>JACYXH010000637.1:0-245000 GCA_026745465.1 Lota lota | reverse complement strand
CGTGATGATGTAATGGTGATGTCGTGATGAAGGGATGATGATGTTACAATGATGTAATGTGTGTCCAGACAACATTGGGTCTAACGTGTTGCTGTATGCCAACGTCTCTCTGATCGAGAACTGCGAGGACTTCTACCAAGACCGCTTCAAACCTGGCATGATGTGTGCTGGTAGGTCTAACTACTCCAAAGCACAAGCTGACATCGATTAACCCACCACTGAAACCAAAGAGTTATGAACTAACCCCGCTGTTTGGCGCATCATCAAAAATGAGGTTCTCTCAAAGCAAAACAGCAATTTAACAACAAACTAGAAAATGTATTCAGGAACATGAACTCTAGACAAGCTTTCCAGATGGTGAGAACCCTAATTGGATGTGAACCCAAACACAGTTCATCAACATCCTCTGATGTAGAACCTCTCGCCACTTATCTCTGACCTAATTTTCATTTGTTTGGCCGCCACCTGACGGCATCCCGGCGAGGGTGCTGAAGACCTGCCATGGATCTCTCACCATTATTCACTCACTCCTCTGTTAATCCTACTGTATGATGGTAATACCACCCTCTGGAAAACCGCTACAATAATTCCAATGCGCAAAAAACCCAGACCCACAGACCCACAACCATTACTGCCCCCATTGCCCTCACGTCCATAATAATGAGGTGCCTGGAGAATCTGCTGCTTCACACCATCCTGCCAATTGTTAAACAACAACTGGACCCCCTCCAATTTGCCTACAGGGCCAGGAGGGGCACAGAGGATGCTGTGGCCGGCCTGCTGCACCACCTCCTCCAGGGATCCTCTTTGTGGATTTCAGCTCTGCTTTTAATGCCACCAGAAGGCGCCTGTTCATCCTGAAGCTAACAACAACTCAACACTCTCCCCCATCTGATCCATCTACTGCACAACTTCCTCTGCCTTCCTTTTCCCCACCACGTTTAGCATACAAAGAAATGACTTTCCAACCAGCTAGTACTACTAGCTGTTAAGTTATGTGCTCTAAAAGCTATGCTAGCCCTGAGTCCCGCACCAAGTTGATTGATAGCCAGGTGTTACGCTCTTTCTCTTTGAAGCTTCTCTGATTGGTCAGAAGGAGTGGGCCTCGCTGTGAAACCTGACAATGGAATATCTCTGCACTGCTGCTACACTGGTCAATACAACTAACTCACCGTAGACAGTGTGTCAACCACATTAAGAAATGTTTTGGAGTAAAACATTTTTTAAAGTTTTCCCTTTAAGAAATACAACTTTAAGAAATAAAGCCCTTCAGGGTGATTCAAAGTCAGACGAATATTCCCTCTAGGATGTTGATTAGTTGCAAATACTTTTTTATAAATAATTCCCCCACGGGGACAATAAACAAACGTACCCAGTGTGGTAGTGTAAGTTATGTATTGTGTGTTATGTAAATGGTATTGTGCGTGTGTGTGCAGGGGACCTGGAGGGCCGTGTGGACTCGTGTCAGGGTGATAGCGGGGGCCCCCTGGTGTGTGAGGATGAGTTGGGCGTGTCCTACCTGTGGGGTATTGTGAGCTGGGGGGCCAAGTGTGCAGAACCAGGGTTTCCTGGGGTCTACACCAAGGTACACTGTGTGCGTTTGTGTGTGAGTGTGTTTGTGCATGTGTGAGTGTTTGTGCATGACAAAGTCATGTGTATATTTAGTCATTTAGTTACTTAATCCATTTGGGCTAATGTTTATGAAAACCTGTTTTAATACATCAACATGTGATTATACATGTTTACATGTAAATTAATGTAAATGGATTCAACACAAAATTATATCATGTGCCCTGACCTCTAGTCTAGCAGTTATTAGAAATTGGTTTTTCATCGAAAATGTAACCCAGGTAGAGCTAGAACCGCCTGGGATTCCTTCTTTCAGGGCACCACAGCTTCAGTCTCTAAGATGTTCCTCATGTTATTCTACTTCTTTCAGGGAACCACAGCTTCAGTCTCTAAGGTGCTCATGTAATTCTCTTCTTCAGGTGGCCCATTATTTCGAATGGATCCGGTACCACATTGGCTGGCCTGCAGTCACCATATACAACAACTAACTCTTTCACTTGGACCACTAAAGGATGAGGACCTAGAGGAGAGCAGGTCAAACTACATGTTTAGAGTATAACAGGACCTGCAGGTGACGGTTGGTTACCTGTAGACTAATGTACAGACACTTTGACCATGTGACCAGATCAAACTGTTTAGAACAGGACCTGCAGATGATGGTTACCAGTGAAATTGTCGACCAGAGAACATGCCAGACAGCATACAAACATAATCATTAACATGTTCACCAGGATTGATGCATTAAATACAATGGACTTGTAACATTTTGTTTCCATCTGTCATTCTTTTGAGCCACTAACCGTGATGCCGGAGTTCCTGGATTGGAACGCAGCGTTATAACTAGTGCCATGTCATATGTTGTCAGTGGATGTTGTTTTTGTGGGAACAATGCGTTACAAAAATTCTCTATCTCTTGTTTCTATAAAGTAGCACTTATAAGCAGTTGCTTATTTTATGAATTTTTATGTACTCAAATAATTCCTGCACTTTTGTGGCAAAAAGAGTCCGCTGAATAAATCGAATGAAATGCAAAGTCAAGGGCTTGATCCCCCCAACACGCGATCACAAAAGCAACGCTTCTACCACACGACCCTAAGTACTGGAAATGCAAATTAGGACCATACTCTGAACCGGTATTCTGGGGATCCAGTTGTACCTGCGTTAATGTACAAGCTGCATAAGAGTCACTAATGACAGAACACCAAAACAATCGCATAGAAGAGATTTATTCAGACACACACGCACGCACGCACACACACGGTCTGACCTGACCTGACAGAATCAACCAGAACCAGTACCTTCTGTGTGCAATGACAGGTGTGTATTTATTGAGCAGCATGGACGCAGATGTGTTTTTTCGAGCGCCACGACTCGGTGAAGCTCTCTCCGCACTCCTGGCAGTGCCTTACCCTGACCTCAGAGTGCATGCGCTGGTGGGACTGCAGCTGGTACAGCCACATGAAGCTCTTGCCGCACTGGTCGCACGCAAACTGCTTGTCTATGGCGTGCGTGTGCTCGTGCGTTCTTAGCGCCCCCAGGTGGCCGAAGCTCTTGTCGCAGTGGGAGCAGCGGTGGCGTGTCTCCGCGGGGTGCAGCAGCATGTGCAGCCGCAGCTCCGAGGGCCGGGCGAAGGCCCCGTCGCAGTGTGGGCAGCGGTGCGGGCACTCGCTCGCATGGCGCCTCTGGTGGCTTTGCAGCTGCGCCAGCCACATGAAGGTCTGGCCGCACGAGGCACAGGTGTAGGGCCGCTCGCCCGTGTGGATGCGCTGGTGCGTGTGCAGCGTGATGAGCCGCGTGAAGGCCTTGTCGCAGTGCGCGCAGCGGTACCGCTTGTCCCCGGAGTGCAGCAGCTGGTGCTGCTGCAGCGCCCTGGCCTGGCCGAAGGCCTTCTCGCACTGGACGCACTGGTAGGGCTTCTCCTTGACGTGCAGCGCCTCGTGGCTCTGCAGCGCCAGCGAGTCGCCCAGCGCCAGGCCGCAGCGGCCGCAGAGGTAGGGGTTGTCCGGGGCGTGGCCGCGCTGGTGCGTCTGCAGCTGGCCCACGCTGCGGAACCGGCGCTCGCAGTACGCGCAGCCGTGCGGCTTGCCGCCGGTGTGGATCAGCTGGTGCTGGCGCAGCGTGGCCGCCAGCCGGAAGCTCTTCCCGCACTCCGCGCAGGCGTGCGGCCTCTCGTCCGTGTGCACGCGCTGGTGCGAGCGCAGGTGGCTGTCCTGCTTGAAGCTCTTGCCGCACTGCGTGCAGAGGAACGCCCGCTCGCCCGTGTGGACCGCCCGGTGGCGCCGCAGGTTGGCCGGCCGCAGGAAGCTCTTCCCGCAGTCGGGGCACCGGTGGGGCTTCTTCCCCGAGTGGATCTGCAGGTGGGCGTTGAACACGTCCATCCGCGCGAAGGTCTTCCCGCAGTGGGAGCAGAGGTGCCTCTTGTCGCCGCTGTGGCTGTGCTGGTGGTACCGGAAGCTGCCCAGCTGGAGGAACGACTTGCCGCACAGCGTGCAGACGTACGGCCGCTCCCCCGTGTGGACACGCACGTGGGCTTTGAGGCTCTGGGACGTGGAGAGGGTCTTCCCACAGTGCTTACAGCCGTATCTCTCGGTCGCCGTTCCTGGCTCCTCGGATCCCGGGTCCTCCTGGTCCTGCTCAGAGCTTTCCCATTTGAGAGGAGCTCCTACCAATGCAACAACATGATTTTAGCGTTAGCTCAAACACCAGACACTTCATGTCCTGCCCTCCTCTAGAACAGTGGTGTGATTTAAGATAACCTGATGCGGGGGCCCCCTCCTCCTCCGCCTGGGCTGTAGAGCTCCTCTCTGCTCCTCCTCTGGTGGGGGGCGTCTCTGGAGGAGCAGGACTGGTCTCTGCAGAGACTGAAACCTCCTCACACTGAAGAGAGGCAGAGGGACCCTGATAGAGGACATAGAGAGAGTAAGTCTTATGCAGTACATGCCAGTCATTGTCTTTACTATACATACCAGCGTTCATCTTTACTATACATACCAGTGAGTACTAAAGGAGAACGTCAGGATTTTTCAACTAGGAGTCTATTTTTCCCATCATTTTGAGTGTAGGGGACTAATGCGGATTTTTGCATTTTTTGAACGTTTTTGAATTTGGTCCAGTATTGAACGAGATGCTGCAGCCGTAATCCGCCAAAGCAGGTTGCAATGTAATCCTTTGGGGCAAAAGTGGCCCATCAATGTATGTCCTCTAAAATAAAAAAAATTTGCCACTGACAGATTATATTCCATCATTAAGAAAAGGATCCCTACAGAGAAATAAAACTTTTCTCTCTCCCTTTCGCTTGATCTGGTCAACTTTTTTAAGTGTCCGACCAAGTCTCGCGAGAGTTCAGTTGTGGCAGGAAGAGAACGGTGGATTCCTGAGTGAGAGTTGGAGAGGGGAGTGCCGGCAACAATTTGTTGTGTTGGACTACAGAAAGAGTAGCTTAAGTTTATCTAAAAGATTTGGGTGAAGGCGAGTTGAGATTGGAATGACAAAAGGAAATTTTCGAGATTTCATCTTGAGCGAGACTTGGATGATATGATCATCAGAGCATGTCAGTGGCAAAAACAAGCACTTTCAGAAGACATACATCGACGGGTCGGGCACCAATGGTCCAAAGGATTACATCGCAGTCCGGTTTGGCGGATTACAGCTGCAACGTTCGCAGTCAGTACTGGTCCAATTTCAAAAATCGGCATTAGTCCCTACACCAAACCTGATCGTAAAAAAGGGTCACGGTTGAAAAATCCCAAAGTTCTCCTTTAATATACATACAAGTCAGTATTAACCAACATACCAGTCAGCATTTATAAACATACCTCAGGGTGTTTGTTTTCCACTTCTCTTGTTTTGAAGGCTGTAAAGAAGTGACATGACAGTGTTTTCAACAGCCAACCTACAGGTGAACACAAGTGATGTCAGGTCATATAGGTCATTCAGACCCTGACCTCTGACCTCACCTTTCCTTCTGTTCCGCGACCGTCTGTTTTGGGTCACCTGTCTCCTGGTGCTGTAATCTGGTTTAAAATACACACGAGAAATAGAACACAAGTTGGGGTTGGGCGATTTTCTGACAGAACGGTATATCACGGTTTCATAAAATGACGACGCATCTATGAGTACAGTATTATAGTATTAGTAGTACTATAGTATCATAGTATATGAGTACAGTAGTATACTATTAGCCCATACAAGTTATATCCGAAAAAAAAATCGAATTCTAACCTTCAATGCGTTGGGATGCATCCTGCGCCGTGGGGACCTCCACCTCCTCCACAAGGCACTCAACTCCCTCCGGCGTGGGGCCTTCAACCTCCTCAACAAGGCCCTCCACCTCCTCCATTGTGGGGCCCTCTACCGCCTCCATCGTGGGGCCTTCCACCTCCTCCATTGGGACGCCTTCCACTTCCTCCACAAGGCACGCCACTCCCTCCAGCGTGGGGGCCTCCACCTCCTCCACAAGGCCCTCCACCTCCTCCATAAGGCCCTCCACCTCCTCCATCATGGTGCCCTCCACCTCCTCCATCGCAGGGCCTTCCACCTCCTCCACAAGGCCTTCCACCTCCTCCATCGTGGGGCCCTGCTCCATCGTGGCGCCCTCCTCCAACGCGGGGACCTGATCCATCGTGGGGCACTGGTCGGCAGGGGGTTGTGTCTTGGGTGGGGGGGTAGCAAGTGTGACTTGGGTCTCCGCTGCTGGAGCTTCAGCCTCAGGGGCCGTCTCACTCCAGCCTTGATAAGGGATATGATGTTATGCTTGCGGCTAGGATGATATGCTGGCTATTATGATATAAGGCTAGCTGCTATGATATTATGCTAATGGCTAGGATATAGCTAGCTTCAAGCATGCAATGGTATTTTGCTATGTCTATATCTATGTCATTTAGTTTAAGCTTTTATCTTAAAGGGATGTTATTTTGTTAGATACATGTCATTAATCATCAGGTAGGGTTTAAGGCATCTCGCTAATGTCTACAGGTAGATTGCAGACATTGGGGATCAAATCGGAAACCTTTCACCTGGGTGTCCAACGCCCTAACCACTAGACTCTCCTGAACCTGCTCATGTCAGGTCATACCTTGGATGACGTTTTCAAACAGGGCCTGGATGCGTTTGAGAGCGGCGGCGGCCATGTGGTTGAAATGGCAGCGCGGGGCCAGCAGCTCTGACACCCAGCAGTCAGGCCTCCTGCCTGGCCGCGCCAGACACAACACCGCCCTCATGCCCAGCGCATGGAGCTTCTCCAGCTGACAAACACACAGACCAGGAAGGAAACAAATAAGCCAGCATACAAAGCAACCAATTACAGGCAAGAATGAAGAGGACCAAACACACACACACACATAATTAGTAAATGGTGTACAAAATGAGGTAGCAGTAAATGGGGTAGTAAGGTCGTGGTAAATGGGGTAGTGAGGTCGTATTAAATGGGGAAGTGAGGTCGTAGTAAATAAAGTAGTGAGGTCATAGTAAATGGGGTGGTGAGGTCATGGTAAATGAGGTAGTGAGGTCATAGTAAATTAGGTCAAGAGGTATTAGTAAATTAGGTAGTAGTAAATTAGGTAAAGAGTATTAGTAAATGAGGTAGTAGTAAATGAGGTAAAGAGTATTAGTAAATGAGGTATTAGTAAATTAGGTAGTGAGGTATTAGTAAATTAGGTAAAGAGGTATTAGTAAATGAGGTAGTGGTAAATGAGGTAGTGAGGTCATAGTAAATTAGGTAAAGAGGTATTAGTAAATGAGGTAGTGGTAAATTAGGTAAAGAGGTATTAGTAAATGAGGTAGTAGTAAATGGGGCAGTAGTAAATTATGCACCAGCAGCACGGCCTCTCCTCTGACGTGGGAGGACATGTGGTATCTCTTCTGGGCTTTGATCCAGCTCTCTCGGTTGGAGTCAAACTTCTCCATCTTCTTCTTGAGCCACAGCTTGTAGGGCTGCACCGATTGGCAGCTGGGACAGGAGCGGCTGGCGATACCGAGTGGAGCGCTACAGCCCACACACCTCTTCCTGGCCACGCCCTGGCCTGGCATAGCTGGCAGAGACATAGAGATAGAGTCAAGCCCCTTTCACACATGCAGTCTTTCCCTGCAAAGTTCCGGAACATTGACTGCATGGGGTCATGTGTGAATGGGAACCTGGATCGATATTGCGTGAAATCTGCACCGGCAATTTGCCTGCTCATGACCTAGTAACATTTCTGGATCACCGCCAGTATGGCTGTGTTGTGAATGAAAGCAGTAACATTGCTGGGACAGGCACAAAAACTGTAAAGGGTTACGCCAAGAGGCTTTCATGTAGAGTGAACGAACCAATCACAAGACTCTGCTGATGATGTATTTTAATCTACCATTATTTATCTTAAGGCACCAATGCTTTTCAGATGAGAAAACAATTTCAATTCAGCTTCTTCTGTTTACAAACCAGGTAATGTTTTCAAGAATGGCTGGAAACTAATCTATTTAGCCATTAGTTATTGATAGAGAGATACCATCCATAGTAGTGGAGTTTTTTTTTACCTGCACTAAAGGCGACTACTGGGTCTGAAGGACCATAAAGATAGTAGTTGTGGAGGTTCTTTACTTGCACTTTAGTTGATTACTGGGTTTAACGGACCATAAAGTTAGTAGCAGTGGAGGTAATTTACCTTCACTTTAGTTGACTACTGGGTCTGAAGAACCATAAAGTTAGTAGCAGTGGAGGTTATTTACCTGCACTTTAGTTATCTTCTGGGTCTAAAGGACCATGAAGTTAGTAGTACGTTAACGTTAGTGGAGGTTCTTTACGGGCACAAATCAACCGGATGTCCTCTTTACACCGAGCCTTGAGAAGTGGTCCACCCTCACAACAATAAGATCAACTTAAAAGCCCTCTTATGCTGCAACTACTGAGAATAAAGGTCTCAAAGTTGTATTACTTTGTTACGTGTTAGACGTTGAAACGGCCGTCAAGTCACGTGGTTCACAACAAGGAAGTGGAGATCTTCTTCGCTTCAAGAAAGCAGGAGTCACGAGGATAATGACTGCCCCCTTCAGGCAGAACCCTGGTAGCTCACAGTTTAACTGTTCCACTGTTGTTCAAAATTACTCTCTTTAACTTTGACTTGCAATATCAACGGTGGACAGGGGTGCACCAGATAATCCTTAATTCAAACGAAAAAATTGTAAATCTATTATTTGATTAAAATCTGTGTGCCTTCGTATCAATCCTTTATCTTATTAGAACCAGATGAACAAAAAGCCACTCAATCTTTTATTTATTTATTCAACCAGCAAAACAGAAAGCAAATCAGCTGCGTTTTATTAATGTTTTCCGCCTTTTCATATACATTTTTATATACATTCATATATATGTTATATATTCATATGTCTATATATATATATATATATATATATATATATATATATATATATATATATATATATATATTTATATATCCGTCAGAATATACCCATTTGCAGCCTTTTTGATTCAGGTCCAGGCTCTATGCTGTCTCCCCCCAGAAGTTCTGCAGTACATAGAAGGACTGCTGGATCTCAGGTTACCCCTCCCCCAGCCCTTCCTTTATTCCTCCACCCTTATCACTCCTAACCTCCCACCCGTTTCCCTTCCCCCAAAACACACACACACACACACACACACACACACACACACACACACACACACACACTCCCTCACTCACTCAAGCTCTCTCTCTCTCTCTCTCTCACACACACACACACACACACACACACATACACACACAACACACAGAGATCAGCCCGCCTTGTTTTGTCTGACAACTACCACAACAATGAGGGGACAGACAGAACTGACAGAAAGACAAACTGACAGTAGACAAGCTGACACGAAACATGCTTGCTATTATCTGATTTGTGCTAATCAGATTAGCGCAGATAGAATTAGCCGCATGGCAGATGGGATAGTGGGACTGCAGGCCCCGGGGATTGGGAGAAAGCCACCCCCCCCCCCCCCACACACACACACACACACACACACACACAGATTCCTGAAGCTTCATGCACAAAGATTTCAACATACATACGTCCTTGGACAATCAAACTATGATTGTATTAACACTTTATTGCACTTGGACTCACTTATTCTAGATTATTTCCTCTTTAAATGAAAGCCTCCATCAGAGATGTCACTGAGAGTAAACTCCCCACACTCTAGGAATGGAGGCTGGTAAAGAGAGAGAGATAGGGAGAGAGAGGTAGAGAGGAGAGAGAGAGAGAGAGAAAGAGAGATAAAAAGGGATTACAACTCAATGGGTTGTGGTTAAGGTGACAGAGAAAGACGGCCACAAGGATATGAAGCCTCTGTCAGACAGGATATACACAGCCAAGGTTTTAGAGACGCTTCTGTTGGGATGCTCCGATTCTGTAAGTACTTTATGATTCTGTGCGTTTTGTGAATGTCTATGTTTTTGTCATGGGGCTGGGTCATTTGCTGGCAATGGTTAGGGTTAGACTCCCAATGGAAAAGGTACTGGGTTTGATCCCCAATGGCCGCAACCTAACCCTGTAGGCCTCCTAAAGCAAGTGGCCCCCTCACCCCTACCTGCTCATTAATGATGTATCTGAATTCACTGTTAGTCATTTGATAGAAGTGTCTGCTAAATAAGATGTGAGATCTGTACTGATCCATGTATGTATCTACTTGGGCCTTTCAGATCTACTTAAGCCGAATTGCAACCCATATAGACACGGACAACCATTTCTGGTTTGGTTGCATTGATGCACATGATTGTGTTTAATGCTGACGTGTAGACAGAAAGCAGGTGGCTCTTCATTTCTATTGCTGTTCTGTACCTTCTGTTGTGACAGCAAATATCCCGCCTGGGGTAAAAAATATCTTATCTCATCACTCAATTCCTGCCCCCTCCCTAGATTTAACATCACGATCAATCCTACCATGCTATAGGACTGTTGATTGGACAGCCGTGTGAGGATGCCTATTGATTGGTTGTGTCCCAGCAGTCCCGCTGTGATGTCACCAGTGGTGGACGAGACAGCCGGGGACCTCCCCGTGAAGGATGTGGGGCTGACGAGAGGGGGACTGATGCCCAGCGGCCCAGGTGTGTGTGTGTGTGTGTGTGTGTGTGTGTGTGTGGATGTGTGTGTGTGTGTGTGTGTGGATGTGTGTGTGTTTATATGTGTGTGTGTGTGTGGATGTGTGTGTGTGTGTGTGTGTGTGTGGATGTGTGTGTGTTTATATGTGTGTGTGTGTGTGTGTGTGTGTGTTTATATGTGTGTGTGTGTGTGTGTGTGTGTGTGTGTGTGTGTGTGTGTGGGCGGACATGCAACTTTTTCACTGCAGCCATCACTTGTGTTTGACAAGGATTTGAAATCAACTATAACACTAAAATTAATAATGGATGTATGCTAAGATAAGCTAAGCTACAGTGATCTGGTCTGTCCTCAGACTCTGTCCGTGGCGTGAAACCATGGAAGAAACCCCAAATCATGAAGATTAAAGGTGAAATCTACTTCAACTAAACTGAAACTAATAGATAGACAATAGATAAATAACTTATTTTACCAATACAGATTTGAATGATCCAATAACTGCTAACTAAACTGTCAATGTTTCTCTCTGTCTGTCTCTGTCTCTCTCTGTGTATCTCTCTCTCTGTCTGTCTGTCTGTCTGTCTCTCTGTCTCTCTGTCTCTCTCTCTCAGACCGCCAGCATCTGCTCCGGGTTCCCCGGGACCACCTGGAGGACCAGTGTCTTCGCCTGCAGGAGGAGAACATTGTGCTGAGGCAGCACACACGCACCCAGGAGCTGAGGCTACGCAGGTTAAACACACACACACACACGCACCCAGGAGCTAATGCTACGGAGGTTAAACACACACACACACACACACGCACCCAGGAGCTGAGGCTACGCAGGTTAAACACACACACACGCACCCAGGAGCTAATGCTACGGAGGTTAAACACACACACACCCAGGAGCTGAGGCTACGCAGGTTAAACACACACACACACCCAGGAGCTCAGGCTACGCAGGTTAAACTCACACACATGCATGCACGCACGCACATACTCACTCACGGAAGGCCAAGGCTTCTCAGGTCTAACACAAACACACCCATACACACATGCACTCTCACTCACACACAAATACACACTCACACACACAAACAGACGCGCACCATACACACAACCAGGTGAAGAAGCTACGCAGAAATAGTATACCAAAGGAATACAAATTTAATTAAAACGTTTCACTTTTCACACTTTTCCCTTTTTTTACACCTCTCTCTCCCCGAACCTATGTTCCCAAGGATGTCCACCAGGCTGATGCGTCTTCGGGAGTCCTGCGGCGGGGCCGAGACGCTCAGGGAGAGAGACACGGAGGCCACCATTCAGGACCTGGAGACGCGCGTGGCCACCCTGGAGAGCCAGAAGGGGGTGCTGCAGAGCAAACTCAGCTTGGCTCGCCAACACCTCCTGGACCTAGGCGGCCGCAGCCATTACAGACACGGCAAAGGTCAGGTCACGTCAAGTCCATTTTATCTGTATAACCCTTAATCACAGTTACAGTGTCAAAGGGCTTTACAGGCCATATATTGCCCCCAAAGGGCAAGAAGAAAATACCTTAATTATCATTGAAGAAACCTTGAGAAGGATTGCAGAGTGGGGGATCCCTCCTTCCAGGGACGGTTAGGAGTGCAATGGGCACCATCATTTACGTAAATCATAGTATTACAAGCAAACATTTTATCTTCTGTTTGTTTGCCTGTCTGTGTGTTTTTCTGTAATGGTGGGTAGGTGGATGTTTGGTAGATGGATGGATGGATGGATGACAACCAACACTACACATCATTGTCTTGACGTAGTGACTTTCTGCTGTCGCAGTTCGTGGAGCGGACGGGGAGGGCGGAGTCAGGAGGGCGGCACAGACGGCCCCGCCCCGCTACGGCGCTACCCAGGAGGACCCCCGGGGAGAGATAGAGAGACTGTGTGTGTGTGTGTGTGTGTGTGTGTGTGTGTGTGTGTGTGTGTGTGTGGTCGGTGTGTTTGTGTTTGTGGTGTGGTTTGTGATGGTGTGCATAATGCTGTTGTGTCCTTCTGTGTTTTGGATTATGAACCTCTATTGTTTTTGTCTCTTTCTCTTCATGGACAGACATGCACTGCTCAAGTGAGTGAATCACCTGCATACACAGCCTGGGAGAGTCATAATAAACCTTAACTAATAAAACTATCAAACCTTCAAATGTGGACTACAAATATGGGCCATCTCTCTACATTCTCTCCTCTATTTTCTCTCTCTGGTGACCCCCCGTCCTCCACCCTCACCACCACCCTACCTCCATCACACCTGCCTCCACCCTCCATCCACCACTACCTCACCTTCACTCCACCACCCTACCTACATTAAACCCACCTCCACCCTCCATCCACCACACCCTCATCCCCCACCCTACCTCCATCACACCCACCTCCACCCTCCATCCACCACACCCTCACCCTCACCCAACACCCCACTACCACCACCAGGTCCAGTGTGGTGGAGAGCCAGCAGGTGCAGGTGGTGGAGCTGGAGGCGGCGGTGCAGGCCCTCAGGGACAAGCTGCAGGAGAAGGAGAGGGAGGTGGATGAGGTGGATGAGGCCACGCGGGGAGCGAGAAAGCAGCAGGCCCACAGCCACAGGTGGGAAGCCAGCCATTGACCCTGTTCACAGAGGTGTCATCGTAGGAGAAACAGGTGGTGCTCATCACACTAATTGATGTGCTGCTTTTAAGCATAGACGCCATAGATGCCGCATTGATTGCTTCGACCCGTGGCTGTGATGCGTCAACGTCATATTGGAGAGGCCAAGACTGGTCTGTAAAAAAGTACAAGTAAACGAAGGAGCTGCGGCTTTTCTGGATATAAACCAACGTAACGTTTACATTTCTAGTCATTTTTATATTCGTATTAAATCAAATATATTTTATATAAAATATATATACATATATATATATATATATATACATTTATATATTTGTTTGACTCCACGTAGATCATAATGTCATGAATAATAATGACTCATTGAAATTGGTTGAGAAATTGAAACGTTATAGTGCTTTTTTATCCAGAAAACCTGCAGCTCCCCCATTTGCTTTTATTTGTTTACAGCCCACTCTTGGCCTCTCCAAAATGGTGGCGACGTTGACATACGATCCAAAGGCCAATGCAGCGTATTTGTATATATGTCTACGCTTCTATGTACCAGGGCACGGACTAAACTAGTGAAGATAACACATTGTTGATGCTTTGACACGCATAAATGAAACGCCCGCCTACCTACTTACTATGCTAAGCAGTACTAGTAGCACTAGTAGGAGTATTAAGTGGTGTTCTGTTTGGTTGTCAGGTTGACCATCAGGGACAACGTGGACCTCATCAGGCTCCAGAAACAGCTGACGGAGAAGAACACCGCCCTGAGAATCACACAGGAGAAGTTCCATGACCTGCAAGAGGCCAGTCATTCATCCACTCATTCACTCATGCATCCATCCATTTATCCATCCATCCAATCGTCAAGCCATTCATTCATTCAGTCATCCATCGAGTCATTCATTCATGCACCAATGAATCCATACAGCCACTAATTCATTCATTCATAAATCCATCCATCCATTCATTCATTCAACAAAACAATGATTCCATGATTCCATTGTATTTGAGTAAAGGGTCCATAGTAAAGGGTTCTTGTTAGAGATGAAGCCATCTTGGTTTTCTGTTTCATGTCAAACATGCCAAATGTAAACATAAATGTTGGACCCTTTCCCCCTGAAGGTCTATGAAAACCAGCTGGAGGAGGTGAGAACCCAGACATAAGTACAATACACTCACACACACGTCGCACACATATACACACTCATACTCACGACACAAAGTTTTCTACATAAATATGACTATCCAAAGATGGCATTGTGTGTGTGCATGTGTGTGCATGTGTGTGTGCATTGACTTATGATGTATTAATGTGTGTGTGTATTTATGTGTGTTCGGGTGTGCGAGTATTAACTAATGATGTGAGTATTTGTGCATGTGTTTATTAACGTGTTTTGTGTATATTAATGTGTGTTTGTTTGTGGATTCACTTATGTTTATTAACGTGTTTGTACGTGTGTGAGTATTAATGTATGATGTGTGTATCAATGAGTGTGTGTGTGTGTGTGTGTAATTACATATGACGTTCGTATTAGTGTGTGCATGTGTAATTACGTATGATGCATCTATTAGTGTGTATGTGTGTGTATTAACATACAATGTATGTATTAATATGTGTGTATGTATTAATGTGAGTGTGTGTATTAATGTATGACGTGCATATTAATGTGTGTGTGTGTATTAATGTATGTGTATATTGATGTGTGTGTGTATTAACGTATGACGTGCGTATTAATGTGTGTGTGTGTATTAACGTATGACATGCGTATTAATGTGTGTGTGTGTGTAGTAATGTATGTGTGTACTAATGTGTGTGTGTGTGTGTAATAACGTATGTGGTTATTAATGTGTGTGTATTAACGTATGTGTGTATTAATGTGTGTGTGTATTAACGTGTATTAGTGTGTGTGTGTGTGTGTGTGTGTGTGTGTGTGCTTGTGTGTATTAATGTGTGTAATGCCCCATCAGAGCCAGCGGGTGGCCCAGCAGAGCCAGGGGGCTCTGCTGGGCCGGCTGGAGGAGCTGAACGAGGAGCTCAGCAGGGAGAGGAAACGGAGCCTCAGCCTGGAGGGACAGCTCACCTCCGCTACACTGGCCATGCAGACCCTGCACGAGGTCTGACACGCGCGCACTCACTCACACAGACACACACACACACATGCACATACTCAAACACACACACGCACACACACACGCACGCACGTACACACACACGCGCGCACTCACACAGACAGACACACACACGCAAGTACTCAAACACACACACACACACGCACATGCACACACGCACGCACGCACGCACGCACACACACACACACACACACACACACACACACACACACACACACACACACATGACCTCTAAGGGTCTAAAGGCACATGACATGACATATGTGTGTCTCTCAGTTCCAGGAGAGAATATCCGACCTGGAGGGAGAAAGGAGTCTGCTGAAGGAGAGCTATGACACCCTACTGCAGAGGTACTGCTAATTCATACTTGGAGGAGGTACTGGATAAATGACCAGTTTCAGGATCTATAGGGCTGGTTCATCGCAAAGTCACCTCGCAATGACCGCCTCCATTTTGGAAACATAGGAGCGTTGGAATGTTAGTTATTATGTTTGTAGCCTTGGTTTTTTCATACTACTATCTAATATTACTAAGTACTTATCTAGCTCCTTCTGTCCCTGCAGTACCTTATCAGCCAGAGGAGGACGCCAAAACAACCAACATGGACAAAACGACGCCGGAGCAGAGGAAGTCGACCCAAGTGGGAGCGAAGAAATCTGGAAGAAGAGAAAGGAGGGGGAAAATGAGAAGGAGGTGCAGAGACAGGAGGAGATAATCCGTCTGATGGCTGAGGAGAGAAGGAGGCTGGTGGAGGAGAAGGAGAGACTGAGAGGGGAGAATGAGGCGGTAGAGGAACGGAGGCAAAGTGGAAGAGGTTAGGAACAAGCAATTGATAGCTATAAGCGAATCATTGAAAACACACAATAAACATAAACTAGTTTTTCTTTGGTAATAACAATGTAAAAAAAACATGTATGGTCATTGTTGGTTGTACGAGAGTTTATGTTACTTTTGGGTTTAAAGGCACTGTCAGCTTTGTGGTCGTTTTGGCAAACTTTCTGTCCGTTTTCGGAATTAGCACTCCGCTCCCTCCTCCCCACGTCCCCATAAATGCGGGTCTTGCGTGACACTTTTTCACTTGCAGCTTTATTTCATAGTACATTTTTTTGCTTGGCGTGTTCGTTAGTGAATCGGTACCTTCGCCTGTTCCGCCATTGTCAGTCAACGCTGAAATCCTGCTGCATGCCCGTGAACGCGCAGAGAGGACCGCTTCTTTGTGGAGTTCTCTCTCCTGATTGGATAAGTGGGAACGGGATACCAGATTAATTTTTTCTTTCTAATGCAGAGTGGAGGGACTGGGAGACGCATGTTACATTATAAATACACATCAACACTTGGCTGCAAGTGGAATATACATATTAATATAAATAACATATTAATATGTTATTAATATATGAATATATTATATTAATATATATACGCCCATGTTACTGACCAAACACTCTATATCAGTGATGGCTGTCGGAATATAGCACTATTTAACTCATTTTAACAAATACATATTGCCTTCTAAGTTCAGTTATAATGCAAGAGCTAGGCTACTAATTATAATCAATCACAACTTTGAATTTGACCCTTTCTGTCATATAAGGATCGTCTGAAATTCCGAAGGAGCTGCCTGATCTTCTGCAACAGGAGCTCCAGCAGTCTAAAGAACAAGTCACCTTCCTTCAGAACCAGCTGGACTCAGTCAGTCAGGTGTGTGAAGGATCTCTTTCATGTTGGATCTTTTGTGCTGGAAGAGGTGGGTCTTCCGAGCTTCAAGATTATCGCATAAACTGATCATCACGGCTTATTTATTGATTTTTACTCTTCTGTTTTATCTCTGATGGATGAGTTGAAGTTATAACACACTTTGCTGATGATGAAGTCTCTATCTTTGTATGATTCTCTAATGCACTTGTTAATCTAAGCCTCACCTTGGACAAAATAGCTTGAAGTTGCTTTAGACAAACATATAGGCTAAATGAAAAAATATTAACATTTTAGATATTTTTGGCAGATATTGATGCTGTGCTGTGCCTCGCTTCTCCTATAGGCATTTGACATGAGTGTAGAGGACCTGAGTGAAACTCTCTTGCAGATCAAGGTTTGTCCTGCTGTCTCATTTTGTCCAAATAAATATGTGTGTGTGTGTGTGTGTGTGTGTGTGTGTGTGTGTGTGTGTGTGTTAGTGTGTATTTGTGTGTATAGGCCTTTATCGCAGAGGTGTGATAGACATAAAAACAGGTGTAGCTCATTAAGTTCATTATGGGTCTATAGGCATGCTAGTTCCCATAATTAACATGACGAGATACATCTGTACTCGCCCCTACTATTCCACCTCTGTGATAGAGGCCTCCTAATGTAGTGTTATGTAATGTAATGTAATGTAATGTAATGTCTCCCTCTCCCTCCGCCTATGACAGGCGTTCAGGCTGCAGCAGGAGGGCCGGCAGGGTCTGGTCTTCCTGGAGGCTGTGGGGGGGAGCAGTGGTGGGGGAGACCCCGGCCAGGCGCTGGGGGAGGTCCAGGCCGCCCACGCTGAGACCGTGCTGGAGCTCCACAAGACCAGAGAGCTGCTGCTGCTGGAACACCGCATCAGCACTGGCCTGCAGGTGGAATATACGTATAGATATATTACATATATCATAATGTACTAAGAAATACATTATAAATATACGTCAGCACTGGCCTGCAGGTGGAATATACATATTTGTAGACATAATAATGTACTTAAAAATACAGTACTTTAAATATTGTGACAACTCTCTAGCTCTGTTGATATACATCAGCAATGACCTACAAGTAAAATACATACATACATACATACATACATATATACATACATACATACATACATACATACATACATACATACATACATACATACATACATACATACATACATACATACATACTGTACATGTTTGTATACAACATGACTTGCACAAAGACTAAGACTAAGTGCATGGAATTATATAATCACAATTGGTGCACGAATGCACACACTAACTTCTAAACACTTCTCCCTTCCCTCCCTCCCTCCCTAGGAGGAGTTAGACACTGTGAACCACAAGAGGGAGACAGAGAGGGACGAGAGCAGGAGGAGAGTGGTGGAGAAAGACAAACTGCTATCCAAGAGGGCTCTTCAGATCAACACCCTACAAGGTATACATACACTATTTACATACATAATGTGAATTTCTCCTGTGGAAAAAACACAGTTAAAGGTATACAAGATGTGTCGTTCTCTGTTTACAAGATGGGCCTAGAAATTTGAATTTGCAATAAACATTCCCAAGTGTATCGTAATTACACTTGGGAACACACATAATTGAACCTGGGCATGTTGAACTACAAACGTTATATTGTAAAACCTACAAATATGTATTTGTCATTCTTCGTCAGCAGTAAAGTGTAAATATAACACATAACGTCCTTGGAAACACTCATGAGGAATAAAAGCGAGTCTGAAATATTCAATAAAATGATTGAATGTGTTTTCTACCTCCCCCGAAGCCCAACTGAAAGAATTAGCGTACAGCCCTAAGAACTACAAGCGGAGCATACCAATCCAGTACACCTGGCCGGGGGGGGACCAAGAGGTGGTACAGCCTATCGAGGACGACACCTCCTTCTCCCAACTCAGGCCTGGGGAGTCCATGTTGGAGATTAACTTGAAGGTCCCGAAAAAAATATATTTATAAAAACATTTATATTCAGCACTTCTTTGAATGTTTAGATGTAGAAACTTTTGACTGGGAGTCAAACACCCTTAGGCGTTAGCCTAGTGTTTTACAACTTTTCAAAAAATATATAATATTTGAAAGTGTCCCACAAAGGTCCTGTATATACGAACAGACTGCCTAATGATTGGTAGCAACTAGTAAACTACTAACTCATATCTGGGACATCAATATAACAGGCAGATGGTGAAAAACATAAGAAGTTAGGGTTGCTCAATTTATCAAAACTTAAAAAATCTGATCATGGGCCCCAAAAAGAGGTTGGGACCCCCAGCCCTTAGTACATCACTATCCTGTGTGTTACAGTAGTGAATACACATTGTATCAGTTATTACACATGATATGAGCTAAGCTCATGCATTCCTCCATGCTCACCCTCCAGGCCGCCACCTTCACCCCGGGGGGTCTCCGGGCGCTGGGGGCCACGGGCCAGGACCCGGTCACCTTCTGCACCTACTCCCTGCTGGACTACGAGGTGCACTGCACCCCGCTGGTCTCGGGCACCCGGCCCAGCTACGGCTTCACGTCCCGCTACGCCCTGTCGGCCCGCGACCTGGCCCGGCTGGGGGGGGGCGGAGGCGGGTCGAAGGTCAGGGTGGAGCTGCACCAGACGGTGGGCGGGGTCAGGTTCTCCACCCTGGGCAGCGGGTGGATGGTGCTGGCGGGGGTGCTGGAGAGGAGAGGGGAGCGGCTCGCTGGAAGCGTCAATGTGACGGGTGAGGGGGGTTTGTTTGTAGTAGTTTTTGTTGTGGTACTTTTACATTTCTACTCGTTTCCCTCTGTGCTTTCTGCGGTGACATCCGAATTTCCCCATCTGGGATTAATTAAGTAGGCATACCATTTGATCTTATCTCATCTGACAACGTAAATACACATTATAATGAATTTATCAAACAAGCTGTTGTGAATGTTATTTGTAGGTATTCCTGAACAAACAAAATACTTTAGTTAGTCAGAAGATTACCAGATTTGACTCAAACTATACTCTGGCACCCATTTTATTTTCCCCATTATGACCCTCACTTAAATTCAAAAGAGATTTATTGACATGGAAAAATAACCATTTGGATTGCCAAAGCAGTTTGAAATAAAAAAAAGTCTCTCGCCCTCTCTGTCTCTCCCTCCCTCCCTCTCTCCCTCCCTCCCTCTACCCTCTCTCTCTATTCTCTAGGCTCTGAGGGGGACATTGTAGGCGTGGTCGACTACTGGGTGCGTCTGTTCCCCCCCGCGGAGCCCGTGGACGTCCCGGTGGGCAGAGAAGCGGACAGGACGATGTTCAGAGGGCCTGCCACGCAGACCGGCGCCAGGCAGCTCTTTGTGGGCTGGCAGGACATCGCACCGGGGGTAAAAGTCCACAGAGATTTAGTCATTCTTTTAACGCAATTCTTAACAATCTGTTAACATAGCAATCCTTACCTGAGAAACTTTAGATTTGATTGGATTTGTTGCCAACCCGTAAGTGTGTCGCAGTGGGTCGGTCACAATAATCGTATTTTCTACATAAAGGATATATGCTTGCTTACATGCCTGATTCATTTGTATTTCATTAGTGTGTTTGAAGACTGAAAAGGGGAAGAATGTGATGAAAAACAATATACATATGTAATATCAATTATCATACCTATTGCTTATTTTGCTCAACAAAATATTTGGTGGGTACAGGGGCATGAAAAACCCTGCATGCGAACCTCTGCATTTAACTTTATGCTAACGTTGCTGTACTTTAATCAATGACCATCCCCTTCGCTAGGAGTTGTTTGACTACAGCGGAGGGATACCCAACGAGCTGGTGATAGCGATGGAGCGCTGCGTGGGCCTCAGCGCGAAGTGGCCGGGACTACTTCCCGACGCCTACCTGACGTACCGCTTCTACGACCTCCCACCACACGTCTCGCCGACGGTGCAGTGCTGCGCGGACCCCGCGTTCAACGACACCGTTAGCTACCCGCTAGCGGTCACGGCAGACGTTCTGCAGTATCTCAGGTAGACGGGACGTTTATAAAAGTTAGCTCAAATGTTGTTGTTGTTTTTTTTAAATACCATATTAAGAAATAACCTTGGACATTATTTATTTATTTACTTATTTATTTATTTATGTAATTCTTTTTTCATTTATTCAATAATGTTTTTATTTAACAGACAATGCAAAGTAAATATGTTGTACCAGTCGTTGCTAGGAGATAGGTTCTGGATAACCTAAATAGAGAAAAGATTAATAAGATGTAAAACATTTACCAAACATTTGCACGGTAGCTAGAAGTGCAAAACATATGAATTATAAAACAATCTAAAACTCTCTATTCGATAACATTTAATATCACTTGACAGGGCTTTCCTCTGAGAACAATAACATCATATTTGAACGGTATCTCCAGCTCAGGCAGTCTGTGGGTGTACGTGTTTGACGACAGTGATGACCAGGTCCCACCCATCTACTTGGCCAAGACCCCCGTGCCCCTCCGCAGCTTGGCCACAGGCAGGAGCATCCGAGGTGGGGAGGAAAGTTCAATCCTTATTTGAATTGAACTCCTTATTTGTACTAAATGTTCCATTTAGTTATAGCTCAGGTTTGTTTGCAGAACCAATGTTTGATGTTTGATTGCGGCGTCAAAAGTCCGTGAAATTACAGATATACAGCATAAAAACACATGGACAACAACACTCTGACACCTTTAAAAAATACAAAGGGCAAACATGCGACAAAATGTGACAAAAAGACAGCATAAAGGAATAGCTTAACCCAACGAGACCTCCATACACAGCACTTAATGTACTGCTCACCCTTGTTCCCCAATACACATCCTATGATCTACATAAACACTGGGCTTAGAGGATCACCTCTCCGTGAATCTCTCTCTCCTCTCCCGCCAGGCGACTACGTCCTGAGAGATGCTGCCGGTGGGCCGCGCGGTATGGTCCGGGTGCTGCTCAAATGGCGGTACCCTTTCCAACCACCGGGGGGCGCCACAGCCACGGGCGTGGGCACGGCCTGGCCGCAGCAGAAGGACAGAGAGACGTACAGACACGATGACGGCACCGAGGAGAGCCAGCACAGGGAGACCAGCGGGAGGGAGGAGCAGCGCGAGGAGATCCAGAGACCGGTGGCCAAACCCAGAGTCAAGGTGAGACGGGTCAGAACTTTAACACGGCAAAATACAGATGCAGAAGGAAATGTAGCTTTATGTCAAACAGGATCACATTTATTTATATCAAAGGTTCTAGGTGTGATCCCAATGTGTGCACAGTCTACTTGCAGATGATTAGCTGAGCAAGATACGCTAACCTTTTGAGAGTCAAAATAAATGAGTAGTTTGATATGAAATATTTTCTCTGTCATAGATCCATACAGTTGAGCCAAGAGAATCCCTAGCAGTGGTCTCCAAATCTCAGGTATTAAGCGTCTGCCCCACACACACACACACACCCCTCACAACTCCTAAGTTTTCATTCTTATGTGGCCCAATGTTTATAGAACATGGCATTAACACTGCCATTATCTTATCTTTATTTAAACAGGAAGTCAATTAGAAACTACTTTACAAGAGAGCCATGTATACATTTACAAAAAGCTGAAAAATACAAGATACCTCCACAAACAAACACAACTATCTAAAATACATACAAATACATTATTGTACTTATGCTTCAATATAATTCATGGTAACATTCCCACTGTATTGTTGTCCTTCATAAAAGCATCCACCCACTTCTGTATGGCATATATAGCATTTGGTGGACGATTATCATATTATCATAATTCGAGCCAAAAAAAGGCATTAGGTAAACAGCTATGTCAATGTAAACGGTATTGCCCCATCTACATTAACCCAAAGCAACTACCGGCGCCAGTCAAGCTAAGACGACACCAGGAGAGTCCGTTAGTCCGTCCCACCACTGTGACATCATCATCCATGCCCCTGCCACCACCAAGCAGGAAGGGAACCACCAAGCGATCACCTGACTCCTCCCGGGACACGCCCCCACAGGCCTCTGAGCAGAGCCAGGCCACACCCCCTCATGCCACTTCTAGGAAGTCAGAGAGAATCTCTTCAGAGAGATTGAAGCTGTCTCGCAGAGACTCTACACAGTCTGCTACAAGCTCTGTCAGCGATGCAAGGAGTCAGGTACAAACTCATACTCACACCTACTAATGAGGGAAAAACGATGAAAGAAAGGCACGGAAATGCATACCAGAGTGTTGCGGTGATAGATGATATCGAGTCCTTCTCTCTCATCAGGACGTCAGCACCTTGGAGCAGGTGTCCATGGACCAGGAGGAGCACGACGAGGAGGAACGTGGTAATGACTTACAGTGTACACAGCGGGCTCATCAATTCTACACCAGGCACTAAGGGATGGTCAAACCATCAGGATAAAATCCAATGGCCATCCAGATGAGTTCAAAAGTTTACCAAAAGAAAAAGGAATTGAAAAATTTGTGCTTTTTGTAACGTGAGCTCTTCTTGCGTACAATCACCAGCGTACACACTTGGAAGGTATACTATCCACCATGTAACGTGTTGAACGTGTCTCTTCTTCTTCGTCTGTATAATTCGGCGAAGTCGACAGCGAAGCCGGCGAGTCCAGCGGCTCGTCTCCCAGCGACGACATCGTGGTTCCTCCCAAGCGTGAAACCAGAAAGGTAACAGAAGCAAGGCATCATTCACTTGAGTTATTAAACCAATACAAAAGAGCGGCCGGGGGGAGAGTCTTCTAGAAGCGGCTAGGGTTGTTTGGCTCCCAGCCTGAAAGGTTCCGGGTTTGAACCCCGATGTTCACAGCTTGAACAAGACGCCCTAACCCCTACCTGCGTAGGGGAACCTCCACCTGTGTTTACTGAACCTCCACCTGTGTTTACTGAACCTCCACCTGTGTTTACTGAACCTCCAACTGTATTTACTGAACCTCCACCTGTTTACTGAACCTCCACCTGTGTTTACTGAACCTCCAACTGTATTTACTGAACCTCCACCTGTTTACTGAACCTCCACCTGTTTACTGAACCTCCACCTGTGTTTACTGAACCTCCACCTGTGTTTACTGAACCTACACATGTAATAAGTGAACCTCCACCTGTGTTTACTGAGCCTCCACCTGTGTTTTTTGGAAAGGGAGACAAGCTGAGGGTGGAGATCCTGTCCCTGACCTTTGGCCCCTCCTCCGAAGTGGCCCGTGACCAATCGGTGCAGCGCGTCTACGTGGAGTACCGGCTGCTGGGCGTTCCCATGGCGACCACAGAGACACCCGTGTCCCTCCGCAAGCCCGCTCTGGGGGAGGAGATCCACTACAACTTCACGCGAGGTGAGGCCGGGGGGGAGTCTGTCGCTCGCCCATATTTAACTTGGAAGTGACTCTCTTTTATTCAATTATTTTACAAATGTTTCTTATCCTATGTGCCTCTTTCTGTCTTTCTGTCTTTCTATCTTTCTGTCTCTCTATCTCTCGCTGTGTCTTTATCACTCTCCTTCCCTCGCTCTATCTCTCTCGGTTCGTCTCGCTCTCTCTTTCTGTTTTTCTCTCTCTCTATGCATCCCTCCCTCTCTCTCCATTATTGTCTGTCTCTCTCTGTACATGTATCTCTCTCTATCTACATCTCTCACTCTCTTGCTCTCTCTGCTCTCTCTCTCTCTCTCTGCATCCCTCTGTCTCTCTCTCTCTCTGCATCTCTCTGTCTCTCTTTCTCAGTGATCTATGTGGATGGGTCAGAGTCGGCCCCCCTCAGGCAGTATCTCTATACCATGCTGGAGGGCACCGACCCCAGCCAGGGCAGGTACTGTACCATCCGTCCATCCACCCATTTACCCATCTATCTATCCATCCATCCATCCATCCATCCTGGATCATAACACAAGGAGCAGCTGACATAGCTCCCAAGCTTGTGACAGACACTGTGATAATATGTTTTTGTGTGTGTGTGTGTGTGTGTGTGTGTGTGTGTGTGTGTGTGTGTGTGTGTGTGTGTGTGTGTGTGTGCGTGTGTGTGTGTGTGTCACAATAAGGTTAAGGTTCACCGTGGTCAGTGAGCCAATGGATGATGAGGATGAGTGTGTGGACGTGGGACATGCCTTCCTGGACCTCCAGGAACTGCTTCTCACAGGAAACGATGTCATCGAACGTCAGATCGATAGTAGGTGTTGTTTTGGATTTGTGATGTTTGTCTTAACACTTTCGTTTCATTTCCTTTACATTTTTGACAATGAGGACAAAGTTGAGACATGTTAAAGACAAATAGAAGAAGGAAATATTGCTGTCTTGCAGTTACTGTATGAATGAATGAATATTCATGTGTTCTAGTCGTGAGTGTGGACGAGGAGAGGGACTCTATCGGTAAGCTGAAGGTGTCCCTAGAGGCAGCCAAAGCTCTGACGGGAATCTACCGGGAGTTTCACAGGAAGAAAGAGCCGGAGAACGAAGGCCAGACCACCGAGGAAGAGGAGGACGTGGAAGAGGAGAGACAGGAGAAGAAAAAACCTCAGATACAAGTTGACGATTATGATAAGGACAGCGACTTTTTTTAATAAAGAGAAAGTGAGTTTAAATGTATAAATAATAGATCTCTGAGCATTGTTAAATAGTGACTTATTAGTAACTTATTTTTAGGCAATGCTGATTGATAAAATGTTGTCGATAAAAGACATGTTATTTTAAACCTTGGAAATGCAAATAAAATTGTATATTTATGGAATACATTTTGGTTTCTGGGTTTAATTGACACATGTGTTTATCTGTTTGTCGTCCATTATTGATGATAATATCGCTTCTGTAGTCTTGGATTGTATTTATTTTTAAAGCTGTGCATTCAGCGCTATTGATCGATCTATTCGTCAGTCGACGCTGCTCTTTAAATTTAACAATCGCAAATCATCTAGTATTGCCTTACAATACCGCTGCTGCGCATGCGCAGTAGTAAATGTGCCTATGTGGACAAGTCCTCTTCATTTCTCCCTTTTTTCAACGGAACAGTTGAAATGGGCTTTATTTTGTTGACTATATTGTTGGTCTGCAGTTTCGCAAAGGCAGACCAGGACGAGAGACTGCCGAACAAATGCGAAGGTAAACCACTTTATAGTTTTGGACATGTAGAAAGTAACGCCAGACCACCCCTTTTTGTTTACCCACACACCGGTTTCTGTGGAAGTAGCTTACTTCAAAAGAGTTACGCAATGAAACACCAGAATCCAAACGTTATGTATAAAAAAAAGAAAATCAATGTTAATATTAGTGTGTGTTTTTTTATTCTGTCTCTGTCTGACATGGGATAAGTGTGCACATTTTTTTTTCTATGGAGATGTGCATCTGTTCATCTTGCTGAGTGACCTTGTCAACTGGCTCTGGGCAATTTACGTCCTCATTGCCCATTCGTACTAAGTTGCTTCGTCTGTATTCCATCTACTACTCGACCAGTGTGTAAATTCCTCACCGTGGAACTGCAGGCGTCGCTGGAGAAGACTGGCCGTTCTAAAGAGGTGTTGGAGGTCGGCGAAGTGCTGGACACTGGCAAAAGAAGACGCAAGATCAAATACAACACCTCGTAAGTTGGTCGTAGCCATGTCTATAGCTGTCAGTGTAGAGGTTTTCACCGTACGTCCAAGTGAAGAACACCTTCCCTAGCCAGTAATAGTTATCAATGGTATACACGAGTAGATTGTTTATTTACCTCTATGTAATGACTTGAACTCTCTCAACAACGCTCACCAAGAAAAAAGGATTCTGATACTCTGATGCTCAAGTAACTACTTATCATTGTTGTTGAGGTAGCCTTATTGTTGACCAATTGCGTTGCCAGGGAAACGAGGCTGACCGAGGCGGTGGACAACATCTGTGAGGGAATCCTTCAGTATAATATCCATGCTGAGCGACCCGGCAGCCTACGCTATGCCAAGGTAAAGTGTGTGTGTGAAAAAGAATGTACCTTATGATAATTGCTTATTGCTTCATTCAGCAATCACATAATAAGCCTAGACCAATAAGCATTAATGCATAAAAATTGGAGGCTGATATATATATGTGTGTGTGTGTGTGTGTGTGTGTGTGTGTGTGTGTGTGTGTGTGTGTGTGTGTGTGTGTGTGTGTGTGTGTGTGTGTGTGGCAGGGCGCCAGTCAGACCATGACCACACTGAAGAACTTGGTCCACAAGGGGGTAAAGGTGGACCTAGGGCTGCCGTACGAGCTGTGGGACGAGCCCTCTGTGGAGGTCTCGGACATGA
The DNA here is from genome assembly GCA_026745465.1 of Lota lota. Taxonomy (NCBI): domain Eukaryota; kingdom Metazoa; phylum Chordata; class Actinopteri; order Gadiformes; family Lotidae; genus Lota; species Lota lota. The sequence goes on along the minus strand of JACYXH010000637.1, from coordinate 217,699 downwards.
AGAAACAGGTGTGTTCACGTGAGTTTGTGGCAACATCAAGGCCTTTCATTGGTCTGTAACTTATGATGTGTGTGTTTGGCAACCGCATGGACTTAAACTTGTCTATGTCGTCATGTATATTCTTCGTGGCTTTAGTTTTTTTTTTGTGTGAGTGTACAAAAACAAGCACAAGCCGGATCATTTTATGACCAAGCACGACATCATCCTCTTTATGGCACTGGTGTAGGGTTTGATTCCCACTAGGGCATTAAATACACATGCAGCACTTTAAAGGTTAAAGCATCCACCAATTCGCATAAATGAATATTCGTATTCTTTGTTGTAACTTATCTTTTCTTTTTCTCTTTTTTTCATGTGTGTGTGTGTGTTCGTGCGTGCGTCTGTGTGTGTGCAGTGTGAGACGATGCTGGAGGAGTACGAGGAGGTGGTGGAGGACTGGTACTTCCATCACCAGGACCAGCGACTGGAAAGGTTCCTCTGTCAGACACACGTCCTCACCCCCTCTGAGCTAGGTACACCCACCCAACACCATACACACTGACATATTATATATCTGTCACAGCCGGTATTCATAAGCAATTCTAGATCAATACTGATATTGCCGGCTGAATGTTGTTTTTTATGAAATAGCACAAACAATTTAATAGGTAGTTGATTTGCACCCTATCTATCGATATTACACAATTTGGCTGTTATCGGCCAATGGAATCTGTGGCTGATATATCGCTGCATCCATAATTGATATCCTGCTTCCTGTCATGTGACCCTACTGTGTTCCTCCTCGTCTCGCAGAGTGTCTGGAGGAGGTGTGGAGAGGAGACCTGGGGTCCAAAGCAGAGGTGGAGGAGAAGACGTCACATGACGCAGGGGAGCTGTGATGATGAATACACTCCGGACTACACAACACAATGCCTGTTTGACCTTTAACCCTAGGCTGTGCCCCTGCCTGTTCTTACGGTTTCCGTTCCTTACTCCTTCCTCCCTTCATTTATTCCTATGTGTTATCCCGAAAGGGAAAAGTATCTTTATAAAGGGGATGACATGAGTTTACATGAGCTGCCATGGTTGTAATATTGGCCTGGGTGGACGTCCAAACTGCGCAATAGCTTTGACTTTCATGAGGTATAAACTTGCAGTCATTTTTAAAGCCCAATCATGTTAATCCTATAAGGCTTTATACCCGCACAGCAGACTGTAGCCTAACTTCATGCAAGTAATTGGGACACTTTACCATTTTTATTGTTGTCCATTTTAGTATTATATTACACTCTGTATTCTATTTCTAAATGTATACAGTGTTACTCAGTATTTTCATCCGAGCTATTCTAGACAAATGCATTATGTACAGTTTTACATCATGAATGCATTATTTTTGTTATTCTTGTTATTGTGCCTTTCAAAATGATCACTGTGGTGCTGTTACTGGCAATTAAATTACAAATATACAACTGTGTCAAACTGATTTGACACAAAATACCATGTGATTAAATTGTCTTGAGTAAATAAAAAAAAAAGCTTGCTTAGTGTGTGATTGATTTCAGGTGTGTCAAACAACCCAAAATATTGCCTTTGCTCTCATTCTGGAAAGTTCCTTTTATCCAAAGGATCCTCCTTTTTGGATATACCTTTCCATTCAACATTGCAATGGCTCAGCTTTCCCTTCACATTGTCCTGCTGATGTTTAAATGGCTGCCGGTCGCATGCTACAGCTACCAATCAAAGCCTCTTTTCATGACGTTCTCCGAGTTGGCCGCCCTTGAAGTGAAGTCTCAGGACCACAGTGCAACCACCGTTTCCCCCTCGAAGTCCAATGAAAATCGTCATATTAGGTCTGTTGTGGTGAAGTGCTTTAAGGACAGTATGGAGGTGAAGGTGGTGGTGGTGGAGAATGCAGATGTTTTTGGTCTGGGGTTTCCCATTGACCCTAAACGCCTGAACCTTGGCCCCATGGTCCAATTGCAGAGCGGTTGCCGGGCCGTGGCCAATGGAAAGAGGGCTTACAACTTCAGAGCCCGGCATGGAGAGTGTGGCACAAAACTAACGGTACGTCTGTGTCAAAACTATTGTAATTAGTGTTTGATGCCATAAAGTTTCACATGTTTGGTTAAAATTATTTAGTGAAGAATCTTAATTGATCATGTCTGATGGCCAATTTGAGTTTAAGAATGCTGTCACAGGATAATGTAAAACATAACTGTGAATATAAAAATCTAAACCAATGACGATCATAATACTAACATAGAAACAAAGTTTAACAATCTAGAGCTGAATACCATTGCCCTCAGAATAGACCTAAGTAGAAATGTGATATCACTATTGGAACTTAATTTTTTCATTCATATGAATAGCAGCTTGGTGTTTTTGATTTGTTTTTCACCAGATAACAGACGACAACGTTGTCTTCAGCAACCTGCTGGTGTACACTCCTCCACCTGTAGCTGGACAGCTCCTTCCAACTTCCCCCGTGTCTGTTCCACTACACTGTATTTATAAACGGTGAGAAAAAAAGTAAATCTAGAATCGTATGAATAGAATGGTACTAGGCCAAAATAAAAAAGTAAAACCAAAATGTCTCGTCCAGCATATAGTTGGATTACTTACTAGTCGTTTTTATCGATGAACTTTCAAATGTGCAGACTAACAATCACTAGGCCTACGGTGAAGCTAACTGACTTGATACTTGATAATGCAGTATGGGTGATGTAGTTCTGTGTTTTTCATCACTAGGAGGTATGGGGTGAGTAGCAGTGCTCTGAAGCACTCCCGGATCCCAGTGGTGTATACACAGTCACCGCGTCTGGACTTCCACCAAAAACTCAAGTCAGGTGTGGCTGCTTTCACTCTGTCTGGGTCGACCACACTATTCCAACTAGGAGAACCAAACCCCAACACCTCATTGTACATGGGTTTGCATTCGCTTTTGAAGAGGGACAATCCACTGTTTGTTTTGTAGTGTAGCGTCTCTGGCCCCCGGGGTGAATTTTAACCTTCGGTACCTCTTCATAGACCACCAGGGGTAAGTAAAGCGTAACCAGATTAGGGTTATTGTCTGGTTGTTGCTGCTCCCTATCGAATCAATTCTGATACTACACCACTTATATCCTTAAAAACATTTGGAATTGTTTAATACATTTCATAGGTTAAAATTAGTAAATTTTTCTAACAGTATAGACCTCAGTCTTTAATAGTTTAAAAATGTAGCTAAATCTAGGCCTACCTCAATACCAATGTGCCCTTGAGCAAGGCTTGAAAGCGTAGCTCCTGCAGGTTGAATTTGACTGGGTCAGGGTTCGAGGACCAGAAAACGTTTCCTCCAGAACGGATAAACGCCACTGGAGAGAACGCGTACATCAACTTTCAATTAAAGTCGAAGTGAACCGCATGTTTCGGCTCAAACTCGAACACTGATATAAAAAAAAAAGGTTATAGAAAAAGGTTATAGAAAGGAGGGGGAACGTGTTATCCCCATGGCTATGACCCATTTGTGGATGGGTGGGTGCCAGTGTATGGTTATCGATTTTATGATCATTTAAATCGTTTTGTAAAGTAAGACATAGCCTATAACGTATGAAAGCGTATCAATACAACATTATCCATTTTTCTCAATAAGATAGTTGGAGGTCAGCAGACGGTGACGACTCGGTCTGTTGGACTTGTCGGACGGATGAGAAATTTCTCCCTCGAAGTGCTAAAACCCGCCACCAGAGGGCAATAATGTACAAAACAAAGGATACGCGAAACGGTATTAAAGATGGGTTTACACGTGTTCAGAAACCGCTACATTAAAGAGGATGAATGGCCTTTTATTGTTTTTTTTTTCAACAGTTTAGCACTAAACTGTAGACCTGTATGTCTTTTTTTTCAGAGTGGCATAAGGAGACCAGCTTGGGCCCCTTTATGTTTCTCTCATGGAAGACTGGCAACAATAGAAACATGAAATCATAAATATCAACGTTTTGTTCCAGTATTGACTGCTGCTTATTTTAATAAAAATGATTTGCTTCTGAAAAAATTGTTTCAGGCCTCTAACATGTGTCTCTTGAATAAACGTAATAAATAGTTACGTAACAATAGTTACCTATTATTATTTTTTTTAATATATTGTCATGATAGGCCTAATCTGGTTCATATTTAGAAAATGATTGCCAATTATTTTGGAATCAATGCCTCCAAGACCACGAAAATAATAATTATGGGATGAATAACGTCAATAAATGAAACTATCAATTTAACTATTAAATTGTGCCACGTATTACAATTATCTACACGAACTCTAATTGGCTTGTGTGCAATTTACATAGAGTCCTTCTTAGGGAATATATTCACGGAATTCCATTTAAGAGTTCCAAGCTGTTTTTGGAGATTTTAGACACACAATCAGAGAGAAAAAAACGCTCTGAAATTGCCGACTCTATGTGTTGTTCCAGAAATGGTGGTCAAATTAAATCCGAGATGCTCCTTGGTGATGATGACAAGTTGTGTGGAACCACAAACGGTGTCGCGAAAAGTCTTCTGTTGACAGAGGTTTTTATTTTTATATTCTCTTATAATGGAAAAGGGCCTACCTAAGGCGCAGCCTACTTGTGATAGGACTACACATCAAAATGTGTCAAATATGCAAAGATGTAGATATATAGCTGAAGGAAATAAAAGGGTTCGTTGTCTGGTAGTAGCCAATATGCGTTGTTTACTACTTGTCCATGACCAACACATGCAGTTATATCGGCGAGTCCGACGCTTCATCCCCAGCTGTGCATGTTTCCTCCCCAGTAACAACATCCCACCGCGGGCAGACGGGCCCGTTCGTAGCGGGGGTCCCAAGGGAGGGAGCTCACTGTACACCAACACCCGGACCTCCCCAGTCTATCGGCCGGCCTCCTATCTTCTGCTACCAGGGCCCTCGCCTTCCATCCGTCCGGACTCTCACACTCATGCTCAGATACAGGTAGGACTGATCACATTTTTTTATTGCAATTTCCCAAAGGGTTACATATCGTTGGCCTATGCATTAATCGGTGTTATATTATGCACGCAGTAAGCATCAGGCCACATTTAAAAATCCTTATTTAAACAGGCCTATTATAATTGTGTATGCCACTTTATTTAGTTTATTATGTTATTAGTCTATTATTGTTGTTGTTGTTGATTGTATTATTATTATTAGTAGTAGTAGTAGTAGTAGTAGTAGTAGTAGTAGTAGTAGTAGTAGTAGTAGTAGTAGTAGTAGTAGTAGTAGTATTAGGCCCATTAAACCAAATTTCGATAAGTTACCTAAATGGTGTATGGATTCCAATATTCCTAAACAAAAACAGAGCCTATTGTTCAAGGGTGTTTTACTATGTTGTATTTCAGTTAATTAACCTGTAACTGTGGGTTGGCTAACTTATTAACAACATTAATAATCAGAACCTGTAGTAATAGGCAACTATTAGGCCTTCACTATCATTATCATCAAAGCAATATTGTATTCACAATTAGGGATATATTTAATAATTTTGAGAATGATGAGTTATACGACGAGTTTACGTTGGCCTCATTTTATGATTTATTTCGACGATGAATGTGCGTGGCCTCCATTGTGTGTGTGTGTGTGTGTGTGTGTGTGTGTGTGTGTGTGTGTGTGTGTGTGTGTGTGTGTGTGTGTGCGCGCACTCCCCTCACCTCGTCCCCATCAAACAAACACCTGCGCCAAAACCGACCGATTTGCGACGGCAGTCCGAGGCCTATTCCAATTATTATTATTCTTTTTTGCTCATCTGTAATTGTTTATAATTATAAGGCGTGTATTTTAATATACTTAATCTGGGGGGGGGGGGGGGGGCGCTTTATTGATTAAGGCTATTGAATTATAAATGATTTATAATTGTATTAGCATTTACTTTGTGCCTATAGGCTACTTTCTGATCTGGTTGCCGCCCGCCAGCCGAGGCGCACCGCGTCATTTTAATTTAATTCCGACATGTTGACCCCGTTCCAAACTGATCACAGTTAACGTTTTGATTATCTCATGTGTGAAGCCCTTCGAGGCTGACTCTCGGGAAGAGAAATGGGGTGATTGTTTGTCTTCGTATTTGCCCTCAAATGGATGTCGGTGTGTGTGTGTGCCACAAAATCCCCTAACGATTTTGGCCTGGGGTCCGGTGGTGGGAAGCGATTTTGAATGAAAATCGTTATATATATATATATATATATGGCCGTTCCCCTAACATATACACATAGAGGCGTCTCTGGCCACTTCAGACATGCGCCTCAGAAGTGAAAACTGACTGTTTAATGCAGTTACAAGATTTAAAAATGAATACACACACACACACACACACACACACACACACACACACACACACACACACACACACACACACACACACACACATACACATATAAAACACATTATCATTTGTAGGCCTATAAAGAGAAATGAGAGCAAATATATCTTCTGTGTTTCCTATGTGTTTTCTAGGCCTATCTGAAATTGGCTTAATCACAATGCCATATTGTTGCAATTTGGTGTCTATATTTTATTATGGAGGCAATCCGTCAAATTTAGACACCGTGTCTTGTGAAATGTGCTCCAATTCTGTAATAGGCGGATGATGCTGAGTGTAATTGCGTTTCTCTTCGGCCCTCTATTTGTTATGATTCCACCTTCTTTTGTTAAGCCTATACGCTGCAGGGCGAAACAGTTTGGCAGTCGGTCCTCACCCATTGAATGTGTTTATAGTTTAATATAAGCCTATAATTTATAGGCGATGGGTTATGTTATCGGTCTGGTATCCCATCGCATTTTGTTATTACAATCAATAATTGAATGCTGACAATTATCTCAACCCTCGCCCCAGGCTAGCTGCAGACTATCGCGCCTTTGTGTTTGCGCTGCCAAGGAGAGAGATATTGACGCGAAAACGTGCCATTTCTTCAATTGACTTTATTGCACTTGTCCTATTTCCAAGGATAGCATTTCCAAACGAGTCGGTAACTACTTGACACAAACACCTGGGGGAAACATTCCTTCTGGGAAGTCATCAATCAGTTTTATAGTTTTCTCTGGGAAACTTTCCCTTCTGCCGTGCCCCAATCTTCCCATTATCCTTTACCTTAGTATTTACTTTGTTTAATACACGCACGCACGCACGCACACACACACACACACACACACACACACACACACACTCTCTCTCTCTCTCTCTCTCTCTCTCTCTCTCTCTCCCTCTCTCTCTCTCTCTCTCACACACACACACACACACACACACGCGCACGCGTGCACGCGTTTTCCATCTGTATCAGTTTTAGTTTTTCCGCATGAGCACATCTGAGAACGATCCACTTTAAGTCGATTAACAAGAGCCCCCCCCCCCCCCCCCCCCCCCCCCCCCGCCCTCTCACGGTTTCTCCAAAGATCTAATTGGAAGAAAGAAATGGCCGGTGGTTAATTCTTTCAGGGCGCGCATGGATCTCCTAATAATGGCGAAAGGCCCTAGCGTTCCTCCCTGCCTCCGTCAAATTGCCCGCCACTTCTAATAATGAACCCGAGGGCGGGAGATCGAGTCGTACCCTCGCGCCGGCCTAGAGGCCAGTTGGCAGATGTTGTGTTGTAGGCCCATATGTCTACGTCAGGGATGGGACGCCTCCTACCGCACGCGGACCGCAGCGCTCAGCCCTGCTGCCGCTGTTCCGCTCTGGGTCTCCCGCACACACTTGCTGCTGCGGCGGTCGCTTTATTGCCTGAGACAAGCGCATGACCGCAATTGAGCAAAGAGGGATTACTTTTGGTTCACATGGTGAGTTGAACACGTTTTCCTTTAATTGAATGTCGACTTTTCCTTTCTTTTCTTTTTTTTAAACGAGCTGGGGTTAGACCTGTTTATTTGATGTAGATCTAGAATGGCGCGATAAGCGAAGGGGATCTATAGTCTTCGTTGTTGATTCAATCCATTGTTGATTCTAAATACATACATCTAAAATACATGTTAGACCCGCCAGCTTTCTGTTTGATTATTGTTATACATGCGTATATATGTACTACTTTTGATTTTTTGTGTTTTTTTTGTTGTTGCAATTTCTGATTCTAATAGATGATGGCGGTTTGAAGTCAAGTTTTATGTCAGTCACACCCCCTACAATTATAGCTCACTATCAAGATAGCATAAATTACAAACTAAATACTTGAGTTTGACTGAACATCATTTATGATTATTTACTACATTTTAAACGCCAGTAGATTAAACGGAAATTGATGCGGTAATAAAATTGGTGTTGGGCCAACGTTAACATTGTAAATATCATCCGCATACTGTCTGATTACACACATTATGCAATTGGTATGCAATTATCCACCAATTGAAACTTGTCGCTTCGGGGCTTAACCACAAAGTATACTGAATCTGAATGACCACAGCAATAAAGCCTAATTATACCAATTAGTGCTTAATGAATCGTGCAAAAATAAAAAAAACCTGACTTCTCGTGAACGTTAAAGTGCACCAACCACAATATCTAGCCTATTATTATTATTATCATTTGTAGAGATTAAAAATCCGAGAAACCACAGATTTATAGTTTTCGTGTTTGTTTTTATGCAATGACTTGTAGCCAGCCACATGGCTGTTACAATATAAATAGAGCCTACAGTTTTAAATAAATAGTCATGTCCGCTAGTTGCGTGGAATATAAACCACTGAGATTAATTTCCTCAGGCCTGTTTAAAGAAACACTGTTTATAGCCTGAGCCGAAGTGTGTTGGCATATAATTAAAATAATAACATCGCAGAAAACTCATTTGGTGTTTACATATACTCCAGGGCCTCATCTATCGGCTGCTGTTGGTTAACATTTCAAATGCATTCATTTGACACATAGCAAACCACCCTAATGAAACTTTTTTGGTTTTCTGCGGCTGAAGCTGGCATTTGCGTCATTAGAACATTAAAACTCAAGACCACTCTATTCCCATCTGCTGTTCAACCACTCCACCATTTTAAACAAAACCTTAATGGAAAGGGCTCTGCCAATTTGTGTGTGAGGAGGTATAGCGTGGGAGGAAATTTGTGTGTGTGTGTGTGTGTGTGTGTGTGTGTGTGTGTGTGTGTGTGTGTGTGTGTGTGTGTGGTGTTAAAGTAGGCCTAAGTACCTCTCCTTCAAATATCAAGGACATATGTATGCAGAGGAAATACTACGCAAGGGCCAGCCAAATAAACTAGAGTTGTTTAGGCACCCGTTTCAACGCAGTGTCAGTAGCCTATCTCACATATGCCTAAACGTGGCCCTCCATGGGAACTCCCGTTCCCGCAGGTAACGGTCTAAAAAATGCGAAACAGTGGCTATAATCTATTTAGTGTGTTTCATGACAGTTGCAGAATGCAGTTAAACCAGAATATAGCACGTTAAACTGCGCTCCAGGAATGCGCTCCACTGCGTTCTTCCACGGCAGCACAGACACAGCCGGAATGTCGTTTGAGAATACGGGGGGTGGGGGGTATATATACATAGCCTTTCCCTTCTTCCTACCCAGGTCCCAGTGTTGTATTTTGGACGTGCTGTGGGGGGTGGCGGGGGACAATTGGAAATTAACAAAGGTGTCATAGTGATGCGTACGAGCAGGTGCGCCCGGGGTGGTTGATGTGACGACACGAGATTCTACGGCAGAGCTTACATTGATCAGATGTATTTAAAGCCAATGGGGCTACTGTGTGTCTCGCGGGGTTTGGAACAGGATTTGCAAAAGTAAGGCCTTGTAGGCCTACTGCGTGTTTTGCCCCCTCATCTCTGTAATAGGTTTAAAAATAACATAACATGATTACGCACGCATCCACAAATAACAAACGTGACTTATGTTTATTTAGATTTACGGCCAAAATATTTTCGCACTTATTTTCAGATGCAGCGTTCAGAATTGACGTTCTTATTTCGCACCATCCCTCTTTCAGCGAGGGCCTCTTGGCTGACATGGTGGTATCCTTGCTGGACATGGCTGTTTTTGGCCATGACGAGGAATGTTAAAATGTGTGGGACGGCTCCAAATCCAGCTCATCTGCTCGCCACATAACGGAACCCCTAGCACAGGCTGCAGACCCGCACGGTGTGAACTATATGGCCAAGAGTAGACAACAGGTATAGTGTTTGGCCCCCGATGACTCTCGTGACCTTTCAGTCACAACAACTTAAGACGTAGTAGCTCTACTTCTGTCTTTGTGTATATGTTTAGTCGTAAGCTCATTTAAGATTCGCCGATTCATATTCTCATATATATTTTAGTATTAATTTCATCGTGTTTTTCGTCGTTTCTTAAAACCTGCAATCTAAACATTTTGCGCAGCCCACTTTGTTTTGATAAAACAATTGTTTTTTTTGTTTTGTTTCATGCTTCTCATTTTGATACATTTAGTTTTGGTGGAGTCTCATTGTTCCCGTGCATTTGGATCTACAGCAATGGCCAGCAATCCAACAAATACAGGGGAACCATTAAATCAATCCCACCACAATTTCATTAAAATGAGAACCATGAGACTCAATCGAAACACAATTTAATCAAAACAAAGTGGGGTGAGAAAAAAATTATTCTTACCCCATTTCGCTTTAATACAACTTTCATTATTTTCCTTATAACCCCCTCGTGATCTGTAAACCAAGCTGTTCTGGGTGTCTTGCCATCTGCTTTGTCAGTCTTTAATGAACTGATCCCTCCATCGTTGCTACACGCTGAAACTTGGAATGACTCTAAAGCAATATTCCGGAATAGTCATCATGAGTGAACTAGGTCTCCGGCCGTCATATACCACGCTCACCTCCTTAGACCCGGTGTTCATAAAAAAAGAAAGAAAAAGAAAAAGAAAGCCCTAGACAGCACACCTATCTAATCCTCATTTATCCTCCACAGTTACGCTTAGCTCATCCCCCGCCACTCCGGCCGAGCCGTTCCCACGTCCGTTCCCAGAACCATAAATTCACCCACGCTCCCTTTCCACACATTACAACATCTCTCTGACCTCCTACACTACTTCACGGTCGGGTGGGGAGGCCCCCCCTTTATTCTTCTCGTTTATTTTTTCTGGGCCGCGTACGAACAAATCAAAAAGGGGGTTGAAACGATAAAGAACGGGCTTCGTTGACGTACAATTTTTTCTTTTTAAGATTTTTTTTTTGAAACACGTGGTCGTCGCGGGCGATGGTCTCGGTGCGCACTGGAGCGGCGCTCCATGGGTTGCTCCGGTGCTCCTGGGTTCTCCTGGGTTCCTCAGCGCTATAAACACGACCCGAGGTTGTTAGCAGTATGTGTAGCTGTAGCTCCTGGCCTGCAGAGCACAGCTGCTTTTGAAGCTGACCGTGCTGGAGGCGCTCGGTTGACCCCATCACCAGCACTATCGGGTTGCATACTGGCAATATGGCAATATTTTGGTTGTTGATAATATTCCAATAATATATAGATTTTTTTAAATGTTGTTATTTGATTGATAGAAAACGTCTCGAGTCAAGACTTGAAAATAGCAGGCGATATCGATGTTCTGCAAATAACGAAATAACGAAATAATTTTACAAGCGCGTTTTGGATATCGAAGATGATCAGGCAGCGCATTAGCACAGAGCTCCGCAGCACTTCCACGTTCTTCCGACATGCCGGCTGTGGTAATTTATGGAAAGCAGCAGGGGGTCTGTAGGGGAAGGGGGCCGGGGGGGAGGGGGGGGGGGGGGGGGGGGGGGGGGGGGGGGGGGGGGGGGGGTGGAAGGACCGTGATACAATATCCAACTGGTTACAGTGGAGGTGCCAACGGGATGATCCGGTTTCGGTCCAGAGAATGTGGATCCGACCTGGAGGGGGGGGGGGGGGGGGGGGGGGGGGGGGGGGGGGGGGGGGGGGGGGGGGGGGGGGGGGGGGGGGGGGGGTGGGGGGGGGGGGGGGGGGTCTCAGAAGGGGAATCCGTTATAGAAGCTGTAGCGAGACGAGAGGTTTAATTAGCTAACATAACCCCAACAATGACAAGCCCAAGTGGCCACTATGGATCCAAGTGGCCACTAGTGGATCCAAGCGGCTCCTACTCAGCCGCGAAGTGGCTGAGTTCATGCGTTTCCTTCACCGGGGTTTCCTCCTTGGAAAACCAAAGGGGGGGGGGGGGGGGGGGGGGGGGGGGGGGGGGGGGGGGGGGGGGGGGGGGGGGGGGGGGGGGGGGGGGGGGGGGGGGGGGGATGGGGGGAGGTGCTGTTACGTTTCATCTGAAGCTCTGGGAGTCTGCTGGAGTTAAAGGCCGGTGAAGAAGCTGTATAAATACATGTGACGTGAGTGTAAGAATGTTAAACAAACCGGACCATGCTTTTAAACTCAACCCTCCCTGTTATGCTCGGGAGTTGCACCACCAACCATGTCTAGATTTAGTTGAGGCTTGTTAACCTACAATGAAATATATTCAGATATAAATATATATTTTTTGCCATCAACCACAAGGATATCTAAAACAATAAATCACAAGAAGGATGATAAATGCTTGGCCTGGCTTTTCTTTGTTTATTCGGACCGGTCAAGCTATTTTAAGTGGTAACATTAGCAAACAAATGCAAGATACGTTCTGGTTTGACTCAAGTCCAGAGTGCGAAATGTATTGCAATTTCAACTTTGACCTCCTCCGCATGTAGCCAGCACTAGTAACAATAATCGTGCAAAGTGCTCCTTCAACTCTGAACAAGGAGGACGTTCCCTGGTTCCAGAGCGTCTCCAATGACCTTTCCCCTCTATTTTCCTTCCTCTGGTTTCTTCCTGGCGGTATCGCTTCAAATCCCGCCTCTCGTCCTCCAAGCATTGCGGAGACACCGATACCGCTGGAGGCCCAGAGGCGTAATTAATCAACCAATCACTTAGGGTGACACGCTTTCAAGCGGCACGCTGGGGGGGGGGGGGGGGGGGGGGGGGGGGTGATTCCCACGGGGCATGACCCGTCTGGAATGCCCAGGGGAGGCGGACAGGACACCCAGAATGTGGTGGCGTAGGCACAGGGGCCCGCGGTCGCACCGCTCATCGCCCGTCCCGGGACTTAAGTCGAGGCGTTGCCGGTAGCAACGCGCCCAAGCAATGACACCCGATACGCCCGTCGCCCGATACGCGTTTTATGTCCTCCACCAGGTTTGGCTGATCCAATTTCCATCCGGTGTCGGTGGAGGTGGCGGTGATTATGAAGGTTGTAGTGGTGGTGGAGGAGGTGGTGAAGGTGGTGGTGGAGGTTGTGGTGGTGGTGGTGGTGGTGGTTGTTGAGCTGGTGGGGAAGGTGGTGTTGGAGGTGGTGGTGGAGGAGTTGGTTGTGTTGGTGGTGTAGGTGTAGGTGGTGCTGGTTGTGAAGGTGGTGCTGGTGACGGTGCTGGTGGTAGTGATGGTGACGGTGCTGGTGGTGGTGATGGTGAAGGATGTTGTGGTGGTGGAGGTGGTTGTGAAGGTGGAGGTGGTGGTCCACTGGAGGAGGTGGATGTGGTGGAGGTGGAGGTGGCAGGGAAGGTGGTGCTGGAGGAGCTGGTTGTGGTGGTGGTGTAGGGGGAGGTGGTGGTGGTTAGAAGGTGGTGCTGGCGGTGGTGATGGTGGAGGATGTTGTGGTGGTGATGGTGGAGGATGTTGTGGTGGTGGTGGAGGTGGTGGTCCACTGAAGGAGGTGGGGTGAGGGGTTCTGGTTCCACTGATCTCTGGAGGTGGGGAAGGTGGGGGTGTTGGGAGGTCAGGAGCAGAGCAGCCAACTCCAGGTTGTCTGGGGTGGGGGGGGGGGGGGGGTGGGGGGGGGTGGGTGGGGGGGGGGTGGGATGGGGGGTGGGGTGAGGGGGTGAGCGGGGTGGGGGGTGGGGGGTGGGGGGGGGGTGTGGGGTGGGGGGGGGGGTGTGGGGGGTGGTTTGTGGTGGGGTGTGGTTGGGGGGGCTGGTTGGTGTGTGGGGGGGGGGGGGGGAGGGGGGGGGGGGGTGTGGGGGGGGGTGGGTGGGGTGGGGGTGTGGGGGGGGGGGGGGGGGGGGTGGTGGTGGAAGAGAGTGAAAGACTGGTGATCGATAGGCAGATGAGCTCCATGTGAACAGCGGGGAGAAGGTCTGGTGGAAAAACAGCAACCAAAGAAGGTCATTGCAACGGTTGTTTTTGTGGGATATGTTCTTTTCCTCGGTGTGAACGAAAACAAATGACCAAAAAAGATCCCACAAATCGTCCGTCATTCTGTCCGAGGAAAGTAAACACATTGTTCGCCGTGCAAAAACGGGCAGAAGTGAACCCCACCCTCTCCAGTATCAGATGGTGACAGGGAGATAAATTGCGCTTCCCGCCTCGTGTAAAGGGGGCAAAGGGATTTGTTAACATTGCGGATGACACAAGTCCCGTTGTGTCCTAACGTGCGGCGGAAGTGTCCGCACGGAGCTGAACATGCATGCGGCCGTTTATGAGTCCTCCTCCATAAATCTTTCCGTTCCCCCGTCCGAATCTCGAATCTCTCCTTCACCTTCTCCTCTCCTGTCTCTCTCCTATCCCTCCGCACCCTTTCTCGTTCTTACTCTCCACTTTCTTTCAAAGTATTTCTCCCATGTTCCCATTGGGTACATGAGGCTCCAGCTCAGGCTCTCAGCCTGCCCGTGTGTGTGTGTGTGTGTGTGTGTGCCGACCGGTGGTAAAGTGATTTGAAATGGGGCGGGGGGCGGGGGGTGGGGGGAGAGAGTCATAAATCTCCTGGATGCGGTCCAGCCCATGGTTCTTCTTGGCCCAGCTGTCGGACATGGTTTTTGTCATCCCTCAAGAAGGGTCCACTAAGGCACTTCTTCATTTCTAAACCTCTACCCCCCCCCCCCCCCCCCACACCCCCCCCCACCCCCCCCCCCCCCCCCCCCATCCGCACATCCACCACCATCACCTCCTCCCTCTACCTCCCTCTACCGTCCCCGTTTTTATAGGTTGGGGGGAGTTTTACGATAAATACGTTGTTGAAGGCTGTTAGTGCTCGTAGGTTTTGAGGCGGTGGCCAACCGCTTGCGGTCAGGGTTCTGGAGATTGCATTGTGTTGCGATGAGATCTTGACGGAGGGATTAACAAACAAAGCCCTGCATGAAGGGGAATGCATGAAGCTGGTAGTGTGTTTCCAATAAAGACACAGGTGGTCCAGCAACGTATTTTTCTTCTCTTTTTGGGCTTCAAACGCACCCATATAAATCCATCACTTTTTTGGCTTTCTCCTAACATTCGTTTTTTCATTTTTTCATTCCCTTGCCACAGGCCCGATGACATGATGTCACTCCCCCTTCCCCCCTCCCGCTTGATTTCCTCTGTCCTCCCTCTGCTCCTCCTCTTCCTCCCACCGTCCTTCCTCTCCCCTGCCCTCTCCCACGCCCCACTGAGCTGGACCTCGCCCCAGGACCCCTGCTACCACCATGACGGGCGTCCGCGCCACTGCCTGTCCGAATTCATCAACGCCGCGTACGGGGTCCCCGTCAGCGCCAGCAACTCCCTGCGCCCATCCAAACACCACGGCGCCATCACCACCGCCCTGACCGACCTCCACAACCCCCACAACCTCAGCTGCTGGAGGGCCCCGGGCGGCGGTCCCGAGGGCGGGGACTGGGTCATCACCCTCCCCTTGGGCCGGCGCTTCGAGGTCACCTACGTCAGCCTGCAGTTCTGCCACCAGGGGGCGCCCCCGGAGCCCTTCTCCATCTCCGTCCTCAAGTCCATGGACCACGGGCAGACGTGGAGGCCCATGCAGCACTACTCCAGCGACTGTCCCGGGAGGTTCGGCCTGCCCTCCCGCACCGTCGCCCAGACCCGGAACCGCGAGACGGAGCCCCTGTGCTCGGACCCGCGGCCCCTGCCCAAGCACCGCGGGGGCACGGTGCTGGCCTTCTCCACCCTGGACGGGCGGCCGTCCTCCGCCGACTTTGACCACAGCCCCACCCTCCAGGACTGGGTCACGGCCACGGACGTCAGGGTGGTGCTCCATCAGGCGTCCAACGCGGGCCGGTCCGTCCGGCCGGAGGGGAGGGGAGGGACGGGGGAGGAGGTCGGTCCGGGGGTGGTGGCGGAGGGGGAGGAGGACGGGTGGAGGGCAGGCTCCCAGGGAGCCGCCGGAGATCAGGTGGACAAGGGGACGACGTTGGATAACGGATTGACCTTTTTGGAGAGGGAGCTGCAAAACACCGGGACGGGGGTCCGGAGAGACAAAGGGGAGAAGCCCTCCAGGAAGGGTCACCGCAAGGGCTTGGGAGGCCAGGGGGAGAAGGAGCTCAACGTCACGGGCGAGGGCGGCGAGGACATGTTCGGCCGGGACACGCCCACGTTGCCCAAGACGAGGAAGGGGAAGGGCCACAAGCGCGGCCGCAAGAAGGACAACCCGCAGTGGCCGCCGTGTCCGGGCGCGGGGTGTCGATGGAGGGTGGAGGGCCAGAGGAGCAGAGACAACGGAGGACGGGAGCTGAGGCGACGGAGGAACTATCATCACGTGGGACAGAGCTACGGAAACATGCAGCTTGCCCCTCCCACGCCGCGGGTCTTCGCCCCGCCCGCGGCGCCCCCTCTGGCCCTCTCCGACCTGCAGGTGGGAGGCAGGTGCAAGTGCAACGGTCACGCCTCCAAGTGTCGCCGCGACGACCACGGCCGAGCGGTGTGCGTGTGCGAGCATCACACGGCGGGGCCGGACTGCGATGTGTGCGAGGACTTTTATTTTGACAGACCCTGGCACCGGGCCACGCCCACGCAGCCCAACCCCTGCGTTGGTAAGTGTGTTTTAATTAACCTCTGATTGATCAGGTTTCATAGCTCTTTCAACAATAAAAGCGCACACCGACACTGGTAGGAAAACTTTGGGGGTTCGGAAAGTTCAAATCTTGACACGCTTTTGTAAAGACATTTGGGTTCATCAAGTTTGGTTGTGTCTAACGTAACCTCTGGGTTATGTTTTTTTTTTACAAAATCCAGATGGTTGACTCAAAATACTGGGGAAGACTGTTGGTTTCTGAACCTGGAATTTCCACCTCTTGACAGCTTATTACACAATGTATTTCTTCTTTCAAACACAAGACATTGAAGTGTTAGCTGTCATTGAGAGGACAACTTGAGAAGATTAGTAAACGTGAGAAGGAGAGGATTTAGCAGATTGAATAAATGCAGACTTGTCTGACAGGCAAGTGAGACTGTCAGCATAAGTGTCATAACAAGAATTATAAACAGCCTTCGTCTTGGAAACTCAGTTGTACTTTTGTGCTTTGCTTGTTTAATCTTGTTCAAAGTCGCTCTGATAAATGTGCAAATTGATAAATATATACATTTATGTGATGCATATGCAGACACTTTTATCTAAAGTGACTTGTAAGTGAGGCTGAGAATGCAATCACAAGTAGTAATGATGTTTTTGTAATTTAGTAATTAATCGTGAAATTATCTTATGTTTAACAAAGTTTTGATCACTGTATATGTATGTTTATTAAGGATTGTACATTACTACAACTATAATTCATCACAAAATGGTGGCGTATCACCTCCAGCAAGAACAAATCCCATGATGCATTCTGATGTACAAGCCCTATAGGAATCAAATCTAATGGAAGAGCTAAAACAACAAAGTGTGCAAGTCAATTCATGAGAGGTTTAAAATGTGACCATTAAACACCTGCAACTGTCTAGTGTTGTTAGGTTTAGATGTTAACTAATCCCCCTCTTCTTCATCCTCCTTTTCCACCTACTCTTTATCTTCCTCTTCTTTTTCCTGATCCTCATCCTCCTCCCTCCATCCTCCTCCTCCTCACCCCATCCCCTTCTTCTTTTTCCTCCTCCTCTTTCTCTTCCTCTTTCCTCCTCTTCTTCTTCCTCTTTATCCGGCTCCTCATCCTCCTTCCTCCTTCCTCCTCCCTCCTCATTCCACCTCCCTCCTCCCTCCTCCCTCCTCCCTCCTCCCTCCCTCCTCCCTCCTCCCTCCTCCCTCCTCCCTCCTCCCTCCTCTTCTTCTTTATCCTCCTCCTCTTTCTCTTCTTATTTCTTTTTCTCTTCCTCCTCCTCTTCCCCCTCTTCCTCTTCTTCTTCTTCTTTGTCCTCCTCCTCCTCCTCCTCTTCAGCGTGTGAGTGCAACGGCCACTCCTCTAAGTGCCGCTTCAGCATGGAGGTGTTCCAGCAGTCGGGGCGCCGCAGCGGGGGGGTGTGCCAGAAGTGCCGTCACCACACGGCGGGACGGCACTGCCAGTACTGCCAGAGCGGCTATGCCCGCGACCACGCCCAGCCCCCCACCCACCGCAAGGCCTGCCGACGTGAGTCCAGTGTGGGCGAGGGTGGTACTGGAATGTTTCGTGTGTGTGTGTGTGTGTGTGTGTGTGTGTGTGTGTGTGTGTGTGTGTGTGTGTGTTGGGGGGTTTGTGTGTGTGTGAGCATGTGTGTGTCTGTTCAGAAATGAAATGTATTTTATTTGAACTTTGGAAGTGGTGTAAGGGTTAAAGTGTATTCAAAGTGTGTGTGTGTGTGTGTGTGTGTGTGTGTGTGTGTGTGTGTTCACATGAGTGGGACTCATTTACAACCAAATGTCTCCTTGCATATGAATAAAAAACCAAAGCATTACGCACGGGCCAAGTGTGGACGCATATCTGGCAGTTTTGTTTGTGTGTGTGTGTGTGTGTGTGTGTGTGTGTGTGTGTGTTTCCTGCGCATCGCTATGTCGACTCTGCTTTTTTGACTCCTGTGTCCCCCGACTTAAGCCCGCACAAGTGTTTATGGGCTGGTTACATTGTGAGAGGGCACAGCTATTCCTGTTAGGGATACGCACCTGCGTGAGCACACACACAAGAACACACACACACACACAGACACATACACACACGGACACACATACACACACACACACACAAACACACACATGCATGCACACACACACACACACACACAAGCACACATGCATGCACACACACACACACACACACACACACACACACACAGACAGAGACACATACGGACACACATATACACACACACATATTCACACACACACAAACACACACATGCATGCACACACACACACACACAGACAGAGACACATACGGACACACATATACACACACACACATATACACACACACACAAACACACACATGCATGCACACACACACACAAGCACACATGCACGCACACACACACACACACACACACACACACACACACACAAACACACGGGCACACACACTCACACATTCTTCTGAGACTCCACTGCTGCCACTTGTGAAGCCCCTTGGCTAGCGGCGGCTGGCATCTGCTGTGACCCCTGACCTTTGGCTGGTCACATGTCCTAAGTGACTGTGACACGGCGGAATGCTCGTTTTGCTGTTTAACCACCGCAGGACCAATATAACTGCTGTTAATGGGCGGTGGACTAGACACACAAGTGTGTTTGTGTTTGTATATATACTATATAAATATATATATATATTAACATACACACATGTGTATGTTTATCTTTACACCACCAAAGTCAAGTACAATTCTGTCAATTCTGTTTGAACATGTGTTAGAAAATGAATATGTTTAATTTATGTTTGAGGGAAACTGCAGGTCCATAAAGAGTGTATCACAAATTTGCGTTTAACGCATAGAGACAGACTGCCTTATTTATGAATACACCAAACTATGTCCAGACTGATTATTTGGGTTCACTGAAACACACACCCTCCAGCTCGCTGGCCGCGCTGGTGATTCATCACTTTCACGAGTTGGCCTGTTTGGACAACCTGTGAAGATTTACTGAAACTACCACACAGTTAGAGCACACGGAGGCAAAGCAGAGCGGGAAGCCCTGTCTCTGTCTCTTCTCCCACACTTCATCACAGCGCTGTCTGCCCCCTGTCTCTCGTCCTTACCAGTGTTTGCTTGTTAAACTACACCGACAAATGCGCCACCCTTTCCGTCAGGGTTCTTTATCGTGGTTCTCTCTAGGCGGATGAAGTGTGTGTAGGCTCATGGATTTTGAAACCTGCTGAATTGACACGAGAATGAACCCAAACGGGATGTAATTACATTCGAAAGATGTTGGGATCAGGTGCAACGGTGTTAACAAAACGTTTTGCCAACAATATAAGTTGGCAAAACAAACATAACAAACAAACAAACATAAGTGTTTGTCTTTACAATATCTTTTTCACTACAGGCGGAACACTAAATAAATAAACCAGTTGGCACATTGATTCAATGTTGAAATCTATAGTTTACCATCTGATTCACCATCTCCAAATGCAAATATCAGAAGTTTATGTATTAAGAAGTAGTATTTGTAGCAATTTCCTTTTTGAGTTTGAGAATGATTGACATGGCCGTCTAATTGCTGGGAATGGTGGAGTTTGTTAAAGTAGTGATATCATTGTGGGTTTAAGATGCTATTAAATCTATCTCTCTCTCTCCCTCTGTCTCTCTCTCTCTCTGTCTGTCTCTCTGTCTGTCTCTCTGTTTGTCTCTCTGTCTCTCTCTCTGTCTTTCTGTCTTTCTGTCTCTCTCTCTCTCTGTCTTTTTGTCTCTCTCTCTCGCTCTGTCTTTCTATCTCTCTCATTCATGCATTGTTTTGCTCAAGCAAAGATGGAGAAATAATTTCTTCAACTAGAATAACAAAGCTTACGAATAGCAAGAATGTAAGTTGTCACAAGCACAAGTGTACAATAAAGTTGTGTTTGTAAAACTCAAGACTCTCTCTCTCTCTCCACACCCCCCCCCCCCCCCCCCCCCCCCACCCCCCCAGCGTGTCAGTGCCATCCGTTGGGTGCAGTGGGCGGTTGGTGCAACCAGACTTCGGGTCAGTGTCTGTGTCGGGACGGCGTGACGGGCCTCAGGTGCAACCGCTGTGCCCCGGGATTCAAGCAGGGCCGGTCCCCACTTAGACCCTGCATACGTAAGACACACACACACACACACACACACACACTCACACTCACACACACACTCACACACACACTCACACTCACATACACACACACACACACACACGCATTTGCACACACACACACACTCAAAATCACACTCAAGTGTGTTTGGTTTATGAGGACCTCCCGGGGTGTGTAAACCTATTTGTGGGGACCATAATGAAACCTTGGTTATCCTGGGACGTTTGGAGTCACACCGGGTCGTACTGGATGTCCCTGGTCCAAACTACTCTCTTTGAACCTCTTGTTGTTCTTGGACTGAAGTGGATTCGTCTCCGTAAGCCCTTCTAGCAAACTTCCACTCGGTATGAAGTTCCCTGGAGACGGTCTCCATGACAACGATAAAAATGAGCCTTTCCTATGGAGCCCCCCCTCTCTCCTTATAGCTACAGAATTGTACGGGATCAGCGCAAGATCAATCTGCCGCCATACTTCCCACTTGCCGGGTTTGGTGCCAGCGCCCGGCGCTGAGAGCTAGCACGCTGAACTGACAAGCCGCCACCGGCGCTAATCCACGTGCGCTTCCTTGGCTAATCGCACGCGAGTGCCGACAAGTACACACAGCGGCCGCGGCTGTGCGCCGACACGGATCTAAGCCCCCATCCCTGGTGTCACAGGAGAGAGAGAGAGGGAGAGAGAGAGAGAGAGAGAGAGAGAGAGAGAGAGAGAGAGAGAGAGAGAGAGAGAGAGGTGGGCAAGGGGGAGCTATTGGTGGCGGCTTTCACACCTGTCGTGCAGCTCAGCCCCTCTGCCACCCACTCTGTCCCCCCCCCCCCCCCCCCCCCCCCCCCCCCGACGCTGGAAGGGCCCAGACCCATAACTCTCGCGGTGAAAGCAGCAACTGAAAGATAACCTTGTTTGTTTTTACTGCCAGGCCATCTCTCAGGCTATGTATAGCGGTCTTCCACCTTCAGCATGGCCGCACACACTTCTTGATTGAAAGGCGAGCGAACGACAACAAGGCTCATCCTGATATTGACAGTAGTGTGTGTGTGTTTGTGTGTGTGAGAGGGTGTGTGGGGGTGTGGTGGGGGGGGGGGGGAGATATTAATTAATATGACCAAAAGGTGTACTTAATATGATTTGTTGCCTTAAGAATGCCAATCTGTTTCTTCAAACACACACACACACACACACACACACACACACACACACAGTGGGCTTAAATGGAAGCTTCACGTTGGCCTATTGATAGCTGTGCACACATGCCGCATAGACACACACTCTCCCACACACACGTATGCACACCTCTTTGATGTCATATAAATGGGGTCTAGTTAGCTGTGTGTGTGTGTGTGTGTGTGTGTGTGTGTGTGTGTTTGTTGGGGGGGTGTAGGGTGTCACTGTCCCAGTTTTGTCATAGAGAACAGGAAAGGAACGGGACAGTTGATTCTATACGGTTTAGACAGACACACAGACACACACACATACAGTACATGCACAGGATTCAGTAAATTGCTCTAAATTTACATTAAGCCTAAATACATTACACTTACTGTCATTTATAAAGGATACATGTATAATTGTTATTATTTTAAATACAATAATTCAATTATTTTAACTGCAACTGTAAACTGTAAACAACTTCAATGTCTACACACATATCAGCAATTGAACAACCACATCCACACACACACACACGCCACTGCACACAGGACTCCGTAAGATGCTCTACATTGAAATTCAGCCAAAATATATAATATATTATTAGTATTAGTGTAATTTATAAAAATGTTGTATTATAAACTAATTTGTTTTAAATACATAATGATCATGTAGAGACAACTTCACTGTCTACATGCACATGTTGGCACACTCAGACACACGCGCACACTCACACACACATATGTGAACAATTGGCAGCACAGACCAGTGGTTGGTGAACAAGTCTTTGCAGCAGCAACACACAGACACATGGCAGATGTTTGCCCCGGGCGAACGTTATTGGCCAAATCACTCTAACATGTGCTGCTGAGATTGAATGGGAACTGTGTGTGTATGTGGGTTTGTCTTTATGTGTGTGTGTGTGTGTGTGTGTGTGTGTGTGTGTGTGTGTGTGTGTGTGTGTGTGTGTGTGTGTGTGTACATACCCTGCATTTGCGTGGAACCTTGTCAAAGCGTATACATCTAATGGCATAAAAAAAGACCACACACTCTCAAACACACAAATGTGCACACACACACACACTGACATTTTGACATATGCTTATCTTCTGCAACGGCATTCCCCATAATCTGAGGCATTCATGCATACCTTACATGTTCCAATTCTTGGCCTCTATTTCTCACACACACACACACACACACACACACACACACACACACACACACACACACACAAACACACACTCACAGTGTGCAAGAACCTGTCATTACCACAGGAGACAAAGACAATCTGTTTGCAAGGACGAGCCCCAAAGATATTGTTTATACACCCCTCACCTGTCTGTCTGTCTGTCTGGCCTCTGCCTGTCTGTGTTTACGTTTGCAGGAATTCAAGAGGTCGCCCCTACCCCGGTGTTCCAGCCGCAGTACAGCATAGGTAAGAGTGTTGAACCGTTCCTCCCTCCGAGCAGCAGAGAACATGAACAGACTCCATTGCCCGCTGCTGTGGGATGTCACAACCTTCTTTTTTTTTTTTGCTAGGGATGGCCTATAAATTATTATATTTATGCTTATATTACAAGATCTTGTAGTTATCCTTGATCATAATTGGAATAATTGGAAGCAACCCCATGCCAATTGCTTTGTAAATGATAGTATGAGTTCCCTTATGCAAACATACTCTGTGTGTCTCTTGGCATGTGTAAATGTGTGACTTATACAGTGGAAATGTGGTGTGGGGTCGTACGGAAGAAATTGGAAAAGCCCCTTTATTCTTTAAGCTGCCATCATGTTTTCTGTAGCGCCGTCGATGCAGTGGCTCATCAGCTCCCTCTAGTGGATACCCGCGGAATGTTCCACCTGTTGTGGTCAGGCTCATCTGTTAAGTTATGTGATACGGTGATGACAAATAGAAGCTGCCATATTGTAATTAGGCAGGGGGACATATGCCGATGTGTCGGCCATGATACCTACTTCTAATTTGATACCCTCCGTGTGTATCTCCCCTTCCTCTCTTGCTCTCTCCCTCTCCCCCTCTCTCTCTCTCTCTCAGCGGAGGAGTGTGTTTCTTATTGCCAACCGGCTCAGCTTGAAGTGAGGATGAACTTGGACACCTACTGTCTCAAGGATTACGGTCAGTCCCTTCCCCAATCACAGTCACTGTTGAAGCTCACTCTCTTGTTCTTCTACAACTTTCCTTGTGATGGAAGATAAACAATGGCTGTACATGTGGTCCAAATGGGTTGAAGTGATGCTTAGAAATATGTTTTATTTAAATAAAATACAATATATATATATCAACGTTTTCTCCTATAAGTGATTAGTGATCTACCAAACAGATCCACCCGTGTATTGCTGGTTCTCTGTCTCCTCAGTGCTGAAGATCCAGGTGAAGGCCATGGAACGTTCCGGCCCCTGGTGGCAGTTCTCCATCACAGTGCAGACCGTCTTCCGCACGGGGTCCACGCCCCGCGTCCGCAGGGGCCCCCGGGCCCTATGGGTCCCCGACCGCGACCTGGGCTGCGGCTGCCCCGCCCTCCTCGTGGGCCGGACCTTCCTGCTGATTGGCTCTGAGGAGGGTGGGCGCGACTGGGCCCCTGGGGAGAGCCGCCTGGTGGCTGACCGCTCCACCACGGCCCTCCAGTGGCGGGAACACTGGACCCCCAAGCTCAGGGGCTTCCGGGGGCAGGACAAGAGGGGCCGTTGCCCCCCAAAATCCCCCCACCACCACCGACACCAGCACCGCCACGCTGAGCCACAGAGGGGCTACATCCCGCCACATCTAGTGGGGGATGGCGATGGCGAAACACACGGACCACACGCGCGCTCGGTGGAGCCGACCCCTGAGAGCGTGGAAAATGTGGAGGTCATGGACACCGGCGCTAACGCGCGCGAAGACCCGCCATCTGAGAGCCCTGAGCTGTGGACTTTCACGGCTCCAGTCCCCACAAATCCAGTCCTCACAAATCCAGTCCCCACAAATCCAGTCCTCACAAATCCAGTCCCCATAAATCCAGTCCCCATAGATCCAGTCCCCACAAATCCAGTCCCCACAAATCCGGTCCCCACAACTTGGGTCCCCACTTTGCTGTGTTCCAGCCAACCCCCCGCTGTGTGACAGGAAACACACAGTCCAGGTACTCCCGCTACGATGTGGTTATCAAATCTTTTTAAAGACATTAATAGAACATAATAAGTTATTTTTTTTCCGCAAGAAAGGAGGATGGATCACAGCATTTATTTTGAGTGACTGTTCATTATTTTGGGGGGGGGGGGGGGGGAATATAGACAAATATATACCGATGTATCCACGCTCACACACACTTACAAGCATTGTCAGGCAACTCAGAATCTTTTTTAAGTTGGTCATTTCAAAACGACTATATTGGACAGTTGACAGCAAATAAAAACCAGGCCTAAGAAAAATGCCAATTAGTTGAGTGTAAGTTCAGACAAAAGTGCCAAAGAGTATGTCTTATCGACAATTATTATATTTAACACTGATTTATTGATGATTTAGTACTGCCAATAGAGCGTCCATAAATGTTACAATAGAACTTTGAAATACATTTAATATATAATCAAATACTAAACAGTTTAGCCAAAGAAAGCAAGCAATATAACCGACTTTTCTACCTCACATTTGCTACAGTGTTTGACTTAAGATGAGCTGACGATAAATTAAGCAGATTTCTATATTGATCCAAATAACTTTAAAGGTAAAATTAAAAAAATAATTAAATAATGCTACAGGCAAAATCTATACACTGATCTATTATTATTATTAGAAAAAAATATATAGATTATATTATAACGAAATGTAAATTATTTAATTAGTCACTTTGCTGGACCCGACAGGCCTGTAAAACATTTAACAACTGGAGTGTATTCATGGGTGATTCGTCAAACGCAATAGGGGTGCGTTTTACAGCAAAGAGATATTTCAGGAATGTTCAACACCTTGTGCACTGTAATGTTCACATGAATAAAATCGAAAAAAGCATTTACTTAAAAGGAAGGCATTTTTTCTCTCTTCTTGTGCCACCTATATATTATTTTGCCCATTATGTGTGTATATAGAGATGCAAAGTTGGGGGTAATTTTCACACCTTTTTTCTTTATTATCACAAAAGAAAGCCTGGAAAGGGGAATTTAAATAACGGTGGAAAAGAAAAAAAATGGTGATTCTAGGAGCATGTTTCGGTAAAAACAATAAATTTTTATCAAGTGTAGTGCATTATTTCATAATGTTCAGATAACTATGACGTCTAGGATGTTTTTCTTTGTCTTATGGAAAAACAATCTGTTTTGAACATTAAACATGATCAATCCCCTCGACCCTAGTCCCTGTGACTAACAGTTTGTGAGCAGGGCCGGCTAAAGCCATAGGCCATATAGGCGGTCGCCTAGGACGCACCACCTTCTAGTGGGCGCTGGTTACCCTCAATGGAAAATAAATAAATAAATAAATATTAAGTATTTTAATAATAATATTTATAATAATTTAAATTAAAGTTTGCAGAGCGCCCTTCCTCATTTTCTGCCTTGAGGTAACAAATGAACAAATTAAGAAAGAAAGAAATACATTCTATACGTTGTAATGTCGTGTATAACCTCTTTATTGATTTGATCATTGATCATTGTTCGTTCATTGATCATTGTTCATTGATCATTGATCATTTCCCCTGTCTCAGTGGTGCGGTGGAGAGCACTGTTGGATAACCCTCTGGAGACCAGGGTTCAATTCCTTCCTATGTTTGTTTCCACTGAACCAAAATGTAAGTTTTAAAACTGTCATATATAACCTCCGACCGTATCAATTTCTCAACCTCCGTGGGGAAGGTTGGAAAAAACTATTTTTATTATTCATAGTGACCACTTTTCTTATTAAACACCGAGCCCCAACGTTTTATTGTCACGTCTCGAGCAAGACCACTCTCAGCGGTTAAAGTTGAAGACTTCTGTTTCATTCTCTTTGGCTGCATTTTGTGGTAATTCGTCTCACTGGTACAAACGGTTTTGCCACCGACACCCAGTTGGTAACATTCATAATACTGCAAATGCAAGGGCTTTCATCAGTGGGCCATTGGCTCAATCACCATTGTGTTACCTCATTGGCCATTGATAGAGATACATTAATTTTCATGACAATCTTCGAGATTGCGAAATTAAATTCTTTATGTTAACAAAACGACCAACATTAGCAGGACTTGAACCTGCTTCTCTATGGCAGATAACCTGAACCCAGGTCTCCAGAACAGATAACCGACAGCTATCTCACCTGCACTACAGAGACAGAGGCTATATACAGTATGACATTACATACCCTTATGATTAAACACATGATAATTACATTACGGTTCAACGGAGCAGAACATCGGCAGGAATTGACCCAAGGTCTCCAGAGTGTTATCCAACAGCTCTCTCCACTGCACCACTGAGATGGAAACAATGGTCACATGACAATAGTCAATGGTCACATGCCATCACATTGAAGGTTTCGTGGGACTCTTTGTCGGCTGTGCTACAGAGACAGCGGATACGATCTGATCAGAAGTTATCCTTGGCATTACAATGTACATGACATGGAAAAAAGAGGTTTCCATGGAGACAGATTCAACAGTGTCGGCGGAGCCTCCCTACAGGTTGGTCCTGATATGACAGGAGGTTACACTTTTCCAAGAAATCAACATTTTTATTTTTTTATACGTCCGAGAGAACGACGCCACCCGCGATCGAAAGTGTTTCCCGTACATTGACAATTTAAAACTAAACTCAAGTAAACTTTGCCACATACACATTTTACAACAATGTAAAATCAAATCCATGAATTGAGTTTGAAAAATGAGGAAGGTGATGTGTGTATGTATGATTGTGTTCATGTGTGATTGTGGGTGTGTGTATGTGTGTAGGCATCTGCTGCTTCCATAACAGCTGCTAATATTCTACATGTCATCCATTACGGTAGGAGTAGGGTATGTACACACACAACCACTCAGACACACACAACCACACACAAACACACACACACACATTTGTGGAAAAAGACACTATCTAGCTATGATCTAGCATCGCTCCCGTCCCTTGTCAGAACAGCTGAGGGGGGAATAGACTAAACTAACTCCTGGCTCCGCTGGATTCCCTAACAGGTCCTTGTGGTTCACAAAGAAGATAGAGATCTAAAGGGCACGGGCCGGCCCCAACACCAGGAGTTCTGCTGGCATTAGGTGGCAAGAACGTCCCCACGACTGGGCCATGAAGGAGGTCTCCATGATGTGTGTGTGTGTGTGTGTGTGTGTGTGTGTGTGTTAGTAATCTGTTGGGTGGGTGGTGGTGGGTGTTGGGTGGGTGGTGCTGGATGTGGGTGGGGGGTTAAACCAGATGGAAGACAGCTTCTATTTGTCCAGGGTTGATCGTGTGTGTGCTAGGCCAGCCGACGGGGGAGGGTGTGGGGGAGGGAGGTGGGGGTGGAGGGGGGTGGGGGGGTCAGCTCAGTGCTGTTGGCTCTCGAATGAAAATAAAGGAAGAAAAATAGACCTGCTGACTACTGGAGCCTCGGGGGGGGGGAGGGGGGGGGGGACCTCGCTCACACACACAAACACACACACACACACACACAGCACATGGTGGAGTGTGTAAGTGTGTGTGTGTGTGTTTATACATGTGCAAGAGCATGTCATTGGAATGAGATAGCCACCCCTGTGTGTGTATACAAGGGTGTGTGTGTGTGTGGCAGGGGGC
The DNA here is from genome assembly GCA_026745465.1 of Lota lota. NCBI lineage: Eukaryota > Metazoa > Chordata > Actinopteri > Gadiformes > Lotidae > Lota > Lota lota. Next base: position 188,986 of record JACYXH010000637.1, on the reverse strand, counting down.
CATGTGTGTGTGTGTGTGTGTGCATGTGTGTGTGTGTGTGTGTGTGTGTGTGTGTGTGTGTGTGTGTGAGAAAACAAGGCACCTGCTGCAGAGCTCCAGCATGCACCTGTTGCCAGCTGTCTTCGCTTACACACACACACACACACACACACACACACGCGCGCACACACACTAACAGGCAACTTAAGCCCGCCAAACCCACACTTACATACAGACACACACTTACACACACACTAACAGGCAACCTAAGCCAGCCAAACACACACTTACATACATGCACACACTTACACACACACTAACAGACAACTTAAGCTTGGGCGGACACTGCTGCCAGCAGGAATATCTGTGGCTTTCTCTCCTTTAATACGCTGCCTCCTCTCTCACTACCCACTCAGACTGCTCTGTTACCTTCCTCTCTCAGGTAGCACACTGTCTCTCTCTCACTACCCACTCAGACTGCTCTGTTACCTTCCTCTCTCAGGTAGCACACTGTCTCTCTCTCACTACCCACTCAGACTGCTCTGTTACCTTCCTCTCTCCGGTAGCACACTGTCTCTCTCTCACTACCCACTCAGACTGCTCTGTTACCTTCCTCTCTCAGGTAGCACACTGTCTCTCTCTCACTACCCACTCAGACTGCTCTGTTACCTTCCTCTCTCAGGTAGCACACTGTCTCTCTCTCACTACCCACTCAGACTGCTCTGTTACCTTCCTCTCTCAGGTAGCACACTGTCTCTCTCTCACTACCCACTCAGACTGCTCTGTTACCTTCCTCTCTCAGGTAGCACACTGTCTCTCTCTCACTACCCACTCAGACTGCTCTGTTACCTTCCTCTCTCAGGTGGCACACTGTCTCTCTCTCACTACCCACTCAGACTGCTCTGTTACCTTCCTCTCTCAGGTGGCACACTGTCTCTCTCTCACTACCCACTCAGACTGCTCTGTTACCTTCCTCTCTCAGGTAGCACACTGTCTCTCTCTCACTACCCACTCAGACTGCTCTGTTACCTTCCTCTCTCAGGTAGCACACTGTCTCTCTCTCACTACCCACTCAGACTGCTCTGTTCCTCTCTCAGGTGAGATGTGTTAACATTAGTAGAATACTGTGGACTAATCAGCATGTCTCGATGCGGTGTCACACGCCTACAGTGTTAATACAGTGGCATGTTGCAATCAGGTGGAGATTGTCCGATGTTTACATAAAACTGAAATCATACATACTGAATACAACATATTCCATATAGGGGTTCAATAACAACAAATCCATATTCCTAGTATTTATTGAAGCAGGAATAAATAATCAATAGTTTGTGTTCTAAATAAAGTAATCCAATTAGCTTGTCGAGATTTTTTTACAATGCTTAGTACTTGAATGAATGGCAGAGTGCTAGATTTGAGAAAAGTATGAGCACACACACACAAACACACACACACACGGGGGGGGGGGGGGGGGGGCTTCTGTTAACCTGAGAAGGGTGGTGGGGGGGTCAATCCCTATAATCCAGACCTGCATGCCTTCCATGCAGACATGCTGCCAACATGGCAACCTGACCCAACACCCCCACCGTCTCGTCCCCTCCAGCCCCCCCCCCCCACCCCCCCCCCCCCCCCCCCCACCCCCAACCCCACCCCACCCCACCCCACCCCCGCCGGATTAGAAATAATCAATCTTAGCCCGGATCTGGATGGCAAGACACACACACACATGTATCTCTCTATCGCACACACACCCACACACACAGACAAGCTTACGCACACGCAGACACATAAGTAATATTGTGAGATAATTACTGTTGTGTTATAGCATAGAAATGTAGAGATTTGCAATGTCAGATTCCTTCATTGGCAAAACCACAGCAGTAAATCCACTTAAACGTGGTCTGGAAGCAGCTTGACCCTATCTACCAAGGCTGTTGATTTTCTACACAACTGAACACAACATTCTTTAACATTATAACTCACTCAGAGGGTCTGTTCCCCCCCCCCCCCCCCCCCCCCCCCCAACACAGTGGGGGACAACAACGCTACAGTATGGCTGACCATACAGCTCCACTAGTGGCAGCTCAGGGTCCCGTGTCGTCCCCCCCCTCGTCGTCGTCCCCCCCCCCCCCGCCTCAGATTGATCCAGATGGCTTCTGGTCCAAGTCTTTGGTCAACAACGTCTGTAACGCACCGCCAACACACACACACACACACACACACACACACACACACACACACACACAGATACACACACACACAAGCACACACACACACACACACACACAGATACACACACACACAGATACACACACACAAGCACACACACACACAAGCACACACACACACACACACACACAAACCTTCACACAGCACCAGAACCCCTGCGCCCGGGTCCCCTCTCCCCAGAACCCTTTGTAGTCTGCAATGGAAACGGCACTGGGTCTTTGTAGTCGCCAGGGCGGAACCCGGGTTTGACAGCCACCGCGTTATTAGGGCGACACAGTGATTTACGATGACACCGTCGTCTGGATTATTTTCCCTTTTCTTTTCTATTCTGTTTTTTTTGTTTTTTTAAAAGGGCTGGCAATGGCATGGTCTGGATGTTGTTATAGCACACACACACACACACGTACACACACACACATGCACACGCACACACACACACACACATGCACACAGCCGTGTGTGCACATTTAAATGTTGGAGAAAGTTAGGGGGCCAATGGGTCAAGGTGGGGTTTGCGATCAAAGACTCACCCCAAACTTGCCCCTTCCCACTGATTGGTTGAACGAGGTTGAGGGGGTGGAGCTTAGAGATTTTGGTTAGGGGGGGTAATACAAGCCACCACTACCCAGGTGCTGAAGCCCTCCACCACAGGCACACACACACACACACACACACACACAACCTGGGTCTGGGATGGGTCAAGTGTGTGTATATGTGTGTGCACATGGCACGTATCGGTTCCTAAACTCCTACTTGTGTGTGTGTGTGTGTGTGTGTGTGTGTGCTCTCATGCGTGTAGGAGCCATGTTTTTTTTTACGAGGCGCTCATGCTTCGTGGTGAACTCCGTCTAGTTGCATTTGAACCATAACCGATTGGATTCCAGGGTAGACCGCGGTCACGCCCCCCCCCCCCCCCCCCCCCCCCCCCCCCCCCCCACCACCCCACCACCCCACCCCCCCCCCCCCCCCCCCTGGCCCCCACATCAACCTCCGACCTCTGCACCACAACAACATCTGTGCTTCCTGATCGTTGCGCTGCTATACACCCTCACCTCACCTTATCCTCCAACCGAACCACGACCTCCAAACCACATCGGACAAACCACGTCCAAACCACGTCTGTTCTGCACTTAAGTGAACCACTTTCATTTAGGCTTTATCAAACTGTTAGGGGAGCTGATCGTTTCAATGAAAACTGTGTCTGGAAGGAACCAAAATCAGTCTTTAAATCCTCCTTTAACATATACAACAAATATATATATATATATATATACATATATATATAGTATAACCCATAGTTTTATAAGATATGACACTATCAAATCCTTCTATAACATATAGACCTATGAATGTAGAAGATATAACTATCAAATTGTCCTATAACATATAGACCTATGAATATAGAAGATATAACTATCAAAGCCTCCTATAACATATAGACCAATGAATGTAGAAGATATAACTATCAAATCCTCAATATCATATAGAGCCCATGGATATAGAAGCTATAACCCTATCCTCCTATAGCATATAGACCCATGGATGTAGAAGCTATAACCCTATCAAATTATCAATGCCCTGGATTGCTCCCCTTGGGATTAGCCTACCACACAGTAAAACATTGCAGATGTAACTAAATGTAAATGTTACTTGGGGTTGAGTCCCCTAAAGGTCAAATCCTTTAGGGGGAAACTCATTTTTACGATTTTCAACATGTCTGAATTGCAAAATAGAATGATTTCATACTTCAACTATGAACACTGCTGTTTGATTTCCTTTTGCCCTATAAACCTTGTGCTCTACTTAACCTCCAGGAAGGTGCATATCAAATAAATTATCTCAATTTGACAGGTTGGCATTTGCAATAAATCCACTTCATGATGTTGTGTGAACAGGCAGGTAGATCTGGCTTACCTGTGTGTTAAGAGGGCTTTTATGGCAATGAGGTCATGTGTAGCTCCACTTCTCCACGTGCGTTCGACAGCAGGCCACACAGTGTGGCAATGGCACCCTCTGCTGTCTGAAGCACACGCACACACACACGCGCGCACACACACACACACACACACACACACACACACACACACACACACACACACACACACACACACACACACACACACACACACACACACACACACATATATATATATATATATACTTAGACAGATAGATAGATAGATAGATAGATAGATAGATAGATAGATAGATAGATAGATAGATAGATAGATAGATAGATAGATAGATAGATAGATAGATAGAATGTACACGAACAGAAATGAGATATTGTAACCTAAAATATTTTAATGTGGATATGATGCATGAAAATTGTTTCCCATTTTCAGAGGTTCAGAAATACATTGGCCACTGCTACCAGTACTTGCAAAAGGCTACGTTGTTTGTAAGCCTAGCTTAATTGTGAAAGAAATCCGCATGACTGAGAGGGACAGGGGTATTGTATACAACTACAATCATGGCTGTAGGCCTATTAAACAAAGTACTACAACCCAGGTGGATTCTAGTCCATAAATTAATGTCAATTAAGATGTCTACACCGTTCAAATGTTGTTTAACCGTGGAAAAAAACTTAATAATACGTATTTAATGCATTTAATGCATTGTACCAACAAGTTACAGATACAGGGTTACTATATCAGAATCATATCAGGGGAGTGGCTAGGTTTTGGTCCTGATGGACCTCAGCCTCCTGCCAGAGGGGAGTGGCTAAAAGAGTTTGTTGCCGGGGTGGGAGGGGTCAGCCACAATCTTTCCTGCACGCTTCAGAGTCCTGGTGGCGTAAAGGTCCTGGAGCGGCGGCAGATTGCAGCCAATCACCTTCTCAGCTGAGCGAAAGACACGCTGCAGTCTGCCCTTGTCCTTGGCTGTGCTAGCAGCGTACCAGATGGTGATGGAGGATGTGAGGATGGACTCAATGATGGCTGTGTAGAAGTGCACCATCATTGTCTTTGGCAGGTTGAATTTATTCAGCTGCCGCAGGAAGTACATCCTCTGTTGTGCTTTCTTGACGAGGGAGCTGATGCTCAGCTCCCACTTGAGGTCCTGGGAGATGATAGTTCCCAGGAAGCGGAAAGACTCCACAATGTTAATTGTGGAGCCAGAGAGGGTGATGGGGGCAGGTGGGGCTGGGTTCTTCCTGAAGTCCACAACCATCTCCACTGTCTTTAGAGCGTTGAGCTCTAGGTTGTTTTGCTTGCACCACTTCACCAGGTGGTCAGCGTCCGACCTGTAGGCGGACTCGTCTCCATCAGAGATGAGTCCGATGAGGGAGGTGTCGTCCGTGAACTTCAGAAGCTTGACAGACTGGTGACTGGAGGTGCAGCTGTTGGTATACAGGGAGAAGAGCAGAGGAGAAAGAACACAGCCCTGAGGGGATCCGGTGCTGATGGTCTGTGAGTCGGAGACGTGTTCCCCCAGCTTCACATGCTGCTTCCTGTCAGACAGGAAGTCAGTGATCCACCTGCAGGTGGAGTCAGGCACACCAAGCTGGGAGAGTTTCTCCTGAAGCAGAGCCGGGATGATGGTGTTGAAGGCAGAGCTGAAGTCCACAAACAGGATCCTGGCATAGGTTCCTGCGGAGTCCAGGTGCCGGCGGATGTAATGGAGGGCCAGGTTGACTGCATCGTCTACAGACCTATTGGCTCTGTAGGCAAACTGCAGGGGGTCCAGGAGCGGGACGGTGATGTCTTTGAGGTGAGACACTTTGTTACATATGTAACAGAAACATCTCATGTTGTTCACATACCTGCGGAAACACCGAGCCCAACGTTTTATTGTCACGTCTCGAGCAAGACATCAGTGGCTATAGAAAGTAGAAAGTTGTAGGTTTCTCTGTCGGTGATATAGCGACACCTACTGTCGAAATAAAGCAACCGGTATTACATTCAAGATAAGATATCACCATGCAGTGTAATGACAGATACAGCCTGACAGAACCATTGAAGTAGTAGAAGTTTTTATGAACCAAACTATCGACACACACACTGTCAGAATATTGATAACCAGCCTTTTCATACTTCTGGATGTTTCTGTGGGGATTATTTTGTTTCACCTGACTCATGCCCAACCTAACTTAAACACTTGTTTTAGAATTGTAAACAGCTCATGTTACAAGATTATGCTTACTGAATATGCTTACTAAAAACGTTACTTATTTATGTAACAGTAGGCCTATCATATGTCTTTAAATCACAAATGGCATGTTTTTAAATCACACACTGAATGCATTGCCATTTCCAAGACAAACAAAAAGTGTTAGAATGGAAATCGTCTTTTTTTCCTTCAATATGGTTTCCTTAAGTCAAATGTATGTATGTATGTATGTATGTATGTATGTATGTATGTATGTATGTATGTATGTATGTATGTATGTATGTATGTATGTATGTATGTATGTATGCATGCATGTATGTATGTATGTATGCATGCATGCATGCATGTATGTATGCATGTATGTATGTATGTATTTATGTATGTATGTATGCATGTATGTATTCCTTATTTATAAATGCAATTCCCAGGCTTTAATATTTTAATATCTTGTAAAGGGAACCCAATACCTCAACAATGCTAACATAATATGCTAACATCCTTGTGGCTCTCTGCGCAGAGTAAAACAGAAACAGAAACAGAAACAGAAACATGACGCTATTCATTACACTCCAAACTGCTTTATTCAATACCGACGACGGCAGTATTTTAATAACTCATAAAAACAAAACTACCAAAATAAACCAAAAACCCCACTGATGATATACATTATGATATGCAAGCCCTTTGAGACTGTAACTGTGATTAGGGGCTATAAAAAATAAAATTTTAATCTATTATAATTATATTACATAATTTGGTCATTAAAAGAACAGCCTTGTTCAGTCTAGTATGTGTGATATATTGCAGTGTGTGCACCAATCACAACAAGGCTTTGTACGGGGCGATCGAGCGGCGTCATCGATGGACTTCCCGCCTTTTTCGGCCATGTTGGCTGCTCTGTTGGATCCGGTAGGTCTTACGGGCCTGGGCTCTCTCCTTCTCCAGGACCACCGTGTCGTCCAGGATCTCCAGCGTCGGCAGCTGACTGATGACGTACTGTCTTGCAAGGAGAAGGGAGGATTTCAAATCACATTACAAAGATAATTGGATCACTCGTTAACTCTTGTCGTCATTTAGTCAGTGAACAAGAACAACAAAAACATCACTGTTTTCTCCCTGTCCAGCAATATGCTTTAGATATCTGTCTGAAATGTTTTTATTATAATAAACGTTCTGACATGATAAGATGTTAGAGGCGTCATGACATCAGTGTAACATTGAAAGTAAGCTATTTCTACATAAATTAGTTTTTGATTAATCCTTGCTGGTAAAAAGGTAGCACAGCACACATAACAATGTGTTGGTTCTTGCTTACCTATAATCTTTGTACTGGGTCAAACTTCCACCGTTGAAATAGCTCGAAGCGGCCTCATTGTTCATCATGCAGAGAATCCTAGAGTGTGACAGACATATATATTATTTAATTCTGCTATTTAGTCATTTGAGGTCCCACTCCCAGTGAGTTCAGATACAGGCCAATAGGGAGCAGGTAGGGTCAGGGGTCTTGCATCAAGAAGGCCTACAGGTAGGTTGCTGACATTAGGAATCAAACAAAGGACCTGCAAGAACTGAAAGCGGAAAACCCGGTCCACTAGCCTGCTTTTCATTCATCCATGGCAGTACTTTCTGCCCCCCCACCCTCCCCAACAAAGGTCCTGTCTGTCCATAAATGTTATATTTATGATGTCAGTTTATTCAATATAATGTGTTTTAGTGTATGACCTGTCCAGGTAATGCAGATGTAATCTAGCCATCCAAACGTACTGTGACACATTTACAGAAACGTTTTTTTTTTATGTGTACCGTCCCTGTCGAATGAACCAATAAACGGAACAGAACGAAACCCTCAAAAAATCAAATCTTCGGTTAAGACGGCATATAACGACCATTGAAAATGTGAAACGGCCCAATGACGTATACAAATCGTCAAAAGGGAAAAAGGAAAGCTACAATTAGCCACACTGACTTGATGTTGGGAAACTTGCAGCGTATTTCGTCCACGAACACGGGCAGGTTGTGGATCTTGTTCTGGTTGATGCACACCGCCGTGACGCTGGGCATGAAGGGGAACTTGACGTGGGACGTGTACTGGTTCCGGTCCAGGATCAGGGTGTGGAGATGTTCCAGCTGGCCCAGTTGCACCGGGTTCCCAATCAACACCAGTTGAGGAGAACATGTGATATCACATTACAACTGTGGTGGGTACAGCATACTCTTTTTCATTCGCTCCATTTTCTAAATAATATGTGTACTTGCAGATTGTGTTTCATTCATTGTTACTATAAGTGACTTTCAGATGGGTGAAATGGTGATGGGTAGATTAACAGCAATTGTAATAAAGAGTAGTAGAGAACCACCTAACACTAAATGCAAACATCACGAATGGTAGCGCAATTCAATGTAAGCCAAACAGAACCCCTATTGATGAACACCCGTTTAGTGACGTTATTCCAGTTAAATTGTATTGACATTGCTTACAACATTCTTCAAAAGAGCCGAAAAGCTCAACCACAATCGCGCTAAGTGGCTAACTCTCTCACGTCACGTTACCAAAGGATACTCCACCAGGAGGTTGTAGCTCAGGTCCAAAGCCTCCAGGCAACAGCTGTGTTCCAGTATGGCCTCGTAGGGGATCTCTGAGAGGTCCTGGTGGGCCAAGGACAGCCAAGTGACGCAGGGGGCCTGCGTGGAAACTTCTTGATCCATGACCGGCCTGGCTCTGGACAGAGGTCACAGTCCATCTGCTGTATACAACAACAACAACAACAACCACCAAGTGTTACGTATAGCAGGTCAGATAGAGAGGGAATAGGAGCCTCTATTCCAAGCCGTGGTCCTCATCCCGACAAACGAAAGCTAAACGTGTCGTGTTGTGACTCAGAAGAGCTCAATAATATTCAGAATAGTGACACAACTTCATTGATCCACTATTTATTGAACTCTGACCGTAACTGCTAAATAGTTGGATCAATGTTTTTCACACACAAATGCACACGCACCCGCACACACACACACACACACACACACACACACACACACACACACAAACCCCACACCACACGCCCACACCAACATACGCAGACAGACACAGACACACCGACCGACCGACTGACAGATAGATACAGCCACACACACACTCACTCACACACACACACACACACACACACACACACACAATATTCTTTTTGTGAGATTATACAAAATCAATAACAAAAATGACCACAAATATGAAAAACATTAAATGAATAAAGCGAGAGAAAAGCCGGAAATCTCACCAAGTGGGAGATCCAGGTCTGTCTGCCGGCCAGTCCAGAACGCCAGAGCTTCTGTAAGCAGCCGGCGCAAACCAAATGAAAAAGGCTCTTTCATGCCCCGGCGTTGGGTCACATGATGGGGATAACGAGGTCGCCTGTTCAGTTAACCCTCTGGCTAGCATTGCCTCATGGACCCTTACGGAGACGACTCCTTCCCTTTTCTCATGCTTTCTCCAAAAGGTCAGGGGGAACACGTCAGCTTTACTATTTCAATAAAGCTTCACTTTTTTTGGTAAAGCCAAAGGCATTTAACGCATGAGTTATGGTGTTCATATTTTAATACAAATATCTGTTGGTATGCTTCGTGTGGCACATGTGTTTGACAATTTAGATGTAATTATGTTGTTTACTAAATGTCATACTTTTACAGAACTGCAGCCACCGAATTATTCATATTTACAAACACAAGTGAGACAGGCGTGGATAATTGCCAAATTTAACATGAAATGTCAAATGAAAAATCTGAATATATAGAGAGGAGGGTGGATAGAGGTAACAATACAGCCATGGTTACATATTTGAACAAATCAGTTAGCAATGCAAATACATGGTTCATGACATAAGTATTGACGTTGATTTCACCTTTAATGTTATTTTAATCTATTCATATGCACCAATATGTCTACAATAAACACTACTTAAAAGGCATGTTCGGATATAATAGTTGTATTAAAATATGTTACATTGTTATGCATCCAAACCTCACATGATAAATAAGCATAATTTCAGCTGGTACAATGAAATGGAGTACCATCACTATTCACATAAATAAGTGTCAAACCAAAGATTTATATACAAAAAGAATTTGTAAAAAATAAAACAATCTTAGAAGCAGAAAACATACATACATATACATACATTTGATGACAAAGAAGTGACATATATTTATAATGTAAACCATGTCGCATGGCCGACGTAGGGAACATATCATTTATTAATGTAATAACATTAAAGAGCATCCAAACAATAGTGGAATAACAGAGGTACACGGTTATCCCTGGTAAAATACAGGTCTGTGTATGACATAAACAATACCAAATCACTCGCCACTTAGTTTAAACCAATCAGATCCATTAATTACCGTTCCTCTGGATTCCCATCTCATCCCGTTAATTTCTGAAGTCCTAAACAAAGAATGAAAAAGTGCCTCTATGGACAGGGGAGTGAAGAGAGACAGGTAAGTGGGCATGACTTTAAGTATACTGGCCGCGGGTCGGAATTGAACCCGCCGTCGCAAGGCGACACATAGCCTTCCCGTTTGGCGCAACAGTGGGACTGAGCCACCACGTCGCCCTTTTAATGTTGAGGCCCCAATGTTTGTTTACAGTCCTTCGGTTGGTCTGTCGCTGTTGTTTGATGCCGTTAAGGAACATGGCCGCCACAGTCCCATATTTTCACTGTATTCGTTCCGCTAGCCCCGCTCGCTTGGCCTTCACGGAGCACACGTAGCGATGGCCCCGCCCCGTGCGACAGTCCCTGATCTGCCACTTGGCCCTCCGCCAGACCAGCACGCACCTCCGGCTGGTCTTGGTCTTGGGGCGCGGGGGGGTCCGCCTCCAGTTGGTATAGCTGAGCGCCTCGCCGGTGGTCCACTCCCAGCGGCCGCGGCTCTCCCGGTCGTTCAGGCCTGGGGGGGGGGAGGACAGGGAGACGGGAGGGGGGAGAGAGAGAGAGGTAGGACAGAAGGTTTACTCAAACTATGCTAAAGTTGATCTCTGACATCCGCCTCCGACCACGGGTGTAATTGAATTTAGCCGGTGACCTTTTTAATTTCAGAGATAGCCTTTAGTCTCCTTTTGGGAAATCCAGGAATATATTGGAAAATAATGTAAATAGAAATACAGACTACACACACACAGCACACCTTCACAGACTCGTTCAACTTAACCTAATACATCTTATGTTACATTCTTTGTAAATAAACAAAAGACAAGTGATCGTTTGCACCTATCCAGAAGGGCTTCCTCCCACTGAAGTCCCACAGCCAGTCCATCTGGGCCTTAGACGGGACGCTTGCAAGATCGCCTTGATGTCTGGAATCACGCAGACATGAGATTCCGATTATTGACTCAAAATCATTTGCGCTGTTTATAAGGTATGAACGATGTGCCTCTCTTTCATATGGTTATAATGTGTGCTGTGGACTTCTTTTACAAATGTGTTGATTTGTATGTATTGCTTAATTGACTGTTGTCAGGTTTTTATTACTCGGAGAATAATTTATTTATGTTTTATTGTGTTTTAATTGCCCATTTACTTCCCTGTGTATAAAATATGTGATACTATATATAAAGTATAACTTTTAAGCAATATGAAAACTTGACTACAGGCAAAACATTTGTGTAAATCAAATGAATTAGTTCCTAAACGCCCTTTATTAAATCACCTTCTCCATTCTTGACTAAATTAACAACATTAACATGAACATTTAAAATGCTGAACTGAAAGATTCAATTCATAGCATCTTAAAAGTGACCTCGTGTCTGATTGGTCCTTGAGGCTGAAACACACACACACTACGTCCTCCTGACCTCTCCTTGCAGGCTCTGTTAGCCGCGCTCCACGTAGCCTTGTGGTCGCGGCTAAGGATGTAGCAGGAACCGCTCTGGAAGACCCAGCCTCGGGGGCAGGCCTGGCCGGCCACCATCTGGGTCCAGCGAAAGAAAGAAAAACAAACAGATGTGTCCTGTGACATTTGCAGTACTCACAACAGCCTTGAGATTCACCAGGGAGTCGCCGTTGTTGAGTTTGTGTTGTTTTGCTCTGGAATAGCGGTCTCCAAAATGATTTATTCTAATAAGTATTAGGGCTATTTATAATACAATTATAATTATCGGCATTGCAGTAACCCATGTTGTACCAGAGACGGTCGCCGAGGGTTCATTTTAAATCACTCAGTAACCTTTTGTTTGCCCCACTTTGTTTTCACTACGTTGTGTTTTGAGTCTCATGGTTCTCATGTGTTCGTCTCACTACTAGATCTGAATGCGTGAGAACCAACGGACTCAATCAAAACACAACTCAACCAAAAGAAAGTGGGCTGAGCCAAAATAGCGGATTGCAGTCATACTAAGTTAATGGTTTCCTCCACTAACAATGTAACATGCGCCACAGTGTTTTACATGAGCAGAACGAGGAGCTTTAAAGAGTCCTCATGCCTTGTCAGTCGGGGCCCACGGTCTCCATGCGACACCGTCACAGTGGAGCAGCTGACTGGTGGTGTGGTTAAAATGGAGGACGCCCCTGAGCTCTGGGACACACGCTTTGGCAACCAGCCTGGCATCTGGGACCTGTGGACATGAATGGACGCAGTAAGCAGTTGGTTTGTGACAAACATATTCGAGTTTGACAAATTATAATACAGTTTAGAATATGAAATATAAAAAAAATATTTTATTTTATTGTTACAAATATTTGTGACTAACTCCAAAGCGATTTGGAGGATGAGAGTAAGCTGTTGTACACAAACTGGAAACACAAACCGGGCATTGAATAATACAACCGGTACTTAAAATAAATAAATAAAACACCTCACCTGTGCATCCAACAATTTCGGCGTTGTTTTGGCGCTTGAGACTTTCCTGCGGGGCGCTAGCTTAGACGTGTTTAGCACAGCGGACGCTACCTCCCGCTGTTGCTGCTTCTGTTGCCGCAGCGGCGGCGGCGGCTGCTGCCTGCTAACCACACGGACGCTAGCCTTCCTCCCCTTCCTGGACAGGGACGCCTCGTCCTCCACCTGTACGCTCATGACGCCGTGGTACTGCAGACGGGACAGAATAAAACCACATTAGGGAGATCACACCCTGGCTAATGTTAGTGTAGCATGTTAGCGAACGGCTAGCGACCAGAAGGAAAGAGCTCACCGTATACACCACATCAGTCCCGTTGTGGAAAACAGACGACGGTTTGATCTGAAAAAGGAAATAAAATACATCAAATTGACATTACAAATGATTTAAAATGATAACTTGGTTTAATTTAAAGTACAAGATAGGCAGTGAATTGGTAAGATATAGTAGCCTATAACGGTATAATAGTAAATGTCATTGGTAATATTTTCAGCAAACTCAACAAGGCAAGGAATTGACACTCCAATTTCCCAATGCTGCATTTAACAGCAGCGACTCCCAGAAATTATTTTCCTAGACAGTTTCCTTAACCGAACGAGGTCCTGAACGGCCCCTTATTCCACAAAACCCATTTCTTCTCCTGTCTCCATGAAAGGCTTTGTCATATAAATTCCTTTATGAACTGAGGCCAAAGCGGGGGCCATCATCCTTCAACAGTTTGAAACCCCCCTACCGTCCTGGGGTTGCCCCTGGCTCTGAGGGTCTTCCTGGGGGCCTCGGCCTCAGAGCTGGGGAGGCCGTCCCCGCGGGGCAAGATGATTCTGGACCCGCTGCCCAGCGGGAGCTTCTCCACGTGGATGGAGCCGTGCTCCCGGTAACCCTCTGTCTCCACCTCCTGTCCCCCCAGGAGGGGGGCCCCGTCGGGCCCCTGGTCTCCCCTGCATCCTCCTGGGGGATCATTCAACACAGAGTTTAGTCTTTCTTTTGTGAATGAAGACATCCAGCCACTTTTGGTTGCATATGTTGTCCGTCAAAGTTCATTCGATATTAGGAATTTGTATTCCAATCCTCCTAGCAACAACTGCACCATGATTACCAAAGACTTGCATATGTCACTGCCTCACCAAATCAGTCTGAACTGTCCCCCCCCACCCCACTATCCTAGCACTACCTAAAAGTCAGTATTTTTCAATGTGTGAAAAAGAAATATCCATGTCATTTTTTTATTCCTTTAGATGGGAATACACCATCTTTTCTAAATCATCCACCAAAATGAGGACAACAACAATATCCAGACTCCGACGACCGGTGTCATTAGTTAATAATCATCGAATCCTAGTATCAGATCTTTGTTTTTGGGATGTTTTCCGATACAAATGACTATATAACGCTATACAATATCGCACTGCCACCATCGCTATGAGTCCATCTCTAGTTTGAAATTAGCACACTGACACACACACACACAAACAAACATACTCACACACCTCCACCCACCCACCCACCCACTCCCTCCATCTCACCCCGGGCAGCGTCTCTGAGGGTCACCACGGCGGAGGTCAGCCCCCCCAGCACGGCTCCTTCGGGGGTCTCCAGGGTGACCCTGAAGGACTCCTCTGCCTCCTCCAGGTCATCTGCTATTAACACACTGGTCCAGCTCCTCTTCAACACACCTAATGACAGAAAACAGACCAATGAAGCAGTGCGCTCTAATATAAGAGAGGACTGCTTCATACACGCCGTGTGAAAATAATGCGGTCTTCTACGTCCCGAAAAAGTTGGACACTGGTCTGACTTGGAGAACTCAAATCCCGGACCAATGACGTTAATGGTCAAACATTTTTAGATTTATCTCATATTTCTCCGATTGGTCTATCGATGTCCTTTATGTTTTGTCCTTCTCATTACCCACATCATCACTTTATATCATATCATTTAATTGTACATCTTCTTTCCTCTTACAATTTCTTTTAAGGAGGTTATGTGCAACACTACAATACCCACAATCCTCCCTCCGACTATTTTACACTCCCCTGGAATATGGATTCTTCTAACCATTTTTGGAAAAAGGTTTTGTGCAACACTACAATCGTAGTGTTGTCCTCACAGTCCTCCCTCAGACTGTTTCTATCTAAACTTTAGATAATATTTGTGTATGTTTTTTAGGATCGCATTAGCAAATAGTTTTAATAACCTGAACTTTCCTCAGTGAAAAACATACCTGGATCAAACTGAATGAGGGAGGATGCACTCAGGAGGAAGTCTTTGTCAGCTGTTGCAGTGATCTCTTTAACCTAGAGTTAGAAACAAAGAGTTTCTTAGTTAGACAAAGATGGTGAACATTGTTATTTTAAGTCTACATTCAAAATCCCAAAACCCAGAGGTGGAACTAGGAGGATGGTGTGGAAGTGAAAGTCCTCCACTCTATATATAAAACGAGCAAATTGCAGGACTAAAATATAATAAAAATATAAAACATGGAGTAGGACTTTTATTTTCTTAAGATGGAACTGTCCACCACGGTCAGAACTGAAGCAAAGCATCATTTATGAGAATAAAGAATGCTCTTGAAATGCTCTTGAAATAAGAGCATAGTGTTCAATCTACCGATCTGTTACAAGAGACCAGCAACTTGTGTGCACCGTTTGCTAAACTGCAACCATGAATGATGATGAAACTATAGACTGTTGAATTGATATGTGTGCAGTCATTTCCATTCCAAATGACTACATTTCCCAGCATGCAGTTCTTCATTCATTATGTCAGTAATCACAGACCTTGACGGTGACGTACGAGGACTCTGCGAGGTTCCCCTTGCGCGTGACCTCCAGCGAGACCGTTCCCTGGTCCTCACACACCGAGTACTGGGACTGGGACAGCTCCACGCTGGACCACTGCAGCTCCAGCCTTGGGAACACACGGGAAGGAACACGTGTTCGTTTAAAGGGGAACCCGTCAAAATGTGGCTGTTTTCTAGTACAAGAGGTGTACTGCTTCATACGCGTGTTGTGTAGACAATCGCGGTCGGCTACATCAATTCTGTGTCCCGCGGAAATTCCCAGAAAAGTTGAAGAGTTTATGTCATTGGTCTGATTTAGAGAACTCGAATCCCGGACCAATTAAGTTTATGGTCAAACTATTTGGGGCTTTTTCTCTGATTATTATTTGATTTTTTTCAAAATGTCCTTAATGTTTTCAAATATAACAACTCCTGCCATTGTAAAACACTATGAAAGGCCTTTTGTTTGAAGAGCGTTATCTGAATAAACTTGCCTTACCCTTGGCTTAACAAACCAATCCAATTATCCTACATTTATAATAAAGTAACTTGTGATCAACTGTAGTGACAAAACACATAAACTCCAGCGACAGCACCAAAAACAGATCCCTTTTGCAAGTGCTGTTTCAGTTGAGCTGATTGACCTGTTGCGTATCCCTCACCATACAGAAGACCCTCTGAGATGACGCTTGGGTTAAGTAACGGTCAAGTCGCCATGACGAAGTGTTGTAGTCGTTGTTGAACTCACGTGTGGGAAGGTCCGACGTTCCCCAAAGGATCGGACACCTTGAACTCCAGGCTGTCGGACAGAGACTCCACGGCGGAGTTGATCACGTACACGATGGCTCTCCGGTTCAGGTCCGTCTGGGAGAAGCAGTGCTCCACGAAATCACCTGGAGGTAAGATAGAAGATCAATAAGGATTCATGATTATGATTCATGTATTCAGCCCAGAGGGAGGGACGTACAGGTGGCTAGTGTTGGAGGAGGAGTCACTTATAGGGCAGTGCACAGCATGGAGGGGAGTTTTTGATTCAATTATGTACATGGCACTACATCACAGTTTGGTGTCAAACGGTTCAAACGCTCCCTGAATCCACAGCGGTCGTTGGACAAAGCCCGTAAACCCTAGCCCTCAAACAGGCAAAGAGCAAAACTCCCACTAACTAATCGGGGCATTGGCTGGTATTAATAATAATATTACTGTTAATAATAATGGCTAGACTTTACAATAAGTATATTAATTAAAGCAGGAACACCATTGGTAGACATGAACACCATTACCATATGATTACTTAACTAACTGCATTAGTTAACTGCTAATTAACTAGTTAGTAAACGCTATTACTGCATGAACTAATGTTAATTAATGTATCCTTATTGTCAAGTGTTACCATAATAATATTATTCACGAAAATAAACATCAGTTGCGAAATATTGACCGAAAAACAACCACATTTCCCGATAACTTACCCCTGGTGTGGTTCTCAAGGTATCCAAAGTAGAGCGGGCGGACGACGCAGAAGCGGATCTCCTCGTCTCTGGACTGGCCGTCCCGCGCCCGCAGCTCCCGCGACGACAGGAAGATACCGTAGCGACCGTCGGCTAGGGGCTCCGCTTTCCACAGAGGCTGTAGCTTCACCACCTCGGGGGCGGTGTTGTCCAGCGGCCTGACCTGGGGAAATGATGGCGTTTAGATTGACATTAAGACGTTTAGGAGAGGCTTTTGTCCGAAGTGACAAGTGAGTCAGAGAGCATTTAATGCATATAGTCAAACTTGGAAGTATTACACAACGTAGTTTAAATACAACAACAACAACAACTGGACAGACTGCAGAGTAGCCATGGGCATCAGAAAAACAAGGTAAGGCATTTATTCTCTTTTTTTTTATTAAACTTTGTAAAACCTGTCACTGCCTCACCAAAACTACTTTGTTCTCTGAAAAAGATGTCTTTTTTATGTGTAGGGGACAGACAAATACCTTCTAATCGGCGTTATTCTCCTTTTAATGTTTTTATTGTTAGAACTACGAAAGGACTTCTGTGTCCATTCTCTCCTCAAACATGTCGACGGGGAAAAGACGCTGGTCTCCAACACACAACTTAAAGAGAAGCGATGTCTCAGGACAACCTTTGTAATGGCGCCGCATCACCGACTCCGCCTCTCGACCGCGTATCAGCTGATGGGCCCCGACGGCTCGCACAAAGCTCTGCGTGAACCCACCTGAACGGTGAACGCCACGGGCTCCGTCTGCAGCCGTCCCCCCATCAGGAAGCCCCGCCCCGTGCTGTCGGACGCGGTGAAGGTGAAGCGGTCGATCTGGGACGGCCCCCCGTCGTGCCGGTACGTCACCCCCAGCTCCTCCAGCTGCCTCTGGGTGAAGTTGGCGCCGGACCCCAACGGGGCGGCGCCGGCCAGCGTCAGCCGGCCGTACTGAGGCGGGTCGTGGACCACGAAGACCAGGCCGTCGGGCGGGGTGTCCGGGTCGGACAGGGCGAGGGCCCCGGGACCCAGGATGATGGAGGACCCCTGGGGCACGGTGAGACCCTCGTTCCGGAGCAGCGAGGGCAGCACGCGGTCCGTCAGCTCCACCCCCAGGGCGAAGGTGCCGTTGCGGCTCGTTTTGCCGTTGCTGATGACGAATCTGTCCCGGGACGTGCACAGGGATGGAGCGCATTGAGGCAAATGGGATCACTATGCATTGCTATGATTTAAAAGTTATAATATGATAGTAGTTAAAGTAGTTGTAGTAACATCCAATAACACAGTTCAACAAGATTCTAGGTGATTGACAACTGTGATTGATCAATTTGATGATTGCATTAATCCCACCAGAATACCGATTAGTCAATCAGGATTAAAGGTTTTTTTTATCTGTATAAGCATAACTTTATCACACATACTTTTATGGCCAGATTTGAGGGGTCATTACTTCACTTGTTATACATGAATTGATATATTGAGTACAGCAATGACATAATTGTAGACTAGGGGATGTGATATGCATGGATACATAGGGGATGTGAAGTATACTTACTATTGATTTTGTACTACATTTGTTGGTATACAGTAATACACATGCACTTTAAATGCCTACTGTCCAGGCATGCTATTCACATGATTGGCTGCTATTGATGATGCTAGACTATTGTTTGTCTGCTGATCAAATGTACACATGTAATGTGTCCACACGTTCCGTGCGGTACCACAAACGGCCTCTCGGGGGACACTAAACCTTTTCGCCCGTCTCAAGTCTCGCCGCGCTCTTACTGAAACGTGTCGGTGGGGTCGCTGGCGCGGCTGTCGTGCGCGTAGGCCACCAGGTTGGCCACGATGTCCATCTGGCTGAAGGTGGCGATGGAGATCCCGGGGTGACGGACGTACTCCAGGTGTCCGTGCAGCGGGGGGGCGGTGACGATGTACTGCAGCTCCTCGGCCCGGTCCGTGCCGTCCGTGGCCAGCAGCGCGTCGGTGCTGAGGACCAGCCGGTCGCCCCGGCTGACCTTCACCGGCCTCACGAACACCGCGATGTTCCCTTCGGGGTGGGGGGGGGGGGGGGGGGGGGGGGGGGGGGAGAGATGTAGCGAGTTGAGGGAGGCCTGATTGGATAGTTGACCTTGGGTGAAGATTTTACAAAATTATGAAAAGATATTGGAGAAGAAAAAGGGAAATACCAGCATATGACTCAAACCAAGTAGACAGCAAGTGCTGGTTCTACGTGATAAATGAGGTTATTAAAATGTAAATTCATTCTACACCTTGTTCTGGTTTGAGAGGAAATTCAACCTCCGTAATGATAAAAAAATCACTGACTGGCTCAAATAAGTGGCATAAACAGACACGTATTTGTGAAAATTGAAAGTGAAAATGAAAGTGAATGCAAAAGTTAACACGGGGAAAGTTGAAAGTGAACACTGCAAGAGCCCAGCATTTCACATGGTGAAAGGCGCTGCGTGAAACGGTTTCCTTCGTCCACCTTAAACCCTTTGGTCCTCAGACATGAACAGAGGCGTCCTTCTCCCTACCTTTCTCCGTCTCCTTGAGGGAGATGTGGAAGTGCTGGCTGGGGGACTGGTTCTCTTCGTCCGTCAAGCTGAACACGAAGAAGTCGTGCGACCCAGCGCCGCGGGGACCCGTGTGCAGGTAGCGCAGCAGGTTCATGTCCACCGCGTCCTGGGTGCAGTTCTGCCCGGCTCTCAGAGTCACCCAGTCCACGCCAGCCTGCCCAAAAACAGACCCGGGTATCAGCATGACAATGTTGTGATTCAAATGACCTAGTTAATCACATAAACAATTTCCCCCGGTAAAGGTAATGTATATTAATGCTGTTTGTGACAATACAATATGATCGTAATATCATTAAGACACATTTAAAAATAATGAAATGAGAAGGTAGTTTATTTATGTAGTTTGATTGATCCTTGGATGTGATGGAAAAGAGGGTTAGCGCTCAACATATGATCATAGAATGGTCACTGAAGCTAATATGAATGTATTTATGTTTTATAAATATTATTTATTCATTTAAAGTATATGAATAATAACTCATTATAATAAAAGCGATGAACTGTTGTAATTGTTGTAAACTAATTACACGGGCATAGCTAGTCTCAGGCAACCCTCATGCTAATGCTAGTGCTAATGCTAACCTTGAGCTGGAGCTCTCCCTGACCAGGTACACTCTGGAGCAGGTACAGGATCTCCCCAGGGGGGGTGTCCATGTCCTGGGCAAAGAGTGTCATGCTGGAGATGAGATGGGACTCCCCTGGTTTCACCTCCAGTCCGTTGTTCCTGGGGGTCAGATCGCGCTGACGGTTAGACCCACAAAAGTGTGTATCGTGCAGCTTGTGATACAATAGTGAAGTTATACACAATGTATTTTATGTGTTTATGTTGTTTATGTGTTTATGTTATATGTTATAGTGTGGGAGCATATGATACTTAACAGATTACTGTGCAACTTGACCATACATTTGTATCTTATCTTAATGTTGTATCAGCAATACAATGACAATGAAACAAGAAAAACTTAAAAGTGCTACATAAGCTTCAAATATTTAAAGACCATTTGCTTCCCCAGCTATTTTTCCCCATTTTATCGCAGATATTGTTTTTAAATACATGAATAAAAATGTAACGAGATAAAGCAATAAATACTGAGAATGTGACACATCCTGATTCGTCCTGTTGATTTGACGTGCACGATCTTGATCTTGATCATGGGGCCTCTATAAGATGCAAGACAATACATAAATAACCAAAGCTCAACTAAAAACATCCTCAAAAAGAGGACGGAGACGCGACACTGACCGGATGACCTTCGGCGCTTCGTCGTTGACCGGCGTCACTCTGACCGCCACCCGTCTCTGGAGCGTGTGTTTGCCGTCGGTCACCTGCACGGTGAAGCTGTCCTCCATGTTCTCAGAGTCGTCGTGAACGTACATCAGAGTCATGCCTGGACAACGTGAAAAGGAATCAACGTGTTTCATTATTCCCACAAAGGGGCCGTCACGTCGGATATTGTAATGGTGAGCGTAGAGAACGGGATGCTTTCTTTCTACACATGATCTGTGTGGATCAATTTAATAAGAGTCAAAGTGATTGATAGCCTTGCAATCACAAAGATCTCAGAATCCTGATTGCCTGGTTGGGATTGAAGTTCTCAACAACAAATCAATTCGGTCTATGTAATCTATGTGATCGAGGTTATTAAAAGAAAAGTTTCAATTCATTCTACACCTTAAATACATTTGATGTGTTTTTTGTGTAGATGTTTAACATTAAAAAAATAATTGAATGTGTTTTAGTTTCACTATATGGGGTAAAAGAAAAAGACAATTGAATTACCCTCATATCATTGTCATATCATTGTAAAGTCTTCCATCATTAATAAAAGATTTGTAAAAATATTACATGTTTTAGTTTTACTATACATGTTAAAAATGAAAAGAACAATTGAATTACCCTCTTTGCGTTGGGTGATCGTAAAGTCTTCTATGAGGGTGCTAGCCTCTCTCTTCCTGTTAGCCACCGCGGCTACATGGTTGCTCATGATGCTACCGTGGCGCGGGGGCGTGGCCACGCTGAAGCGTAGCTCGCTCTTGGGAACGTCCAAGTCCACGGCGTTCAGGATGGAGAAATCCAGCTCCTTCATCTCTCCCTCTCTCACCTGGAGGTGTTGGGTTAGATGGCGTTAGATGTTCTCATATTGCAATAAAACGCCAGAAAGAAACAGCGTTTTGGGTAGAATTACACAAGACCTGTCCTTTAAGTGAATAATTGGTCTCCAGACTCCTTGGGGACTAGCATTTAATTAAACTTTGTTTAATTTAACATTTTAATGAATGTTTTAATTTAACTAGGCTAATCACATAGTGATTTTTTTAATTACAGCTATGATCAACCATTGACTTGTATGCCGTCAAATTGACAAGCTTGCAAAATGACCATAAAAGCTTCCATGGAAAATTGAAACCCAGTGATGCTACAGTGCAGAAAAACATCTATTATATATGTCATGTGTCAGGCGCTTTTATCCAAAGCGACTCACAGTGACTCAAGACACATGTCATGAATGAGCCGGTATAGGGTTAGGGTATCCTGCTCAAAGAGGTTGACCGCGGACATCTGGGGGAATCGAACCCGGAACCTTTTCGGCCAGGTGTCGCCCTGGCCGCTACCCTACTATTTATTTAGTTGGTTCTCTCCGCACTCACGGTGATGTTTCTGGCCAGGAGGTCTGGGATCTCATCGTTGGTGGGGCTGATGATGACGTAGAAGGGGACGTGGGCGGAGCTTCGTTCGCCGTCAGACACACTCAGGACAAACTGGTCCGCCGTGGGCTCCATCCTCTGGTGTCTGGACTGGACGTAGTTCACGTGGCCGTCCAGGATGTCCTTGTAGGAGAAGGATTCTGGTGGAGCAGATGGGTGGTGTTGGTGAAGGTTCATATTCAATACTAATGTTCATATTAGTATTGACCATCATTTGACGCAAACGCATCGCATAAAGTATATTGGTTATAGTTGTTGTGTGTGTCTTTGTGAGCATGTAGTGCTGGACTGTATTCTAAAATCATTCACTTTTCAACTATTCAACATTTGGTTGCATGGTATGGGCTGGTAAAGATGTAGTAAAATTGGGTTGCAACATTTTGTAGCCATGCATTGAGACAGGGAAGATATTCTCTTTAATCACAATATAGGTTTTAAAACATTATAGGAAGTTGTGACATCAATCATAACTGTGGGGTTTGTCTGTCTAGCTTTGGGAAGATTAAACTTAATCTTAATTAAACAACGAAAAGGCAGATGTACTATTTAACTATCTATCTTTTCATCGGGAACAATGGCTATAAGGAATAAACAGAACCCCATCTGTGCGTTGCTTTTCCCCTACCTATGCTAATGCCCATGTTGCTTTTCTCGAAGCCCGGACTGGGCAGAACGTTCTCAATGTAGCCGAACTGGGGAGGGGAGACCAGGCTGACCACCAGGACCTCCAGCTCCGTGTCCATGTCAGAGGCCTTCAGATGGGACGCCGTTATCGGAGCGGCCCCCCCTTCATCCACAACAAATAAATCTCCTGGAAAATGAAACAATTATAAAAGAAAAAGGGAGACATACAAGCAATTTCATTATCAATCAATCAATCAATCAATCAATCAATCAATGTTTTGTTGAAATGTAACAGAACAATAATTCATTGTTCCGGAATGACTTGATTTCTAATTTCCAGGTAACTATTACTAGAACGCAACAACAGGGAAACCTTTCAGGATAAAGTGTACAACACATACTATATTATATAATAATGTTATATAAGACACCTGCATTAATTAGTATTAGTAAATTAGTATTAGTAATTAGTCAAATTGGAGATTTGATAACGCAATCCCACATCACACGTCCTTCTCACAACGCGAGACGCGCGGCGACGAAGGAGGGGTCTCCCGTTTCGCGGACCTGTGGCGAGGGACGGCGCCTGGCTGTCCACCGGGAACACGGTGACCCGCAGGTCGTACACAGGCAGGCTGTCGGGCAGACGCGCCGCTCCCCGGGCCCTCGCCGGCGGTCCGGCGCCACCGCAGCAGGGCGGAGCGGCCTCCGAGCCGCCGTCGCTGACGACGAACGTGACGGTGTCGTGGCGGGGCTTCAGTCCGATCTCGAGGCCTGCGAACGCAGACAACAACAACAGACAAACAGAAGACGTTTGGGGAGGGGGGGGGGGGGGGGGGGGGGTCGGAGACAGGAAGCAGCCGTCAGATCATCAGCAGAACCGTCGTAGGTTGGATTTCGAGCAGACGGCCGATGTTTGCTTGTCGATTTTGGTCATGCTTATGACAAAAAATTGAAAAAGGAGATGAAAAAGTAAGCATTCACACTCAAACGGAGCATCCAGCGGCCCTACCCGTGTGTTTATAAGAGACGGCTCCCGCCGCGAGGTCCGCCTGGACGAAGCGGTCCACGATGGCGCCGGCCCGCAGCACCACGCCGTGGTAGGGCTGCCGGGCGATCAGGTAGGTCAGGCTGCCGTCGTCGCTGTCGGCGTCGGTGGCGTAGAGGTACTCCACGGTGATCACCGCCTCGCGCCCCTCCACGCAGCCCAGCACGGCCTTCAGGCCCGCCGCCACCACGGGCACCTCGTCGTTGACCGGCCTGACCTGGGAGGGAGCGACCCATGAGGGGGGGGGGGGGGGTTTGGACCCGGTGTTGGTGGTCACGTAAATGTCCTTGTTTGGACCCAAAGCCCAACACCACCTGCAGGTCGGTTTGCATTGGAGTCCCTCCCTCTCTAGGTTAGAGACATGCTAAAAAGAAACCTGGAAAGTATTTTTGCTTCCAGGTTTTTTTTTCACTCTGGGTCTCCCCTGAAAAAACGGCCCTTCCATTAAGTTTCTATAAGCGGAGCACAGGTGGGTGTCGCATCAACGCTTCGTCAGCAGGTGACCGGGTAACCCTGTCAGCCAATCAGCGGGGAAGGCGATGCATGCAATAGCATGTGTTTCACCTGTAGAGGGAGTCCTCTAATGCAAACGATTTTTTACGAGAGATGTTGAGGTTTGGTTTCTCCTTTGGAAGCATGATTATAAACTCGGTGAAGATCAACCTACCTGAACCTGCAGCGCAAAGTCAACCGTGTTGGTGCTGTCCGTGGCGGTGAGATCCAGCAGGTCCTCCAGGGTTTCAGAGCTGTCGTGGGTGTACCTGCACGAGACAATCCACACAGACCACGTCGCTGACCGATGAACGTGTGGAAGTGAGCAGGTGTCGAAGGGGGAGTTCTTGATATTCATTCATACATTCATACTTTGTTATTCATGCAAAACTAAAATGAAGAAGTCAAATATTTATCTTGGTTGAATTTGTTAAATATGATATATATGATTGACTGTTGGTAATCAATAAAGTTAGGACCAGAAATAGAAAAATACCTTTTCAGACGGCAATAGGCCACTTCAATATCAATAATGATGCAAAATGATATAGTTCAGATCTAATATAAGGAAAACATTTGTGGTTTGGTATTGGTACTGAAGTACATAAGAAAAATAAAACTTTGAGGAAACACTAAAAGAACCCCAAAAATCCAACTTCTATCCAATGAAAAGAACAGTATTTTTTCCATCTCACCTAACATCCCGGCTCCTCAGGTCCTGCAGGGTGAGGGCGTGTCCCGCGGTGAGCTGGACCTCCCCCAGACGCAGGGTCCCGTGCCGGGGTCCGTGCCTCACCACCACCCTCAGGTCCTCTGGGCTGGAGTCTACATCCAGCAGCAGCAGGTGCTCCAGGCCCAGCCAGCTCTCCCCGCCCTCATCCACCATCAGGGGGTTGGTCTTCACCTGAAGCATGCCCATGCGGGGATAAGCACACATAGGATGTGAGTGGCGAATATTTGAATACACCGTAATTAGTCACTGATGCATGATGCAATTAGTTTCATCCCAAACATGTTGTGTTCATAAGCCGTCTTCATATGAATTTAGACTTTAGAATTTAGATTTAGATAGCTAGTTGTGTGTGACTTGTTAAACATGGTTCAAGTCGTCTATTTGTTTGTGGTATGTGGTATGACAAAAACAAAACAGCCATCCACAGAATATTGCGAGAGGAACAGCTGTTTCTGATTTAAAGTGCAACTGGCAGGTTGGCACAATTCACGAATGTGTGGGGGAAAGCAATGTTTCTGTAGTGCAAGTAGAGTGTACCTGTGGCGGCTGGTTGTCCACCGGTAGCACGGTGATGTCGAAGCAGATCCCAGTGACAGTGATTCCCAGGCGGTTGGTTATGGACAGAACAAACTGGACGTGCTGGGGGTGAGGGCCGATGTCTTCGATCGGAGGCATGTACGCAACTTTCATGAAGTTCACGGCATGCTGAAGAGAAAGAAATAATAAATATAATGATTAATATAACATATAATACATCTAATAACACGAAGAAGAAGAAGAAGAAGAAGAAGAAGAAGAAGAAGCAGTAACACATATATTATATAGAATTTCCATTAATGATACTGATACTGATTAATTGATACTAATCCATTGTAACTCTTCAAGTGTAGTTATATCCCACATACACATTGCCATTTGTTGAATGACGTCTATGTGCGAATGTAACCCAGTAACAAAACCCTGGCAACACCGCCCTCGTTGTGCATCACTCAAGGCGGTGTTCAGCGGTCTGCTCCGGACGCTGCGCTCCATCTCACCTGGGTGAAGAGCCGGAGCATCGGAGCGTTGGCGTCTTTGGTGAACTTGGGAACGCTCTCCACCAGGAACAGACGGCCGGCGTCCGAATGCCTGAGCATCATGGGAAACAGAAGAACGAGCGGAGACGTTGCCTCATCAGGACGCTTGTGTCGTGCACATGGAATCTGTATCTTGTATATTTCAAGAGGGAGGCGTGGAGGCGTTCTAACCTGTGTGAACCGGTGTAAAAAGGGGGCGTGGTCACCGTGTAGGTCAGCGCGCTGTCGGGAGACTCGGGGTCCACGAAGTGCAGGTGCCGGCGCGTCAGGTGGACCACCTCCGTCTCCTTGACGACCACAGACCGGGTGGTGCCCGGCACCTCTTTGGGCGGCTGGTCCGGGACGGGTTCGATGTGAACCAGGACCACCTGAAAGACCAGCCGGAGCCCCCGCGCCAACCCCACCCAGAGTGGATCAGGACACATCCGGATATTTCCATCCATTCAAAATACATTAGGTTAAATTGAATTGGACTGACTTGCTAACTGAACACACCTTTCTAGGTGTCGTTTTATGTTTTGTGAGTATTTATAACGCGTCCAGAGCAGAGGTTCTGAACCTGTCCTGGAAACGTAATAACATTTGTATTCCATTAATTTAATTAAAATCATTAAATGTGTGTTACATTATTTGACACACAAGACACCCCCTTCATTTGGGTAGGATATTCAACTAGCTGACCTTTTTTGGAAGACTGTTTTTTAAAGAACTACTGCAATTCAATACGGCACTGAAGAACTTTGACCAAACGAGGATTTGACACATTTCAACTCAATGTCACACAATATCGCCAGCTGAGCTTGGTTAGCTCCGGTTGACAGAACCCTCTGGGACCGACCTGGGGCTCGGACAGGTTGGGGGGGTCGTGGAAGTCGGACAGCACCACCTCAAAGGAGTCATGGAACACCTCGTTGCCAAGGTGACGGTAGTACACCAGGGAGTGAGACAGGTCCTTCTGCAGGAAGCGGCTGACCGGGTAGCCTTGGGGGGAGACAGTAAGGTTGTGATGAAACTGATGTGATAGATAGATGGATGGCTGGATAAACACAGAGAGATAAATACAGAGAGAGAGATAAATACAGAGAGAGAGAGAGACAGAGAGAGAGAGATACTAAACAATCTTTTAACTGAATGAAAACTGAATAAAACTGATATGATGTGAGTTTATAGAATGATGGATAGATAGATAAATAGAAAAAGAGAGAATGAGAGAAAGAGACAATGCGATATGGAGAGATCGATAGAAAGAGAGAGAGGCAGAATGAGAGAGATCGATATAATGAAAGACAAGCTTGAGAGAATAAGAGTGAGGTAAAGAGCACGACCAGAAAGACAAATGGTTCCATTGGACAGACGGACATATATACAGATATAGTAAGACAGACAGACAGATCAGACCTAACCGACTGACCCACTCAGAATCAGCCCCCCCCCCCCCCCCCCCAACCCCCCACCACCCACCCACCCACCACCCACACACCCCCCCCCCCCCCCCCCCCCCCCCCTTACCCGTGAGGCCGGGCCCCGGGATCTTCACCAGCTCGCCGGCGCGCGGGGCCCTGGTGACGTTGAACAGGATGTAGTCGTCGCTGGAGTCGGCGTCGGCGGCCTGCAGCACGGACCCCCGGAGCAGCGCGGTGGCCCCCTCCCGCACCTCCAGCAGCGTGTTGACCACCAGGAAGGGGGGGCCGTCGTCCTTGGGCAGCACGTTGACGGGGAACTTGTGGCGCGCCTGGTGGCGGCCGTCAGTGATGCGGAGCACCACGTGGTCCCGCGTGGTGTCGCTGTCGTCGTGGTGATAGCGCACCGCGCCCGCCCGGATGTCGGCCACCGTGAAGGAGAAGCCCTTGCCGCCTGTTGGGTTTACGTGTGTGTGTGTGTGTGAGGATCTGGTTGTACTCATATTGATGTTGATGTTTAAATGACACATTGGAGGGCCTGTGAATCTGCATTTCTTTTGATTCACTCTTCGTTTCCCTTTGTGTACACCGTTTTGTTGAATGAAACATTTTCGACTTGTAGACTTGTAGAAATGTACATAGGTTATTGTGTTTGTTTTCACTACACCTTTTTTTATTTTTATGAATTGCAGTGCATAACACGCATTTCCATAAGATAGTAGAATGAGATAATTACTAAAGCATACGCTTTACACACCCTTTCTGGCAAACTTCCAAATGATACCAGATTATTAATCCAACTACATTTGTACCGTGTAAAATCCTAACTGAGGCGGTAACTGTGTCAAGGGAACGACTGAACAACAGTACCTCTAACTGTTAGCCTGCCGTGCTGCAAGCCGTCCACAGTGATGATGCGCACCATATTCAGGTTATCGTTGTCCACAATCTGCAACTGGTCCCACGTGATTGGTCGAGACTGGCCCTCCAATAGGCTGAGGCCTGTCGGGTACATTTTCAATCGTTTAATGTCATGAATTCAGCATTAAGAGAATACATATGCTAAGCTTATGCTCGTGGAAGTACAACCAGTACGGGATTCCTCCTACCCATGTTCCAGGACACTCTGGGGGCGTTGGTTTCTGCGTTCCTCACCGACATGTGAACTACTATTGGGGGGCTTCGCTCAAAGAAGAAATCGTGGACCTCGAATTCCACCTGTTGGGAGGAATAAGGAAAGAGTCTCCAGAAACGTCCAACCAAAATGTTATGAGTGTTATGTTTTTGTGTTGACAATTTAAGAAATTGACACAAAGCTGGAATCCACCATTTTTGTTGACCTTTTGAGCTATTTAGTTATTTGTTTATGTATGTTTATTTATTTTTTAATCTTTAATCTAAATCTGTGATGTTTGTACATTTCTTGTTTTACTTATTATTTCAAAATGTTTGCTAGAACACAATTAATAAATGATTACTAAACCATTAGTTAACGGTTAATGAACAGTTAGCTAATGCTTATTACTACGTTTACTAGTATAAATTAACGGTTCAGTAATGTGCCCTTATTGCAAAGTATCACCCAATGTGGTTACGTTGTTGAAAAAAAAAGCTAACAATTGTACACTAAAAACTTCATTAAAACGTCGCGGTCAGTGGGTCTGACCTCATAGTTCCTGCGCTGGACGTGGGAGGCGTTGGGGGGCTGGTAGGCGATCAGCATGTCGTTGAGGTCCAGCCAGGTGAAGGAGGAGACGGGCCGGGTGTGGTCCGACAGGTGGGACAGGAAGCCCTCCGCGGGGGGCCGGGTGACGTTGAACACCAGCTGCTGCCCGGGGGTCTCGTCGTCCTCCGCGTCCAGGGTGGCGGTGGAGAGGGGCGTCAGGATGAACTGGTCCACCTCCAGGATGAAGCTGGACATGAAGGAGGGCCGGGGGGGCTGGTTGGGCACGGCGCCCGCGATCCTCACCGGCAGCCAGGCGCTCTCCGACTTACCGAGACGAAAACATTTGAGGGACACGGTCAGGAAAAACAAACGGAGAGGGACGGAGGAGTACATTGACATTTCCCCCGTCACCGTTATATTTTTATGAATTGAATGTACTATACATTTTTTAAGCTAATTATAGTATGTAAAATACATTTTTGCTTTTATAAATGATCATTCTTTATGGAATTCACTACTTGTTTTTGTCGTAACACTATCAGGGTTTTCTCATTAAAATTGTACATAATCTTTATAACAAGTGTAGGGCCTATGCATCTTTTTACTATAATGCATCTGACTATTTGAAAAACGTTTTTTTACAAACCAATAAACATACCTACTTATTCTTATGACGTCATCAAGAAATCCATCGCTACTTTCGTTTTTACAGTAACTGGGCCGTATTATTAAAATAATTATGTTTACCAAAACAGCTCCACAAAAAAGTGTATCATTCTGTGTATTCATCGTCTAAATTCATCGCTAACATCACAAACATGAAGAATATGAAAAATATGAAATCAAACACAACGAGCGCACCTGGTAGATGCTTCCGCTGCGAGTGTCCCTCAGATCCACCCTGAGGGCGATGTAGTCCAGGTCCGGGGAGGGGGGGTCTCTGTGCTGGTACCTCACGCCCATCATCAGGAAGTCATTGCAGGAGATCTGGGTGAACTTCACCAGCTTCAGGCCCTTGAGGCAGTCGTCGCGTTTACACATCGCCCTTTCTTTATTCTCTGCACAATCATGGAGAAAAACACAACCGATCCAGATCTGTTGTCGACTATATTGTAGGGGTTTGTACCGTCACCTCATCTGCATAGAGGAACGACTCAACTTGGAACCATTCCAGAAAAATGAAAAGAAATTCTTCAAAGCCACATTGCTTGAGATTGTTAATGTAAGAAAACAACACTGTGTACTTTGTTCTGATCAAATCAGATTTTCACATTTCAAGGAGTATTTGAGGACAGAAGGGATTTTATCTGAATGGGGGCCAGGGCAGCTTAGAGACTAGTTAAAGAGCTGCAATAACACACTTTACTTTGACATTAGTCTGCATGTAATATATCTTTGTTCCTCCCCATACAGCTGCTATTAGCAGATTTATAGAAATGATTTATAGAAGGGTGAAGACATTTCAGATGGGAGATAAGTGGCCTCCGTAACCATGGCTACTTATTTACTTTTATTTATGTTTCTCTTGTCTGTCACTATCTACTCTGGACCTCCTCTGAGTCTGCAATGAAGTTTGAATGGAATGGAATGGAATGGAATAGAATAGAATAGAATTGACTTGAATATAATTTAATTTAATTTAATATAATTTAATTTAATTGAAATAACGAAATGAAGATCATGCTTTTTCTGAAGCGGCTCATTCGTAAACGTCCTTACCCAACTGTCGCCGAAGGGGCACGAAGCTCTCGGGCTCGTCCCCGCGCTTCGTGGGCTCGTCCGGGTCGCCGATGACCAGCTGTCCGTGGGCGGGGAGGGGCGTGTCCACCTGGCCGCCCAGCTGGACACTGCACTCCAGGGTGGAGCGCCGCTCGTAGCGGAAGGACACCACGTTGCCGTCCAGCACGTCCGACAGCCCGTAAGGCTCGGGCACCACCAGGGACTTGGGCCCCAGCTTGACGACGCTGCACTCTGGGTCGGCGATGTCCACGAGGAGGGTGAACACCTCCATGGAGGTGTGGGCCTCCGTGAACCTGCGGACGTAGAAGAGGACAGCCGTAAGGGTGTAGCGCTTCGTACGCGTGTTGTAGTGGGGGGGAGGGAACTATGGGGAAAAATCGCCAGGAACAGTTGTATTTCTTATGTTTTATGTCTTCCTAGTCTTATTTGGAACGATGGCAAATCCCGGACCAATGACGTCATTGGCGCAACTTTTCAGTGATTTTTTGGCGGGAACAAAGTTGACGTTGTAGACTGCGATTTGTTCATAACGCGCAGAGGAAGGCGTCTTATATAGCCACGGTTGACGGTTCCCCTTTAAATCGAAAATAAAAACCAAACAGCTGTCATCCCACTGAGACTTTGTTCATTTGCCGCTCAAAAATTACACTGAATTTGCGAGTTCAAAAAAAGTAGACTCCTTTTAATACCAATCACATATCGTAACCTATAATCCTGTTGAAAACACAGACTTACACCTACTATGGATTTGTCTGCCACAATGGTGTCTTGGTTTTAGTAGGTTAAACATCAGTCTTGCTGATAATATAACAGTAAAAACAGCAATACTTTTACTTTGTTAGTTACATACATATAATATGTTCATTTATTATCGAATTAATTCAATGTGTGCATTCATGGTAAGAACAGTGATTTTGCAATTCCAATGTACCATTTCACAATAAAAGTACATTTGCAAACATGTGAGACAGTTGAATTGCACTTGGTCCTACCTGTACAGTCGAAGCTTGACCGTGTCTTGCTTTAATATGGGACATCCATTGTGGACATACTTCACCTCATCCACCAGATAGTGACAGTCAAATACCTAATGAAAAAAACAGTGACATATACCATTTTTGTATTTGAACGTTTGGAAATTAGGGTTAGGGTTAGCCATAATAACCCATACTGGATTGTCAAATCTGTTACAATTTATTGATTTGTGAATTACATAAACCTAGTGGTAAAATGAACTAAATGTTCCCTAGAATCATTATCAACAAGCAACAATATAATCATACTTAATACAACTTAATAAAAAGTTTATATGAGTTCAGGGGCATTTTTTACTTTTGCATCATTCGTTTATTTTATGTAGAGCACTGAAATATTTGTATTTAGTGAAAACAGATGTCTGCCAAGTTTCCGTATTGGTAGTTTAACCTTCACCTTCACCTTCACCTTATAATCCAAAGTAAGTAAGGTAGAAAAATGCAAAGTTAGTATTGCAAAGTTCCAGTGTATCGGAAATTCCTCATCATTCTACACGGAGCAAAACATCTTACCTGAACATTTGAGTTGGTTGTACAGGTGACACTTCAGCATCAACAACTCAAATGCCTCATTAGGTGTGGGCTCAGTGTACAACCGCACAGAGAGCGTCGTGAACAGAAACACCTTATAATCAGCTCTGGTGTGGGAAGAACCGTGTAGAAACTTGCCTACTGATAAACAATACCTCCGCTCTGCACCAGAGCCGGTGACATCATGTCGAGGGGCAAAAAGAATAGAAAAACTGTGAACTACAGTCTACAGTGTTGGGAATGTGCTCATTTCACTTCGCTCACTCTCTCAGACGTAGGTTGTTTTCTTAGAGACAGGAAATCTCTGGTAATGTCGGCTCTTGTAAAATACTGTGGTATGGCCCGTTTAAGCTAAATACAAAGGTCTTGAGTTTAGCTTCAATGTCTTGAAATGTTCCCCAGCTAATCTTTCGGCCACTTAGTTGTTCGGTGTGTCTGTCAACATCAAGTCATTAGGTAAGGACACTGTCTGTATCCCAGACAATGAAGTCCGTGGAGGGAAGGTATTTTGAGTCCCATTGTTTTATCCTGTTTCCTATTCTGTGTCCTAACCTAACACACACACACATACACACATAGACGCACATGTGATCCACTTGCAAAGAGGCTAGTTATTTTGGTTTGTCTGGTATTTCTGACAATATAGGAAACCTTTAGGTCATCCTGATGTATGTAGGCCTACTTTTGACATTTGAGTGCAGTATTGTAAATAGTTTACAGGTGCTGCAGTAAGATTTAAGAGCTATAATTTGAGTGTTATTTATGTAGAAATAGAAATCCATCCGTCAGCTATTAGCGGGTGAAATGCGCTGTGAGAACATCTGTTTAATGTTGTCTGCGTCTGCATCTGCATGAGCCAATTTCGATTTTAGACCGCTCCCAGCTCAGTTCTGATCAGGGCATCTCTTCAACCCTGATTGGTTCAGGGAATCCAGCTTGCCTGCTAATCATGTGTTATCACAGCGCCACCAAAGGTGCGTTAATGAACCACTTGTCAATGGTGGAGAACATAGGGAGGGAGCTTTTTCTTTTGTATATTATATATTTTAATATTTTCTCTTTACAACTCTCATATCCTTTCTACTGTAGCTTTAACTTCCTGAACCGCCAATCATTGTTTTGGAATGGTGACACACAGCTTTAATCTTTCCTACTGTTTTTTGTTTAGTTTTATTACAGATTTCTTACAAGTTTGTTTTTTCCTTTACAATGTAGGCCTAGCTGTAAAAAAAAAAGAAGAAGTATCCATTACCTCCGGGGTTAGCTTCCCGACGCGCTGCGTGATTGGTTCATTAGCAACCACCTCCACCTTGCACGCGTCCCTCTGACGGGGGATGTGGAACTGCAGGTCCCCCTCCTGGAGGAACGCCGTCTGGCCCTTCTTCACTTTCAACCCCCTGTTCACCTTCACGAGGGAGCCGTGCGACGAGCCGGCTAGCCCTAGCACCTGCGCTAGCATCAACGTCCATGCTAACCTCCTCCGGAATCGGAAGTCCATGGTTTTCCCGTTTTTGGGTCCAATCTTTTTTTGTTTTTGGATGACGTAAACAACAATGGGTCCTTTTCCCTCGGGATGTTATGATAATGGCTGGTTCTGTTAATCCTTGCTAGTACTCCTCTTCCATCACATGATTGGACAAGACCTGTGAAAGAACTTAAACATTTACAAACAAACCGTGTTAAAAGACAATTAAACAGTAATCAAGCACACACAAAAATAAAAACACAGTGACAGCAACAGTACAATAGATAGACCACTATAAGTGAGATTATTTTCCATAGATTCCCATATGTTTATGAAAAGGGGATGGAGTCGTGTTCTTATTCCATACATGCATGGGTCAAAGGTTAACCCTTGAGGACAAATACAACTAGGCCTACTGCCCATAATAGGACAAGATAGTGAGGAGATGGTTAGGGCAGGTCATTTTGTCAAAGTTTGTATGGGGAGTGAGTGACCTGGCACCATATCAGCCAATCAGAAAGCAACAGGATTGACCAGTGTAACACCAAAGACAGTGGCAAGGCTTTTTGAGGGCCCTCCCCGCATTGGGGCCCTGGTCAGTCAGGCCCCTGCATGTCGCCATGTTGTAAGTCATTTGTGTCCATGGTGTGTTTATCCTCTGTGAAATGTGTGTGAGAGAGAGAGAGAGAGAGAGAGAGAGAGAGAGAGAGAGAGAGAGAGAGAGAGAGAGAGAGAGAGAGAGAGAGAGAGAGAGAGAGAGAGAGAGAGAGAGAGATTGAACACAGGCTCCGCTCGTAATGAGGGTCTTGGGCTGGGGGGACCGTGTTTCAACTTGCCCCCCCTCATGCAGGCAGCAGCAGAAATCATGTTCAAGGCTTTCAGTGGAAGAAAAACATCACTACCTCTGCTTCACGTATTGTCCTCCCGAGATAGGATTGATAAAGTTTGTCCATATGTGAAACATGTCACTTTTGTCATTTCGGTGACATTTCTTTTTCGTGTAAGTTTTACAGTGTATACAATGTGTGTAGTATATCATTATTTTTGTATCAGTGTGTTATATCTGCATCAGTATGAAAGAATCATAGTCATCATATTCTAGTCATCATACTAGTCATCATTTTCTTCAAACACATCATATCAAGTAAAAAACGAAATCATTCCCCCCGGAGGTAAACTATAGATTAACTAAGGAGGACGAGAATGGAAGCAGGTCCATTTATCTTTAAAGTAAACCAGTGAACGACAGAGGGACAGACAGTCAAAGTCTACCTGCAGGTCATTGTTCAGAGTCAATCAAGGTAGCCAGAGATAATGCCTGTGTGGAGGTACAAAAAAGCAGGAACAGTCCTCAGTCATTCAGTGATTCTTGCTATCTCTTTCTTGGCTAAATTCCTCAATAGTGAAGTGGTTCAATGGACAATGGTGTTGACTGAAGGATAAGTGGGCCAGTTAAGTTAAGTAGCAGGAGTTGAAGCTAACAGGACTATGTGTGACCGGATGATTGGTATAGTGCTGTAATAATTAAAGTAAAAAAATAAAAATAAAAAAGGATGGCTAGTTTTCAATAGAGTGTATCAACATGTTAAACAGTTTCATTGTATCACCTACTTTACGGACTACATATGCACAGACTCTTGGGCGCGGGCACACACACATACACACACGCACGCACGCATGCATGCACACACACACATACATACACACACACAAACACTGAATTTGGATCTCATTTAAAAAATATATCGTTTTTGCTTTACAAATTTAATGTTGTCCTGGTTATCGTGACCATAATAAAACTAGAATTGAAGGGAAACGGCTACATCATGACGGTTCTGATGGACGAACAATGCTGAGCCACAGCCCGGTGTTACGCAGCTCTTGTTTCAGAGGTGGTCCCTTTAATTCCACTTCCTGTTCCACCATGAGGGGCCACCAGCGGGTTGAGGGTTTCACTTTACGGGTGGGGGCAACAACAACAAACAATGTAAACAATTGGCCGTTCTGCAAAGCTACGTCCCATTTCCTGTCTTGGATCCCCCACAAACCCTGGCGGGGGGAACAGACCGTGTTTCCTTTCGAAGCAAGCCCCTTGGCTTATGATAAGACAACTATGTGCACCAGGGTTTGTCTAAGGGTTGGTCGTATTATTATTTTTATTTTTTTTGTAAATGCCTAAAGAAATCAAATGCTCCAACTTCATTCCATGAAGAATTGCCAGCACGATAAGCCCAATAGCCTTTGACATTATGTCCATGTTACATTATGAAATATATCCTGTAAAACCCTGTGAGACTGTAAATGTAATGAAGCGCTACACAAATACAATTGCCTCGACAGTAATGGACATATAATTGATATATTCCCCGTTTTCTTTATCGATATATGTTTATTTATTCTTGTCGATGCCGGTGGACAACATGGCTTCCCCATCCCCACCCTCGCATGCCTTGCGGCCATCTGCTCGGTCTCAAGGTGAACACTGATGTTCACACAATAATGACTGGCTGAATTCACATTCCTGCAGGGAGGGAAGAAAACACCTAACACTTAAGAGTGCACAGTGGTGGTGGGGGGGGGGGGGGGGGGGGGGGGGGGGGGGGGGTGGTGGTGGTAGTGTGTGTGTGAATGGGGATGAGGTTTGTGGTGGTAGTATGTGTATATTAGTGGTGTTAGTGGTTGTGGAAGTGTGTGTGTGTGTGTGTGTGTGTGTGTGTGTGTGTGTGTGTGCATGGCGACGGGCTCAGTGATGTGAATGGGAGAGGGGATGTGGTCAGACCGCGATGCACTTTCCATAATCCAAACATAATCCCCCCCATGGGCTTGAAACAATAAAGGGGGGGGGGGGGGGATCTTAAATCAACGAGCGGTCTGTCAACAAACACTGACGCTGTGTGTGTGTATGTGTGTGTGTGTGTGTGTGGGTGTGTGAGGGGGCTGGGGGTGGCTAGGGTTTCCTAGTCCATCCAAAAGCAGATCTTGGTTCTTGTGTGTTGGTGTTACGCTACAGCTGGTATGAATGCTTCTTCTTGTATCCAAACACATGAACACACACACACACACACACACACACAGCCGCGTCTCTTCTCCCCCTAGTAATGACAGGGTCCCGGGGCAGCCGGCGAAGGGGAGTAGAAGAAGAGAGGGGGGGGGTGTGGTGGTTCCACTTCAAAAACATGACTAACCCACATTTAGGCTGCGATCCAGGCGATCCAAGAATGTTCCGCGTTGAGTCTTCAAAAAAGGACACCCAGACATCTCAGGAGAGACCACAGGGTTCTCTCCCTTACCGACGGAAAGGGTGTTCAAACCAGTCCACGACTTCCCCCCGGTGTACCGGCACGGTCCTGTGGTTGGTGCGCAACGACACCACCTCAACAACAATACAACAAACTCTCAAAGTCCACAAGCTGTGCCCGTCCTCGGCTCTTCGTGTGCACAGAGATCCAATGAACGGGATCCGGTTCAAGGGCGGTTTTTTTCGACCACGTTTGAGAACAATATTGTGCAACATTTAGAGGAGGATACATTCTTTTAGAGATCAACAATGCATACTTTGAAGAAGAAAACTGCATTTCTTCAGAGAGGAGTGAGTGAGAGAATATAGATGTAAAGAAAGAGAGAGTAAAACCCCACCCACAACTACAGAGAGAGAGAGAGAGAGAGAGAGAGAGAGAGGAGAGAGATGGTTGGGTGCAGAGGAGAGGCAGAGAGCGACATGAAAGAGAGAGAAGGAGGATGACCATGAACGTAGTACCACAGACGCAAACTCCTCCACATATCTATACAACAAAGACAACTCCAGACCGAGCTTAGCCTGCGACCCGGTGATCAAGACCTACATCAACAGACAAGTCCTTACCTGATCCGCTCACAATTTGGGGGGGTCCCACTCCTTTGCTCTCTCCCTCTGGTGCTCTCTCTCTCGCACACACTTAACAAACACAAACACACCGCCTGTGTATCTGCAGCGACCTTCCGACAGTCAACTATCTCATTGACACAATGGTTGGTAACTCCTCACTGGTAAAACCCCACCCACAACTACAGAGAGAGAGAGAGAGAGAGAGAGAGAGAGAGAGAGAGAGAGAGAGAGAGAGAGAGAGAGAGAGAGAGAGAGGAGGAGGAGAAGGGAGGAAGTGTGTACTTGTTGGAATGATGGATGCCTGTTTTTTTTTTTTTTGCATTGTTTCGTTTATTTTGGCTTAGAGTACTCGGAAGGGCCGGCTCTGGGTGTGTGTGTGCGTGTGGGTGGTTGGGTGTGTTTGTGTGTGTGTAGGTGGGTGGGTGGGGGGGGGGGGGGGGGGGGGGGGTCCCAAACACAAACACTGTTGTCTGAGATCAAAGTCTCAGACAACAACTTTGTCATTATAGTGCCATTATAAGTGCTTCGGCTTCAAATAAGGAGTCCACTCGGCCAACAAAGATTAACTAAAGGCAAAAACACTTCAAAAACCAACACTTCTAGCCTAGAATTGGCTCATATATTCACACACAATTTCTCTACCCATAACACTCTTATTTGTGTACCTACCAACACCCATGTGGCTAAATATTTAAAGATAATGATGAACATCTGGAAGAATAATATGCACTCTTATTTTTCTTCCCTTGCTTTTGGAGTTGACAGCTTGAGATCCTTCAAGTTCACAGAGGGAAACCTCCACACCGCCACCTCCAAACAATATCACTGTCAAATAAATATACATATCCAAAGATAGACGTTCATAACTAATGGAGTATTTATTCCAGAATAGTTTGCTTTTGTCACTGAATGTGCATCAACTTATATAGTCAACTTTTTCAATTAATTTTAAATAGTTTTGGGTAAAATTTCTCAGTTCTTCTTAGTTTGGCGAGAAAAGGTAAAAAGTGTATCATAGAGTAGAAAGAGTAAACCAAATTTCAAGTTTTCTCAAGTTTCTCAAATTACACTTTTGTGAAATGCATCTCCCAATGAAAGCGACGTTTTGAATTATCTCTACATATATATATATATTTTTCTTTAGACCACCCCTAGATAAATTAGAAATGACCTCGCCCTACACGAATGGCGCCAATGCAGCCGCCAGATGGGGCAGTTAAGACAGGCTTTAGCGTAGTACTATGTTGTATTGTTTTTGCGTTTTTATGTGGTCTGTGTTTTATTGTATTTTATTATATTACCGTAAAGCACTCTGTGACTTGAGTGTGTGAAAAGTGTAAAAATAAACTTGATTTCCTTACTTAATACTAATAGACAAATTACCTACTTACACAATTGACGCCAATGCAGCTGTAACACCATAACGCCACCAGAGGGCAGTAAATCCCTGCTAAACATATAGGCACCTATCGAATCAATTTTAAAATGTGTAACATTTCTAATTTATTTTTAGTTACCTATTGAATCAGCCTACTAAAGGTATATTGTGAGTGCAGACATAACTCCCGGTTGCTTCATATAATATCAAACTGTCTCTCTATAGAAGAGAAGACAAATACCGGTTTGTGTGGCTTTCTAGTGTAACATGGCTATATTTGAATCCTGAGAAAACTTTCGGAAATTGCGCCAAAGTCTTGGGGAAATTGTAGCTTGTAATAATTTCTTATATGATTTAATATCATGATTATGATTATTAAAGTCTACTATCAACCCAATTACCCAATATAGAATTTGTTGTGTTATGTTGTGCCAGCAAGCCAATTAATATTGCAGTGATCCTGAAGTTATAGTTATTTTGGGGCCCATCTCATATAGCCTATGAACATGAAATAACGCTAAAATAACAGCCTATTCTTTTAGAGAACGTCACACTCTGCGATGCAGCTGGAGTGAAATTCCAGAAGTTCACTGTGGTGGTTGTCCACCAGATCCGACAGCTCCTGGAGTTCCCTGTTTATACCAATTAACAACAGGTTCGATTCCCTGCCAGTCTACAAAGCTCTACCTCCACCCGGACTGGACATCTCTGCACCGTTTTAAATCAAACAAACATATGCTTACACAGTCTCAGGCATTGAACGATCGCTTCCGAGGAAACAATGGTAGGAGGACTTTGCAACGCAACACTGATCTCTATGTTATTATTCTTAATCTTATTATTAATAGAATCAGTCGCGGGTTTGTTGTTCGTTGAGCGACAGGTTAGCAGGAAGAGCGACACGCAGCGGAACAAGGCGATTCTGGAGATGCTGCATATCGATAAAGTGTCTGCTAGTCATCACCAGGCCAAGCCGCATGCCTATATGAGGCAGATTTATGAACTCTTGGAGACGCCGGAAGCGCCGGACTGGAAGGATGTGGACGGGACACTGGTGCAGAGCTTTCGTAGCGTCCCTGGTAATGGATCTAAGTTGTGGTTTCGTTTGTTGTCGTCAGAATGTTTCAACTTAAAAAAAAAAAAAAAGTGTAGCCAGGGGTGTGCCAAGGAGGGGTCTGGGGTGGCATATGCCCCCCAAAACGATTGGCCACCCCAACTAAAGCTTGCCCTTGATAAATGTTGGTTGACAAGTTTAAATCCTAACAGTAAAATGATTGTGTTATTCAATTATACAAAATGGTTATATCTTTACTGTCCTAGATTGGGGACTGTTTATCCGATGTAACATTTAGAAAACAATCAGAAAACATAAATTCTTTAACCACCCAGGTGGAGTGGGCGTGCCACCCGGCTGGATCTGGTTCAACGTCACCGGCGTCGACCCGTCCACTTTCCCCGGAGGGGCCGAGCTGGTCCTGTTCCGCAAAACCCTGCACCCCTCCCCCCTGAGTGTGAGCGTGGCCCTGCACGTCCTCGCCCACGCCGCCTCCCCCCCGCCGGCCGGCCCGGCCGCCACCACGGGGGAGGAGGGCGTGGCGTTGGATGAGAGGCGGCTGCGTTTGGACCGCCGCCCGGCGTCGGGCTACGACGTGTTCCGCGCCGGCGCCCTGCTGGCCCCGGGGCCCAGCCTGGGGCCAATGCCGATGGCGGCGGCGGCGGTGGGTTTCCAGCTCCGCTACACCGACGAGGGAGGGAGCCTGGTGCTTCATGAGGCCCTCACCCAGAGCCTGTACTCCCTGGACCAGGGGTCCCCCAGGGAGCCCCTGCTGGTGCTCTATCGCATGCACCCTAGGGAGATCCACCCCGACACCCAGCCACCATCGTTCCCCTCCTCCACCCCAACACCCCCACCGCGGATCACAGACTGAGTCCTCCTGTGTCTGATCACTATATAGGTCTATAATCAGGGCTACATAGAGTCGTCCCCCCCCCCCCCCCCCCCCCCCTCCCCATATAATATTTTTTACTAAAATTGTACTATTATGACTTCTATTGGTGTCAAAAGGTGTATGTGTAAATTTTGAATTTGTGTGTTGTCTTAACTTCATTGATCTGCCATCACACTAATAGGCTTACTATAGGGGGGTTAAAAACGACAATCAATGTTCGTAGAAATAATAATTATTGTCTTGGTGATTTGATCTCCGAAATCCATCCAATCAACCAAATATCCATAGGCTGCCAGTCTGGAAGAACACAGTATATGAGAATAAAAGAAAAAAATATATATATATAATGGTATTCTTTATTTATTTTTTAAAACACACAAATTGATAAATGATGCTGTAGCTATATTTAGTTCTTATTGTTATAATCGTTCTTTTTATCTGCCTATTGTTATGACTGCCGCTCTGCCGCCAGGGAACAGGAAGCTCCTCGCCAACCCTGCAATCTGATTGGCTGGGGTCTGCGTCTTTCATTGTGCGTTCAAACCAATCCTGGACAACAAACAAGGTCCTATTACAACCTATGTGGGTGCGATTGCATTTGCATCTTGCCAGGAAAATCCAGATAATGGATCCTTTCTAAGACTGCGCCGTCGTCGTCGCTGTTACACAGTCATTGATGTAGTATAATCGATGGAATAATAGTTTCGTTTCATGCGTGGTTCGTTTCATTTCCACCGAAACAAACCTGCAATCCTGCACTGGTGATGACTCTCCGAGGCGGTGAACCTGTTCCTCGGTGCGCACAAAGCCTGTAGTTGGGCCGGATTTCTACGAGCATACCGTGTATACGAATGATGCTCAAACATGACGGGGAATCACTACAAGGGCCACGAAGTCAGCTGCTGTATCAAATATTTCATTTTTGGATTCAACATCCTGTTTTGGGTAAGCGTATTTCGAGTGGAGCTTCTGCGTGCACTTCTGCAGGCCTGCAGGATGGGCACAATTGCATTGCAAATGCGATGGGCTGGCTTGTCGTAAGGCCCTTTTAGTCTTTTCGACATGACACAATGTCCTTTTTTTTGGTCATTGTGAATGATACATTCCAACAGGTGTACAATTATCAACGTGTTGAGTTTGTATTTTATTATATACGATCGCCATGTAGTGGCAGCACAGTGGCCGGTTGAGAGATAGACGCCGTGAGATGTAATCGGCTTTTATCGCAGGCTGACAGGCACCTAAAGGATTGTACACGCTTATAATTCCCCCTGGCATACCCATTCAAGTTAGTTGTACGAAAATCCCAAATTCGGTACAGGACATGGGGGTTATGTTATGGAGAAAAATAAATGTCTGCGGACAGACGGACCTCCGCGTCGTTTTTTGTAGAAGTTTGTACCGCTTGGCATCTTGACAATGCAGGTCAATATAATCCTATGTATTGTTTGAAACACCCAACACTGAATAGCGCTACTAGAATAGAATAAAATACACACATAGCCCACGTTATAGACAATTGCATACGCTCGGCTTCTAACGACAGTGATCCAAGTCTATTCTTAATTGATTCGACATGCCTGGGTTGTTTCCACAGCTACTTGGAATGGCTTTGGTTGCAATCGGACTGTGGGCATGGAGTGAAAAGGTGAGTGTTTTTGTATTTTTGTACAGAACGACAATCGCACGCAATCTTACAGAAAGGCCTGCCATTCGGTGCTGATACATACATTCAGTGAAAGAGTTAAATGTCCACCACCACCTATGGATTTGTGTTCTGTGTGCCTCCTCACCGACCGTGCGACCTAGGGTGTGCTATCCAACATCTCGTCCATCACGGACCTGGGGGGTCTGGACCCGGTCTGGCTCTTCATGGTGGTCGGGGGCGTGATGTTTATTCTGGGCTTCGCCGGGTGCATCGGAGCGCTGCGGGAAAACACCTTCCTGCTCAAGTTTGTGAGTCCTACAGAAAGGGGCGAGCGAGAGAGAGAGAACCAAGTGAAACGATGTTTGGGTGCTATGGGTGCTTTCGCTGCTTTGTGAGGGCTGACTTAAGGTCACAGGAATTTATCATTTGAAATACAACACACATTGATTCAAGATTCTTTCATCGTGATTCACTTTCTAATCACATGATAGTAATTGTATGATATAGTGCAG
The DNA here is from genome assembly GCA_026745465.1 of Lota lota. Classification (NCBI taxonomy): domain Eukaryota; kingdom Metazoa; phylum Chordata; class Actinopteri; order Gadiformes; family Lotidae; genus Lota; species Lota lota. Next base: position 145,072 of record JACYXH010000637.1, on the reverse strand, counting down.
TGGTTTCCAACAAGGGGTATGTGAGCATGTTTCGGTCAGTTATAAACCTACAGAACAAAACGTACTATGTAAAATATGAATATTTGTGGAATTTCATAAACATCCGATTTTTGCTGATCTGCGAAGTTAAGACCAGAAATAGAAGTATGCCCCTTTAAACGCCTAAGCCTAATATCAATAATGATGCAAAATGATAATAGTTAGAAGGAAATTTACGGTGTGGTGTCGAATAATTGGTATCAAAGGGGCTGTGGGGGGTACATACACATAAGACAAGAAAGAGAAACAAGTTGGGAAAACTATAGTGCATTCTAATTCTAATTTTTCTAAAAGCCATTCGAATTTCAAAACACATTGACGATGCACTGAACTGACCCCCGTTTCTCTGGCCGTAGTTCTCGGTGTTCCTGGGCATCATCTTCTTCCTGGAGCTGACCACAGGGGTGCTGGCCTTCGTGTTCAAGGACTGGATCAAGGACCAGCTCAACCTGTTCATTAACAACAACATCCGGGCCTACCGCGACGACATCGACCTGCAGAACCTCATCGACTTCACTCAGGAATACGTACGTTGGAGTAGAGTCCTATGGAGGCGGGGGGGGGGGGGGGGAGATGTAACGGTGTTGTGTGGTGGAGCATAATGGCTGTGCATCCAGAGTTGTGAAGAAGAGATTTGAGAGAATTTTGGGACCAAAGCTGCGGTCAACGCCCATTCCCAAATGTTCCCATCTTGGATTAATGCATTTGATCCATATTCGTGTACGTTAATTGGTCACTGCCATGGCAACGTGAGTGTACGGTCATTTGGTTCATGTCGCCAGGAGGGAAAATAGACTCCGCCCATTAAATCAAGGTGAAGGAATGGAAGGAAATCGATAGTGACATTACATGCGATTGCAATGGATGAAACATCATTTTACGACGCTGAACGCCCGCCTTGATAACCCTTGATAACATTATTAGAAGAAAATAACCGATTTCTGCTGCCCATCACTTTAAGTTGATCTCTTCTTATCCTCCCCACCCTCTGGAGATTGAGCCGGTGTGTGCGTCGTTTTGAAGTTCTGTTAGTTAGCCCTCTAACCGTCTAACTGGGTCTCCCCCCCTCCCCCCCCCGCAGTGGGACTGCTGTGGGGCGTTTGGGCCGGACGACTGGAACCTCAACATCTACTTCAACTGCACCGACGCCAACCCCAGCCGCGAGAAGTGCGGCGTGCCGTTCTCCTGCTGCACTAAAGACCCCGCGGTACGAGCACATACATGTGCACACGCACGCACGCACACACGCTCGCACGCACTCACACACACGCACGCTCGCACGCACTCACACACACACACACACACACCTGTATGCAAACATCGATCCAAACAAATGAAGGGGTTCTTGAGAATCTTGAGTTCTTTAATGGTGGTATAAATATTTTGAACCGTAGCAGTTATGGGTAGTCAATGACATTTTTTTTATAAATTTTTTATGTAGCTAATGCAATATCATTACCTGACATCACCAGACCAATTTGCAAATGCGTATTAGTCTGGAACCTCTCAGTTCATTTTGGATTTCCAAGGGACGTGGGATTGGCGCTGACCAAAAATGCCTCTGGACGCAATTGCGTAGACCTTCAACCAATCAGAGCAACGAAACGTGTGACACATCAGCAGCAGCCATCTTGCTTGTTTATGAAAAGGCCTCAACGGCGCTCCCATAGGGCGCTCCACTGTAGAGTCATCGTATACTTTATACAAATAATAGAATAACGTTATAATAACGTTCAGTCTTAAGTCATTAATAAGCCTTTAGGTAATGAGGAACTAATCTATAAAACATTCATTTGTAGATGATTAATAATTGATATGTCAAAAGGCCCCTATATTCACTAGATGTGATGTAGATTAGCCATGTCAAAATCGACCCTCTGGTGATATCACAAGTGGGTGTGCCCAACCAGATGGCTAATGTATAGGTCTGGTAGGCTGATCCATCCATAGAACTTATGTTTATTTATGTTTTGTTAAGGATTAGGTCATTTACTCAAGGTTATAAATGACTTATGAACATTATTTGAAAGTGTTACCGTTGTGATTGGCCTGACCAAGCCAGCTCTAAACGGGAGGGGGGCCAGAGGCATATGCCAGGGGAAATTAAATATGAGCTTGCAGATTTGTCTGGTTCCATGGCTAGCAATATCATATCCATTAAATTAAACTCACTACACGATATCTAGCAATTAACATTGCAGACACAATTTATTATTATACAGTCTTATGAATTGACTTTGTTTTACACTTACATAACATCACTGCAGTTTATGCAATGTAATTGCTAATGACGTACCACTGGGATGCACACGTTTTGCGCGTGTGAGAACTAACATGTTATGGTAATGCATAATGGTAATATAATATAAATGGACGATTCGATGTCACTTGAGTGAGTAAATGCTTTTTTTTCTTCCCATCTCTAGGAGGATGTGATAAATACACAGTGTGGTTATGACATACGAGCCAAGCCGGTAAGTCTCTCTCTCTCTCTCTCTCTCTCTCTCTCTCTCTCTCTCTCTCTCTCTCTCTCTCTCTCTCTCTCTCTCTCTCTCTCTCTCTCTCTCTCTCTCTCTCTCTCTCTCTCTCTCTCTCTCTCTCTCTCTCTCTCTCTCTCTCTCTCTCTCTCTCTCTCTCTCTCTCTCTCTCTCTCTCTCTCTCTCTGCTCAGGATTCATGCATCGTTATGCATCATTTACAGACGATTGTATACAACATTTTAAAGATCTGGTATGCACTGTTCTCTGGAAAACTATAGACTCAAGGAAATGCTTCACCATGCCACACACGTGCCGTTTCTTCTTAAATGAAGACATACTGCACAAAGCAAGCATTGAGTTAAAGCAATATTGTAAAGCCAACACATAACACTTAGGTTTAAAGAAGGCCTCTAGTTACGTGTTACAATGGGATTCATAAACGCTTGTGCACAGAAAACAGTGCACAAGCCATTGCAGTCATTGTTGATCAAAACATGGGCGGCGACCACACAGACAAGCCGACCAGTGGCCTTGACATTGCAAAGGAGTGCATTGGTTTTTGCATTCCACTGCCTTTGCATGGAGTAATCTTCACATGGGAAAAGGGAAACCGAGATGGGTAAACAGCAGCCCTTCCTTCCCCCCCGGTGTTTTCTCTGGTTCATCATAACAGCCTCCTCTGCGCCGGAAACCTTTAAACATACCCCTCTGAATTCCCCTACGCAGTCACTACATTTTGAAGAGTTTCGTCAATGTTTGGTTTTGTTTGTACCTTATTTATTTATTTATTGTAGTAGTTCAGTAGTAATTTCATATTTGTATTCCTATTCGCATTCTTATATTCTCGTACGCTTTGCAAACTCCTTTCTTTGCTGCTGTAACACCGGGATTTCCCATCAGCTGTTCTTTCATCTCGTCTCTTATCTAACACTGCGATGTGGAGACACGAGGGTGGTAGCCGGAGCAGTGTGAAACAGTGGAGGAGGACGACTATGATGATGATGATGATGATGATGAAGAACCTGTTTTTGCTGCAGGATGCGGAGCAGAAGGACTACATTAACGTGAAGGGCTGCGTGCCGCAGTTTGAGAAGTGGCTGCAGGACAACTTGACCCTGGTGGCGGGCATCTTCATCGGGGTGGCCCTGCTCCAGGTCAGCACAAACACCGTGACATGCGCTACAAACTACAGAGGAATTAGGGATATACGTGTTATAACTTTGAGTTGATCTGTTATTGGTTGTTTGTTTGCACCGTCGCCGATGCCTGAAAGACAAGCATTTATCTGAGTTACTTTTACTCGTCGTTCGCTCGTGACAAATAAACGCGAAACGTGGCCTGTGGTAATATTTATATTTATGACTTAGGAGATGGATGTAGTGTTTAAGTATTCGTTTAAATGTTTTAGTTATCTCTGTGCCGGTTTTTTGTATTTGTTTCCTTTTGAGGGACCAGGGTGGAATGTGTTTCCTGTGTGAAAGAATGAATCTCCATTTTGAATAAACAGCAGGCAACATGGTGGATGACGGCCAACTCACTCTTTTCTTTTGCCGTTCCACAGATTTTTGGCATTTGTTTGGCACAGAACCTAGTGAGTGACATTGAAGCTGTGCGGGCCAGTTGGTGAGTACAAAATAATAATATTCATATTTTCTCCTATTCTTATACACGGTACATTTCCCCCTGTATGGTAATACAACACCCCATCACAGCACTCCTATCTAGTGGCTCACACACCCATTGTTTGTCGTCCTTAAGTTCACCACATCATTGTGTCGATTTCACAATTTAATTGAGGAGGGCGCAATTTAGTTGAGGGGTTAAGGCTCGGCCATACTTTCCGTGTACGCGGACAGCTGGAGACGCGGTTCCATTCATGCTACACTTGAGGCTCCGCTTCGGTCTGGCGTTCCCCCCCCCCCCCCCCCCCCCCTCCCCTCCCCTCCCCCATGTGTGTTTCCCGATCCTAACTCCATTGCAGTCGGTGGCAGTAATGCACCATACACTGTTGGCCAAACGCCATTAAAAAAAAATCAAGAAGAAGAAGCATGCGCATTAGGACAGAAAATTGCATTTTCAAGATGCAGTGGAAGTTTGCGTGATTTCTCACCAGGAGTTCCAACGCCATTTGGATTTCTTGATATCGTTTTATGGCCGAATTATGTCAATGTAGGTAATGGCGGAACTCCTTGCATAACCTCTCTTCAAAACATGCATCCGTTTTCTTATCTGGAGCATGCGTAATCGGAGGCGCTTGCTATGTGTACAGTCTCGTGGATGACGGCGTTTACCTAACCCGGACCCTAGCAGACACGGAAAGTATGAATCCGGCTGTAAGTTTAAGAGCAGCGATAAAAGAAGAAACGCAAACAGGCACGGGTAAAACAGCCCTGTAAAGGTGCAGTAGAGCTGTGGAAAATGCTAGGAGTTAATAAGACTTTATGGTAGCGACCAGGGAGCTAAAAATACAGAGGTCGACAACACACTGTAGTTAGGCCGTAGCTAGCTTTTGTTCCCCCTTTTTATAGGATGTAATGACACATTTTGAATCTCTACATTTAAGTGGGACAACAGCACTACGATGAGTTATTAATTGTTAGAAGGGGAGGAAAATTGCATATGGGCAACAATACTTGTACATCACCCTATGGGTGTATTTTTACTGTTGAGTGTAGCATTTCAGTCAGCCACAGCTGAACACAATTTCTCAGGATCACAGCAAAAACGCAACACGTAAAAGCGTCAAAGCGAGTCGTCTGCCAATAACTCCCCACAACACATCTTAATATATCTTATGCGCTAACGCTAGAAGCAGCTACCATCGCAGTTGTCAACTCATTGTGCCTCATCTTCCTCCTCCTCCGCCCATTGTCCTCCACCCATTCTCCCTCAGGGTGCCCCCCCTCCCCATCATCACATGCCGGCCCCCACCCTATGCGGGCAAGAACGCGTCGGCTTACTACCATACATGAGTGAGGTACACACACGTGTGTTTTGTGGCCGGTGGGTGAAAACAACGAAACAGCCCCACCCCCCCCCCCCCCCCCCCAAATATTCTTCTTTCCTGGTAGTTTATTTAGTGTGTGTTTCGTGTCGTGTCGTGGTGACATAACAGTGTGTTGTTTAGTGGTTTAGACGTCAGGTGTGTGTGTGTGTAGGCAGCATCTGCCGTAGCATTAGCGTTAGCACGAGCTGTGCTCATTCAGGGATGAAAAGATGGAAGGAAAAAAAGGTCAATAGATGCAATCTGCAGGCACTGAGGCTTTCTCGTGGACACAGCAGTATACGGTGACGTTATCTTATGTATACCGTGCAGTGTGCTACATTTAACGGTGTATTGGATTTGGGTCCGATGAATGTGTTTCAGGCCAGGGAAATGTGTTTCATGAAACTGCCCAGTGCACCACTTAGTTCGGTAACAATTACCGTCTTAAGACGGCTGTTTACGACCTGTAGTAAAACTGGAAGTCCACGTTTATGATGCATTGTTTGCAATGCATCACATTACACGGATTACATTAGGTGTAATGTCTTCCGACAACTGGCACTTTTAAAGGGTGTATACTCAGACTATTACTTAGCAGTTACATTTCTTCTTTAATATTTAATATTTATAGTTTTCCTATAGCCTGGGAACCAGACGATTCTGCCAACTCATGTTTTATCTGCTTTGGGAGATGGTCTGCCCCCCCTCCCCCCTCCCGTTCAGACAGATCACCAGCAGACCCGGCCTGGGTCGGGCCAATCACAACCGTTTATCTAATATAGGGCAGGTTTGATATGAGGAGCGCCGTTGAGGCAATTTCGTAAACAACCAAGATGGCTGCCGCTGATGTGGAACGGTCTGTTGAATCCGCTATCGCGACAGTATTAATCGAACTGGATGGTATATTTTCTTCTTAAAGGACAAACAACTGCGCTTGAAGCTTAAGTTAATAAGAAAGATGTGTTTGCTGTACTTCCGACAGGATTTGGTATAAGTTTAATTTACCAACCGTCGCTCATCGCTACGTCACACGTTTTGTTGCTCTGATTGGTTGTAGGTCTATCCAATTGCGTCCGAAGGCATTTTGGTCTTCGAGACCATAGTTCCAGACTCCTATGCATTTGCAAACTGGTCTGGCAATCTCAGGCTAGTTTTCCCACCGATACCGCAACAATGCACTGCTTTCTGGAGCCATTGTTTTTCCATGTTGATGAACCACTGTTCTGATTGGCTGTTGTGTTGGAGGGTTGGGAAAATACAGAGAAAAATAGCAATCAGGGGGCTTGCTTTCAACATAGGTGGAGGCATCCGTGACGATAAGAAACCGACCAATCAACGGCTTGTAGACCTAACTGATCTGAAATATTCCTTACTGACCTAACAGAGAACTTTTTTCAACACTTTCTCTTCCAGCTTCTAGTTTGGGCAGTTCTTCCCACAATGAGACAGTGTGCTTTCTCACTTTCATTTCTCACTTTTTGTCATCTACTGTGGTTTCCTGCTTCAACGTAACCCAATTTCTCTCTACTTTCTCTTCAACTCTCTCTGGGTGTTGTAGTAAATATATGTTTGAATTTGTTCTAATAATTAACCCTACCCTGGTGTTAGTTCCTTTAGCTCTAAACTAGTGTTAGCTATATGTGTTAACTGCTTTTCTCTTCATCAATAAACCCGGTGGTTTCCTCTTCTTTCTCTCCTCTGCAGCTTTTTTACCTAACATTGACGCCGTTCTTACAGTCCCACAGGTACCTTCTAAATCTAATCCATTTAATTAGCATTTTAAATTGCATTTTAAAAATGATTAAAGGTGCAGTGTGTTAGATTTAGTGGCGCCTAGCAGTAAGGTTGCAGATTGCAACCTCACTGTGGAAGAGGACCCGCTTCCTATGTAGATATAAAGGGCTCCTTCTAAAGTAACGAAAACAAGATTCAAGGAATTTACTAATCAAACAAATCAACAAATCTTATGAATATTATATTCCATTTCAGTCAAGTCTGTTCTGCTAGATGCCACACAATTCTACACTCTACACTTTTAACAGTAGTATGGTCTTACTAAACATTATAGACTGGGACACCTGAGCTCGGGGGGTTATTTGAATTGGGTGATTGGCAAATGATTGATGTCTGATCGATTACCTTTGTTGAAGAGACCTCTACTATGCCTACTTATGTCCAAACATGGGAAAATAAAGTTGGGTTTTTACAAGTTTGATCAACATTTTGTATCCAATCTTTTCTGTGAGAATGATCACCAAAAACATGATTCAAGCTGGTATTGATCAATCTGATTTCCAATATCTTTATTGGAAGCCATGCATCAATAAAGTTAGCAATACTTTGATTTTTTTTTATGCATTTGTTTTTTCCTTTAGGACGTTGCAGCTTGCATCTCTGAACATGGCGAGGAATCGAAGGCTTGACTATTTGGAAAGGAGTATTTACCAATCACCTTCACCATTTGTTCTCTAAGAAACCAGCACCTTTAGTAACGCACTCGAAATACTGAACAATAGGTTATGGGGAGTTGAAGAGAATGGCTTTAGATGCACTTAACATTCATATCGTCATCCTAGCTCAAGTCTTGATTACCAGTGTTGAAGTTTTGATACATTTTTGAAAAACAATAGCATTGTATTTTTTCAAACCTGTGGTAATGAAAACTAATTTCTCGAAACATCATCCGTCTAGACCTGATGTTCGAACGAAAACGTAGAATATTTGTCTTTTTTTGTCATAGCCGAAAAAAAACGAAGGACGTGCTTTGCTCAACATTCAGTGCTTGCCTCCATCGTCCATTCCAGTATTAGTCTTTGACTGTTGCACTAGCCGACTGAGTCCGGAAAAAGACGGACCTTCTTTGAATTTTTTTCGCCCATCGTTTTGTTAGCAAACAAAATATTTCAAAGAGGAGATTTTGGATTAATATTCTGGGGGTGAAAAATGAACAACCACTACACTAAATATTTAGGTCAAAAACCACAGTGATTTCACATGCCATGTTGTGAAGAGAAAGCGGTCGCCCCACACATCACCTGGAACACTTTTGAACATTTCCGAACCGTTTAAGAAATGGATGCAGCGCGGGTGACTGCATCAGTTTGAACTTTTTGTGTTTTTTTGGTTTCTTTGTGGGGGATTCAGTCTCGATTGTGGCGAAAACTTTTCTTGTTTTTGTTGGTAATATTCTTCAGCCCATTCTTTTGTTCGTTTTCTTTGTTCTCATCCCCTTATATTTGAACATACAATGTGATGTGGCATAGCCCGCGTGAGATTTTATTTGACATTTTAAAGTTTAATTTGATGTTTTTATAACTGTGGTGGTGCGCAATGAGAGAGAAAGAGAGCGAGGGAGAGGGAGAAAAAAAAAAAAACACCCAGATTGTGTCCAGCCATGAAGTCATGGTTGGTTGGGTGGTGACTACTACAGAACGTATATTGATGTCTATAAATGGAACCCAGTGAAGTACCGGATCGTTTAGACCCCCTATATTGTCTTGGTAACACGTGAATACTTCTGAATGATCTCACTTGTGTTTCGTATGCCCCCCCCCCCCCCCCCCCCACTGACCACGATGAATTTACATTACTAAAGGACCCACACACAAACACACACGCGCACACACACACACACACACACAGCGTTTTAATACAACTACCTCCTCTCCATCACATGATCATTTCTTGTAAAAAAAAAAAAGTTAACTGGATGAAATTTGAATAGTTAATATTCATTAATAAAGGTGGCAACAAAATGTTTGTTTTTTTCCCTTTCTTGAGCAATTCTTATGTGGAGCATCAAATATATAGTTTACGAAATGGTAAAATGTCAAAAAGTTTCAAATGTTTAATGATATCTATATCGATCGATATATAGATTAGATATATAGATAGATATAGATATCTACATATAGAGGTTCTAAGTCATAATAATCTAAATCAAACAACGACACTAATCAATACACATGATCACCAGCAATCATCTTTTAATTATCTATGCTTAGTTTACAATCCTCCAAATGTACATCTCGTGACATTTACAACAAACACGTCTACAGAACTCAATGCGTTTACTGTGGAGACCCCTCCTTCGGTACGTGTATTTAGAAGGGTACAAATGGGATAATTTAACCATTCATTCGGACAAAAGGATTTAAAAAACAAAAACACCCAGCCTGTTCAGTAGAGTCCTGTGCGGCCTCCTACGAGAGGGCCTCCTACGAGAGGGCCTCCTACGAGAGGGCCTCCTACGAGAGGGCCCCCGTTAGGGCGGCCTACGCTGCTGTAAAACATCCCAACGTCGCCAGAGACGCCCCCGTGACCGTACGAACCATTCATTTGCGCACGAAAGATCGAAACCGGCGTCCGCCGGGCCACTGAGAGAGGACCCAAACACCGAATTGTACCCTCTGCGACACGGCACCACGTCCGGTCGTACGTTTGTATCGCGATTACCGTTTCCGATCGGTTCGAAATCAGCCGCCCGATCTGAACCAATGAGAGGCAGCAATACTTTAATATGAAAATGACAAGGACCTATGACTTTTGTTTGTGTTTGGTTATTGTGTGTTTGGTGATTCTTCGTAATCCCCTTCATTCCCCTGACGTCAATGGCTCCTCACCGCCCACCCCAAGTAGTAAACAACATGCACACAAACCATGCACACGCACAGAGGAATGGGAGTGTGACCGCACGTATTTCCGGAAACTGTTAGAACGTTACATGATTCGCTTTTTGAGCCAGAGAGCCAGACTCGTTGGAGCCCGCTTACCCGTCCTCATCCACAGACGAGCAAAACGGGGGAGAGTGTGTGTGTGTGTGTGTGTGTGTGTGTGTGTTGGGTGAGGCGAAGGGTTGAACTGTCCTAAGCAATATTGGAATCAAACATCTGGGTTCAAAATATGAATTATTTAGCCCTATGGGAATTGCAACCAAAAACTAAAATGGTAAAAAAAAATAAAGGGAGATAAAAAAAATCATAAATTAACATTTAAAAAAAAAAGAGGTTTTCACCGCTAGACTAGAAAAGTTTGCGTGGCAGGCGGTAAGGCTCCACTGTGGAACCATCAAATGAGCCGCGAGGTCAACAGAACTAATGGCATGCTCTTTCTCGCTAGTCGTCAGCGGATGGCTAAAAGCTACACGGACACATGACCGGGCAAACATCGTGAACGGCTAGCTTACATGAAAAAAAAAAAAACAACAACAAAAAATAACATTTGTGTGTATATATATAAAATTTGTTTTGCACGCCACGGTTGTTTTTGTATTTTTTTGGTCACTTTTTAACGGGCTAACACGGCTATAGTGGTCGCTGGCGTCACAGCTATGGTCGTATAAGAGTGTCGTCGTCGTCTCGTAAATCTATTGCGTTGGGTGGTGTGGGGGTGGGGGTTTACAGACCGCCATGGTGGTGCGGTGGGAAGTTGGGGTGGTCATGCACGGAGTGGGATGAGGGGGCGACGTGATGAGACGGAGAGTCGGGTGTTGTTGGGGTTACAGCTCAGCAATGGGGAGGGGGAGGGGGAGGAGCAACTGTCAGAGGGGGGCGGGGTCAGCTGGGGAAGGGGCTGGCAGTTCACGGGGGACGACATAACCTTGGCACATGACGATGAGTCATAGTAATTTCTTTTGGGGGGGTGGGGTGTGTGTGTGTATGTTGTTTGGCGGGGTACGGGGTATCATGGGATGAGACGGCTAGACAGGCGTTAGGGTCGTCAGGGTGGGATGGGATGGGGGAGTGGGGGGGGGGGGGAGTGGTTCGGTGGGGGCAGTGACGGCGGGGAGGGTCCGGGCGAGTTAGCTCTGCGAGGTGAGCCGCTGCTCCGTGAGTGAGGCCTGGTGGGAGACCGTCTTGTTGTCGTGGGCGCGCAGCTTGGCCACCACGTCGATGAAGGCCAGACCCTGCACCTCCTTGTGGAGAGGCTCTGGAGGGGGGGGGACAAGGAGGGGCGGGGGGATAGGGGGCGGGTGAGACCTGGAAAATACTTTTTATTTCGATCTTTTTTGGGGTCGCATTAGGCGATAAATGTGCAGTGCTGGATGTTTAGTCGTTTGCAAAATTAGCAACAATCTCACTATGAGCAAGAAACTATATTAAATTATAATATAATACAAAAGATAATAATCAAATTGAGCAAAAAGTCGGCTGTGCAAGCTGTCTTCATATGGAAGACATATTTGCTGTATACGAGTCAATATTTTGATCTCCTTTTAATTCTACTACTGTGCTGTGAGACCCGGATTTCCCCTCTGGGAACGCTTTACAATGGGTACATTAATTAACCATTCGTTAATAAGTAATAAACATTCATTAACAGTTCATTAACATTTAACTAACAGTCTAGTAATCATTTACTAACGGTGTTCATGCTTACTTATAGTGGTCATGTTAACTAAGGTATTACTTTATACATTATTGAATATGGATATATATATAATGAATATCCTATGCTAATGCTACATAATAATCCTTATTACTGCCTTAACTAATGTTAATTCATGTTTAATTACCGTACTGACTTGTCTATTTAGGTCGTAGTACAGTATTAGTATTTGGTGGGGCAGTTAGTGTCCGGCCAGCCGGCTCCCCTCACCTGAACCCATGACAGCGCAGACCAGGATCATGGAGTTGTACTTGATCTCCGGGGCGCTCCTCTCGTCTGCCAGCAGCCGGTGGAGCATGGACACCAGGCTGGATCCCTCAAAGTCCTTCTCCGCCGCCACTGGGGACGCACACAGGACACGGGGCCTTCAGTGTTCACGCTTCGAGGTCATTCAGACGGCAACCTCTCCGGTGACACACGGGTCACCGGGATTTGGTTGCTTCTGATTGGTTCTAGACAGATCATTTCTAACCTAGTCCATGGTTTTGTTATCGTTTTGATTCATACAGACAGATTAGGACCGTGATCATTTGAATTGGCATAGCACTGAACATAACTGAGGTGTCCTATTGCTGGCTGCTTTTTCTTACTGGTATTTATGGCACTATGGACTATAGGAATTGACATGCTCTGACTGTATCTATGAGAGATATATTATACAATCCTAAACAAGTCTGCAGTTGAAAGTATTCATATGAATGGATGAATGAATAGGAATTATTTTTGGTCGACTTTGATGAGTCAGCTGACTTTTTATTGTATTGTAGGGCCTATACCAGGTAGAACACACAAACAAAACAGCAACTGGACTCCTGGTAAATAGACTCAATGTTTTATTATTATTCCGATTGTTGTTATTTCACGTTTAGTATATATTTTTGAAAAATCGTACGTACTGTTTCTCTTTGGTATTATGGATGTGGGGCGGGTGGTTTAAAGGGGAAAATGATGAACTGTTACGTTTGTATTCTTCATCTGCAACTACACCAACAAAAGATAAAAACGGTTAGGAAGAAATATTAAGCCTCCTACCCAGATCCAGTGCAGCGATGAGACCCAGGGCCACCAGTGCTTCGTTCTGCATGATCATGTGCTCACTGGTTGCCATGGTGACCAAGTGCTTGACTCCTCCCCCTTGGATAACTGCTTTGACGACGGCCTGAATGAAACAGAGCCATACTTTGAGACACAGATGCAGACCTCTTTGAGAGACCTGACGTGAGGAACCCTCGAGCAAATAGGATGCTTAGAGTTTGACTGGTCTACTCCTGCCTTGCGCACCAATTTATATTTAAGGTATGCTCATTCGAATGATAGAGTGAACCAAGTACGTTTTCATTGCACATTTGCCAAACTATGCTCACCATGGCGACAATTTCACTCCACCTGGTGTACAATTATTTTGTTCAATGGATATTAATAAATGCTTAAAGTCCTGGTGTGACCGTGGCCAAAAGGCCTGTGCCGTGCCGTGCCGTGCCGTGCCAGGCCAGGCCTACCTTGGACTTGCTGTGCCGGATGAGGGCGGAGAGCAGCCGGTTGGACTCCCCCATGACCCCCGCGTGGTCCTTCGCCTCGCACCACTCCACCAGCCGCTCCACCAGCTTGTCGTTGGTGCCCAGCTGGTCTGCAGCCTCGGCTGAAAACGACACCATCCAACAAAGAAAACAGTTGGTCCACCTTGTCCGAAACAGCCCGGTCGAAAGACCCAGCATCTCGGAATGGATTGAAATAGCACATTCATTTGATTCTACTGCTGATCCGGACGCTTTGAATGGAAAAACCTAAACCATAAAAACAACTTATTTGAGATGAAAAGTGATTATATACTGGGTAACACAGTAGTGCTATGGTCCAAATATTTACTGAAATGATAAGATGTAAATATGAACTCAAACTGCACCTCTACGGGTTAAACGCATGAATAACATGAGTGATCCATTATAGGCCGTTTTGGGATCATTACTTTGGGTTTATTAAAAACATAACCGTTCTCATGCTTCTTTTTGTTTCACCAGCGTGCAGCGATGCAACTACGGTTTTAAAAACAAAGATGGCCGTCTAACCTTGTGTGTCTATGAGCATGCGTAACGTCCCCAGCAGCTTGAACTGCACCGGGGGCATCTCCGACTGCAGGAACTTCAGCACCACGTCCGCGACCCCGGCCGACAGCATCTTGGCCTTGTTCACCACTGGCGGTCGCACAAGGAGAGAGAAGACGCAGCACGTCAAAACCCTAGTTCACAATTGTATCCGTTTTTTGTGTTTGGTACTGGGAAGACGGTAACTCTGTAGTTTTTGTCACAAGACCGGAGGAGTCCGGACAAAATAACGTAACTATGAACTTGAATACCCCCTTGGGATCAATAAAGTATTTATTTAACCATCTGTATAAAGACAACCACACATTTATTTAACATTTTGTCCCTCTGCCAAAGTCTTGCTATAGCAAACCCAATCGAAACGAGGCAGGCATGGTAATAGGGTAGTTAAGAGGATAGTTAATAGGATGGGGGATAGGTTCCTCTCCATTGAACTCTTAGCAAGGCCAAGTTAAGCTGGCACTGCCAGACCTCAAATATCTAGCCTCAGAGAATCTGGGGAAACCTTTTACAGAAAAATTTAGATACCAGATCTCATAAAACCACAGGTCAGCTACTGTATTCACTGGAATCTCTGCTGAACTTTGCACTCAGATCTCTTATCGTCTCTCTCTCTCTCATCGGTTGCATGCATGATGACAAATTAATTAACCAACTTAATAGAAAATAACCAATAACTGAGAAATCCCAACTAATGCTTCACCACATGATAAGTTCTGCTCAGCCGGTCTCCTCAATTACATCAGTCCATTGCCACTAAATAATCCATTTGCATCAACCCTGAAGTACATGGAGCATAAGAGTGGGTCAATGCCTTTGCAGCTAATTTAACTGAACTTATTCAGCTTCACCGTAAGAAGATACGTGTGTGTACTGTATGTACGTTTCTTGTCTGTTTTTAGTTTTTGGTCGTAACCTTGTTGTAACTGGTCTTGGCGCGGTCTCTCTTGAACGTGAGACTCTCCCTGGTTCGATAAAGGTTACACAAAATGGAGTTAGCCGTCTGGTCAGAGCGGACTGACCGGGTATGGCGAGGTTTCGCAGGGCGCTGAGCGCGGCGTGCTGCACGGTGACATTGCCCTCGTCCACGTGGCGTCGGAGCAACTCCAGCAGCTGCTGCACGATGCCGATGTCCACCATGTGGATGCAGTTACCGTCTGCGTACGCACACACGCACAGACAACCGCGCACACGCAACCGCACATGCACACACACGCACAACCGCACACAAGCACACGCAACCGCACACACACAAACACGCATCCGCACACACAACCGCGCACACACGCACAGACACATACATGCGTACACACACACACACACATAAGGACGGACACACGGACACACACACGTACAAACGCAGATGAACACATACACACACACTCATCAATGCATTACTGGATATTTTCAGGGCACAGGGCATGGCAAAGGTCCTACAACTCTAATAACTACATGTTCAATTCCATTACAAACACTGGTAAATGAATGAATGAATGATTTATTCAACAGATTTATGGAGTTGTCTCCACGGGTCCAGACATTCACACAAAAAACTAAAACAAACTCACTAGCTAAGGAACTAGCTAAGAAAATAACTATCTAGCTAACTACCTCACTCACTCACCAATTAGCTAACTAACCAACCAACTATTTCACTTCACACATCATTATCCATCCAAATATCGAACCAGCTAACTCACTATCTCCGTCACTCACTACCTCAATAACTATCTCACTTCCACTAACTCCCTACCTCGCTAACTAGGCCAAAACGGAAACGCGACGCCATACCGTTGCGGGCAAAGTTGGCGATGGCGAGGGCGCCGGCCAGCTGTAGCTGGTGGTTGTTGGACGGTATCCAGGACAGCACCCTCTGGAACACGCTGCCCTTGCCCCCCTCAAACAGCTTCTGCATGGACTCGTCTGCACCCGGAGGGGGTGGGGGGTGGGGGGTGGGGGGGGGGGGTGGAGGTTAGTCGCTGGGTCACCGATACATCATGCTATCAAACGCTAGCACCATTTTATTTTAATACACCCTTTTCACAGAGGTGCCGTCGTAGGACTAACGAAGGTGTCGGTCGTAACACTAATCATGGGTCTGCTGCTTTTACGGACCAGGGCACGGGTAGTAGACTCATCTTCACTAGTTTAGTCCACTACACGTACCCTGGTACATTCAAGTGGTAGACCCATCATTTGTGTTATGGGCGACACCTGATTTTCTCCTACTGTGAGAAGGGTCTATTCTGGTTGCAGTTTGTTGTTATTCAGCGGTTGATGTAAAGTGATTGGGGTGTGAGTATTTTTATACAAATCATTGTATAGATTAGCAGAGTTATTCACACAATACAGACTACAATACACAATGATGTGATGTTGTTGAAGAAACATCTTTCATCATTTATCATCATTTCCTGTAACATAATTTGTTCTTCATAAATGCAGAAAGAAATGGTTTGGTGGCGAAGGTTTTTGGAGCCGTCTAGATTGGAGCCGCTGTATTTATATATAGAATGTAATTTCCAGGCCCGTTTGTCTCTCTCGTTGTGAAATATTAATAAAAAAATGATAAATAATTCATGGGTACCATTGGTTGTGCTATCCACAGGGGCGCTGCAGTATACAGTACTGAGTTTTACTCCAAACTGATTCCACAAATATCAACATCGGATTAGTGTCAATAATAGTGAATAAGTGACTCGTGGTCACTAGCCAAACATTCAACCTTTCTATTTTGGGAATAGATCCTTCTCTCTCTTTGCGGCGGGGTTTTAGACTCATAAGCACCATTTCAAGTGTGACTCCACAGTACAAATGAGGGTTGTAATTTGTAATTTGGATGTTTGGCTTTTGGCTCCAACAGTGGTTGGAGCCAGATCACAAGTCTCCATGTCGGGTGAAACCAGCTCTCAAAAGGAAACGCAGTGATGCAGTAACGGAGAGTGTGAATACACTTTAAATTAAAATATTTTAATTAATTAAAATAGTTTTATTATATTCAATTCTACTCTAATGTACCTAATTATTAATAATCAGGCACTTGGCCATTAATAATTAGATAGTTAAATGTAGTTAGTAAAATGGTGAGATTTTATTTTGGTCTCATTACCAATAATACAAAATAATAAATAAATTGTAGAAGAGAGAAAGAGAAGAATAAAATAAAAAGGTTAGTGTTAAAACAGTGCTTCAAATGTTAATAAAACCCAGCTACTCCATCTGCTTGCTATCATCTTGAGTTACCTCCCAGCAGAAGGAGCACCATCAGGTCGGAGGCCGTCTTCAGCTGGGCTACGTCCTCCTCCCGATCCCCATCCACCGTCTGGCCCACCACCTCCAGGAGACACTCCACCATGCCTGCCTCCACCAGCTGCAGCTTGATCACATCTGGGGTGGAGGAGGAGAGGGGGAACACCAAGTGAGTCATGCACACAAAACAAATGGATTATATATATATATGCATAAAGATAGACATTAATTCTCAGTGGATTATAATAAATTGGATTATATATATTTATATTCTCACTGGACTACAATGAGGTTATGATTCATAAACCCAAAAGGTCTTATTTAGTCATCCAACACGACAAACTTTGCCGAAAGATGAATGAAACATTGTGTGTGTAAAAAAGAAAAGAAAAAGGGATACAGTTATGGACATGGAACATCGAAGTCAGCCCATTGTCAAGCTGTTCAAACGGTCTACATTGCAGATAAAGTTCTCCAGTTCTCACATCGTCAGGTTATAGTGTTTTAGGGCCACGGCGGACGTGTGGGAAGACACGATGGCCAGGCAGAGTGGACAAGGTCGAGCCACAAACGGAGATGATGCCACGGAAGCACCGCCCAAAAACGTACAAAAAATGTACGGAGATTTGGATAGACAAAAAATGGCGAGAAATGGCAACAACAAGCCTTCGCCTTCGTCTAATTCTCTAGACGGTCAGTGGACCAAGGTCAGTGGACCAAGGTCAGTGGGAATGGGAAAATTAGGGCTTGAAGATAAAGACGGCTGGGAAGGGAAGTGAGAAAAAGAGCAGAATCTAGAGAGAGAGAGAGAGAGAGAGAGAGAGAGAGAGAGAGAGAGAGAGAGAGAGAGAGAGAGAGAGAGAGAGAGAGCGAGAGATAGCTCAGGAGCAGAGTTAAGTAGGACGTTGTCATGGAGACAGGCAGAGTGGAAAAACTCAGTGTTCCTGGAATTGGAGTACCCCTCCTTCCCTCTCTCCCTCCCCTTCCTTCTCAACATACACACACACACACCTCTCCAAACACATAAATCCCAGCTGAACAAAGCGGCACTTGGGAGAGCATGACTCACCAAACACACACACACACACACACACACACACACACACACACACACACACACACACACACACACACACACCGGGGAGGGGGGGGGGGATCATCTTCTGTTGCACCAATTAAGCCCCTCTCATTCACCTCGGCGATATTTCTCCCCATGATTCATGGGTTGATGACTCAGCGTGCAATTAGCTACCGCTACGCCAGTCACAGCCATGTCACTTCAGGGAAACCGACAGACACACACGCAGGACGACGTCTTACCGTTTTCCGCCAGCGGCGCCAAGACCTCGAACACCATCTCCCTCTTCTCGTGCTCCGTCTGCTTCTGGAACAGTCGGACCAGCTCCTCAGCGATGTTGGTCGACGCAAACTGCTCCTTGCTGGACTCTGCGGACGAGACGGGGGAAAAGAAGCCAAACTTCAAAATCCCACCAAAGCTTTGATTTCTTTTGTTGTTCATCATCGACCACGCACACGCACCCCAGTCGTCCTACACGCGAACCCTGGCGACCCCTTTGTGTGGTCCGCCATCTTGCGGCCACCGCCATTACTGTGGTGGCAAGTTGTAGTGACTTAGTGTAGTAGTGACTCAGTGTAGTAGTGACTCAGTGTAGTAGTGACTCGGTGTAGTAGTGACTCAGTGTAGTAGTGACTCGGTGTAGTAGTGACTCGGTGTAGTAGTGACTCAGTGTAGTAGTGACTCAGTGTAGTAGTTACTCGGTGTAGTAGTGACTCAGTGTAGTAGTGACTCAGTGTAGTAGTTACTCGGTGTAGTAGTGACTCAGTGTAGTAGTGACTCAGTGTAGTAGTGACTCGGTGTAGTAGTTACTCGGTGTAGTAGTGACTCAGTGTAGTAGTGACTCAATGTAGTAGTGACTCAATGTAGTAGTGACTCAATGTAGTAGTGACTCAGTGTAGTAGTGACTCAGTGTAGTAGTGACTCGGTGTAGTAGTGACTCGGTGTAGTAGTGACTCAGTGTAGTAGTGACTCAGTGTAGTAGTGACTCAGTGTAGTAGTTACTCAGTGTAGTAGTGACTCGGTGTAGTAGTGACTCGGTGTAGTAGTGACTCGGTGTAGTAGTGACTCGGTGTAGTAGTGACTCAGTGTAGTAGTGACTCAGTGTAGTAGTGACTCAGTGTAGTAGTGACTCGGTGTAGTAGTGACTCGGTGTAGTAGTGACTCGGTGTAGTAGTTACTCGGTGTAGTAGTGACTCAGTGTAGTAGTGACTCAGTGTAGTAGTGACTCAGTGTAGTAGTGACTCGGTGTAGTAGTGACTCGGTGTAGTAGTGACTCAGTGTAGTAGTGACTCAGTGTAGTAGTGACTCAGTGTAGTAGTGACTCAGTGTAGTAGTGACTCAGTGTAGTAGTGACTCGGTGTAGTAGTGACTCAGTGTAGTAGTGACTCAGTGGCTGTGACAGCATGGGTAGTTGGGTTGACGACGTTAGGCAATGGCCCTCCAGTTACCCGTGAAGGTACCTTTTACGGACTGGCAATCTTAACGTTATTAAAGACGTTAAAAATGTGTTTGTTGGAGCAGCTGAGAACTGCACAGGTTCTAACCAAGCTCCTTTTAATGTTTGTTAAAAGAAATGGTACGTACAAAGTAAAAGTAGAAAAACGTACATTTCTGAAGGACAGCTTGCATTGAAACGTGTGCATATTGTAGGGAGACGCCACTGCAGTAATGGCAGCCCAAGTGTTGTTTGAGTGGATTTGTCTAACTATAACTATAACTATTTATAACTATATTGCATACTACAAAAGAATGACAGTCACTCAATTCCTCCAACAACTTAATCTCAGTGGAGCGGCCCGTTTTAGTCAACAAAGAAGTCATGATTTCAATACAACTTTCACTACACAACCCAATAATAATAATAATAAATGATATAAATATAAATATTTATTTTATACAAGATGTCGTACATAAATGTATACAAAAAGCCTGACGTATTCACTTCCTAAAGCAAGAGCCTTATCAAATAAGAAAATCAACCAAAGGAGACAGCTCCCCCTCTGGTCAAACTAGTGCTAAACAACTGAAATGGACGCTTTTCAGAGATCGTTAATAGTTAACTAATTAACTTCATGCTTCACGCTAAAGTAACTTCATGTTCCTGTAATTCTAACATTAGGTTGTTGTTTTTTTATGTCTGTCGCAGCACTGGTCAATGTATTTTTACTTGACTAGTAGTGTCTTTACTGGTGCACTGCCATACCTAAATTGAATGGACCCATAATTCATGTTATAAGCTGCACCCTGTGTTAGTCCTACTGTGAAATGGGACTATTTGCAGTATCATCAGTTTCATCAGAAATGGCCCGATCTGTGTGGTTTGAATCAAATGTTTAGTAACTCTTACCGAGCTCGGCTAAATTTCCAAAGGCTATAAGGCACATCTCCGTCAGGGCGGTGTTGTGAGAGTGGACCCCCAACAGCTTCACCAGTGTTGGGATAACCCCCATGTTGATCAGCTGGGCCTGCAGGGAGTCTGCACCAGACCAGAGACAGACAGACAGACAGAGAAATGAAGGGTTAGGTTATAGGACATCAAATAAAAAGGCATTAGAAAACATTTGGACAAACGGAGAGACTACTACCACCCCTATGTAATGAAACAGCCTTTTAGAGTGTGAGGATTTGGCCAGGTTTGTGTTAAACTTGGAACAACTACACATACGTTTTGTGTGTTTGCTTCTAATTTAAAATAATAACAGGCCAGATTTGCTTACGTGACAGAGTTAAAGATCAATTTACCCCAGCACAACAATATCTTCAATCCACTTTAAAACAAGACCACAGTTGATTTTAGTTTAAAAAAAACGTTGATTCAAACAGAACAATTATGTTGCTTTAGAATTCACTGGAGGTCACTGAATCATGTTTTACAGTGTACCGTGCATGGATCTTTACCTTAAGTTGGCAACAAAAAAACAAAAACAATTATTCGACATGTCAGACATGGAAAAAAAGGAAGGTTAAAATATGTATTACATTGTACTTGGCTTGGGCCAGTGAGCTAAACTCAATTCTTTCATTGAGGAAAACGGCATTGTCATTCATTTTATACAGCCTTTTAAAGTTGCAATGTGTGTTCAAATAACCTGAACATATCTGTGATCAATGCTGAGCGATAGTGACTTCAATAATTGTATCAATAAAATCACATCCTATAACTGATATATTCTACAATTAGAAAATGCTTGCCTCTCTCTTTGTTTAGCAGAATCATACTATAGACACTTACTATAGATACTATGTAACACTGAGATAGCAAAACTGTATGAAATGAATGAATGAACAAGTATTGGCAGAGCTATAGGGCGGGCCTGTAGAAGAAGGAAAACAAACACAACAAAAACAGTATTTAGATGAAGTATTTCTTTAAGATGGCTAGCGATGAGGCATGGTAGTGATATGGGGGTTTAAAGAGAAGCAGATGAGTAGCCGGTGACAGAAAATAAAAAGATATTTAAGAATACAAAGAGACAATTAGGAGAGGGAGCCACCAAATCAATATCTGTCGTTTAAATTGGACTTAAAAACCCTTTAAGCAGTCAGTGACTTTATATGAATACAAAGCAGAGAAACCCTTATGACAGTCGCCGAGATGAAAAAGAAGAAGAGAGCAGAGATATTTGGGCTTAGGGGGTGATGGCGATGGGACTACGACTGAAAGTTATACTATTAATATACCCCAGTCTGACCGATTGCCCTGTTGGCCCATAGCCTCAAACTGTCCACAATACCATCCCTGGCTGTTTTTTTTCTCTCTCTCTCTCTCTCTCTCTCCCTCCCTCTCTCTCACTCTCTCCCCGTCCCTCTGTCTCTCTCCCCCTCCCCCTCCCTCCAAGGCCACTCACACAGACGTGTCGGGGAATTGATAAAACAATAAATACCTTACATTATTATAGCCTTACATTGTAGACACAACTGTAAAGACTAAGTATACATTCGACTGAATGTGTGAGTCAAAACAACTTGTTTTGAAGCTGATCCATGGAGAGCCAGTGTAGAAAGCCCAGTGGGTTTATCCATAGGGGCTTAAATAACAAGATATCAAAGACAGCATTGTAGCATGTTCAGCTTGAAATGGTTTCTAGCCCCTAGGGGGCAGCGAAGTCACAATGTAAAAATAATTGGTAGGTGGTGAATATAAGGTACATCTTGTTTTGGCCATCTCTTACTTGACAGCCAAAGCACAAGACTGGCAGGACTACTGGGCTAAACTCTAAAGGAGATTGAAGTGCAGTGACTAAATGCTACCAGACGATTTGGATCTACAATCTAAAGGAAGTTTGAAGGAGACACTATACACTCAATATATAAAATCAATTACCTCGGGCCGGGGGTCAATCGAGAAAAGCGACAGAAGATAAGTAAAGTAGCTTCGTTAGACAATTTAGATTTGCTTAAAAAGACACAAAAAGGACACAATGTTTTGCTAATTGTGAATGCAAAGCCTGATGTTAATATTGGCAATCAAAATAAATGAATACAGATGCAGAATTTAACATTCCGTCCATGTACATACGCCCTTCTATAACCCTACACCCCTTATAACCCGATAGAAACAAAAAGCTCCAGGTGAGTGATGCAGAACAAAGCGCTTTCTTTTGGGGACGGGGCCAGGTAGAAGAGCATTACCATTATCATTGCTATAGTTCATCAGCATGCCACAAAAGACAGTCAAGAGCTTCTCATTGGCCGGCTCAGTATTTAGGGAGAGGCACTTAATGTGTTCAGCTACTAGCTGTGCCCCTCCCGCCTTCTGCACTGCACTCCTGCCCTCATCTGCAACACAAGAGAGGCCGGGACATAAAATCAACCACAAATTAAAAGGTAAATGATAGTAATGAAAATAATAATAAAAAATGTATACACGTACAACGGCAACCTGAAAGAATTGTGAAACAATGTGAACAGACAGGGCAAGGCAGTAAACGACACGGAGGAAACAATATCAAGGGACAAAGAAAATGTAAATGTCAAAGTGTTGTGTTTTGATGCTCGTTTCTTCGTTTGTGGTCGTGTGACATCTCTGTGTTGGTTCGCTCGTCTGTGTTGTCGTTTCAACAAGAGAATTCACTTTATTTTTGCGAACATCCTCCAATACAAACTTTCTTTGTAAAGCTGAATCACAGACACATCGCAAAATCTCTCTTCCCCACGTGTTCACGGTACACAACTTCTGAAGATGAGGATGACAGGTAGAAAAAACAATAACAGCTGCACCAGTATAGTCCATGAATGCTAATTAAATCGCCCACAAGTAATTAATAAGGAACCTTCCCAAGCTGCAGTACTTGGTCTATAAAGTTGATTTTTTTAAAGTCAACTGATCTTTGTACTCTAACATCCCCTTAAAGTCCCCCAGCTCCAAGGTCAGCTATGCATATGTTTAACATTAGATGCCAGCAAACAAATCAGCGCAGCTTTGTGTATATTTAGCACATTAACCTGGATGTGCAGATCCGCCTTCGCAAGTGGCCACCGCCAAAGGGATTAAGTTGAATTCGTAACATGGGAATGACCAGATATTATCGTCCCACACGTGGCGACATATAATGTGGCCAAATGACCAATAAACCCAATCAGACGTAGATTGTTCAACGAGTTAGTATGCTAGAGGATTGTATAGGACTCCACGCTCGCGTGAACTTTCAATAGAACCGTTCCAGGGTTGTTTTCTGCTCCCTCTCCTTCGCTGTGATCGGAGGCGGAACCATTTTCCGCATTGAGAATGAAGACATTTCACGGGTGTATACCTCACAAGCTACAAAAAAATAAAAGTACAGACGCATAAACAACAAACAAACTAAAAATTACAATATCGTCGCCGGCGTGAAAAAGAGCTTGCGGCTAGATGTTCTTTCATTTCGTTAATGTCCATTGAGTCTCGTGAAATGTGTATGGGGGGGGGGGGTGGGGGGGGGGGGTGGGGGGGGGGGGCTAAGGACGCTACCTTACAGCTGCTGCCAAGGGAAGTGCTCTTTGAATCAACTGCTTCCCCCCCCCACCCCCCCACTCTGTGCTGTGGCTCTGGCAGACCTGCTTATTTCCTTAGCAGGCTAGAGACACTTGGCGCAGAGTGCATATGATGTGCGAAACAGGGTCAGGGGGATAGAGCCGTAGATGGTGGACTGGTGGAGGACCGGGGGGAGAGGTCCTTTGGTGTTTCGGAGAGAACCATCACGATCATGCGTCATCTCTGCTTGATTTATTCTGGATTTAAGGAGTCAACAAACCCTGCTGGTGTTATGGACGCGGAGAGTGGCTTTGGCCGCTAAGACCTATACTCTGAGGAAACGGTTCGGCTCCAACAGGCTGAGCTGGGGTTGGCGAATGCTGTTTTTCTTCCATAAGTGATGAATGCGTTCGGTTGCGACATAATGAATCTTTCTCTATTAACTTCCCCACGTTCCATCCTTCTATGTACTGGTGAACCCGGAAACGATGTCTCTTCTTCCTTGTCTTACATGTTTAAGATTAAAAACAATGGTATTCTCAGATCCGATTTAAATTCAGCCCTGATTCCAGTAGTAGCAGTCAGTATTGAATGTCATCCAGGCGACGTGATAGTTCAGATCAGATCCTACATTTGATAACAGTGTTTCCAAATGCCTGATGTTCCGGGACATTTCCCATCAACTAAACTGTCTACGGGACAAAGAACGATGAATAAATCCACTATCTTTGTCTCAATCCTTTTCAAATGAGTCGTGCGTGAAAGCAATGGATTGAGTCGGCCTCTGCGAAGAGTTTCTCCGATTTGACTTCATCTAAAACGTCGGGTTGCAGACATGTCTCAAAAGGCTTGTCCCTTATCTGGGCGACGGTGCGGTAGTATGTAGCTCCGAGGATTTCAATCTACCGGGGTAATTAAGGAAATGAATCACTCGCTCTTGGCAGCGTGCGCGTGTGCGCCTTTTAGGGCTCGGGGGGCACGCAGGCAGCCGCTGGCTTCAGAGTGCCACGGGGGCCCCCGTCCCGGCTCACCGCTGCTCTGAGCAAATGTCAGATGCCACAGTGATCCGGTCCTTTTCACGGCAAGGGGAAGAGCGGCACAAGGGGGGGGCGGCTTTGTTCAAACGTCTCCCGACGTCGCCCGCGTGAATCCGACACTCGATAATAATTAGCCGTTTCCTGTGATGAACGTCGCCGTTGCAGCCGTTGAGGTTTTGCTCTCTTCGTCGCCCTCGCCGATGGGCACACATTGAGGGATGGATATTCTATAGATAGGTCTTAAAGAAAAAAAAAGGATTGTTTGTTTGTTTCTAACACTAGATCGTTTTGTGTAGGGTTAAGGGCGTTGACACAGACTGGTGGTTTTCTTTTGCGATTCTGTGTTTAATGGATACTTCCGGTATTGTATTGTGTTCAGCCAATAATCACAAAACAATAAAGCTGAGGCAACTGTCCCCATGAAAGCCATGTCTCCCAAGGGGCTTTTCAGGACAAAAAAGACTCAAGACTTAAATGAGAAAATGTTAGCACGATCAGGAAAACTAAACAGTTTCATGCTCACAATGCTAAAAAGGCTATCGTTGTACTCAAGTGAATTCAAGCTGTGGTTTCCATCACTCTCTCTCTCTTGATTTGCCCTTCTTGCAATAATAGCAGAATAGACTTGGACCGTTTGTCTACAGACTATGAGTCTAGTCTCGTAAATGTGATACAATCGTCTGAGCCTTCCTGCTGGTGTGAGGACAGTCAATGCCAAATGCTGACTAAAGACGCCCACGAGATCTTTGGACACACAGAGCGCGACAAAATGAATAGAAAATTGTCCGCGTCGTTTTTTTTCCACGCCGCTGTAATTCAGGGTGACACGCCATACATACATTCCTGCTGCAAATGAGATATATATACAATAATATATTCTGACTTTGTAGCTAAGGATGCTAGCAGGGACAGGTTTCGGTGTATGAATTACACAGCAGAATGCAGCCACCGCCCTTGTTAAATCGATGCACACGTAGCAGCTTTTAAGCTGTCCACCACATTGCAATGAGCAAATGTGAGGAGCATTTTTTTGTCACGTTAATACGAGCCCCACTTTATTAACTCGAGGTTCATGCGCGTTTTCCCCCAAAACCCCACCCAGTCTTTGCAACGGATCAAATATCAAAGACATGTTCCTTATTGGAAGGGAGGCGGAGGAGGGGGGAGGGGGCACAGGTGGGAGGAGGAGGCAGCTGTTGGGAGGGAGGAGAAGGGAGAGACGCAGGTTGCTCTGTACTCACGGCTGTCGTAGCAGATGTTGCCCAGGGCGCGGCCCGTCTGCAGCAGCAGCTCCTGGTCCGGGGAGGTCAGCAGCTGCACCAGTGGGGGGATGAGGCCGGCGTCCACGCAGGGGCCCCGCATGAACTCTATGAAAAAAAAAAAGGGGGGGGGGGAGAGAAGGAGAGGAGGAGAGGGGAGGTATTGAAACAAATTATTATTCTTTTTTGAATTTTGTGCCTTTTGGAGGTCAGCTGTGCGGGTAACTGTCCAGATGGGTCAAGAGTCAGCATGATCACGATTGAGGTAATTTTGTACATTCGGTAGGACACACAGACACCCCACACAGGAGGCTCCTACGTGATGGATTTACCTTGATTCAATTTAAACGGAAAAAAAAGGGATATAAATGTTAATTACACAAATATACGCCTACATAATTTCCTTACTGTTATAAATAATTAACACCATTTTAAAAAGAGAAACACTACATTTTCGACAAGTACCTTTGAAAAAGTACAGGGAAATGTTTTAAATAGATAATAACACATTCTGCCGGGGTGGGGGGGTGGGGGGGTCTTAGCTACAGACGTTTCCGAAAGCTGTGACGGATAAATCCCAGCCGGTCTGTGCCAGCTCCGGCGCGAGCGGGGCCATCATTAGCTGCCATCGTGTGAGATGCTAAAAAGCCATTCATTAGCCCTACACCACCGCCCAACACCACCACCCACCCTCAGCCCCACCAACTTTTTATTCACCGCCATTGTATTCGCAACAAATAAAAAAAAAACTTATATCGAGATTATACAAAAAGGAAAGAGAATGGAGTCCGTCTGACACTGCATACATCGAAAGACTATAGATGTAATAAAAAAAAAACATAAAAAAAAAAAGATAGGCTGTTTGACAAGAAGCTTAGAAAGTAGACGACACCATGCTGAGAAGTGAAGACAGAGAGAGGATTTCCATATACTCGGATGAATTAAAAACGTTCCCTGTGTTAAAGATCCACTCCATCATGACCTAACCTAATTTGCTCAATATTATACGATATGAAAAAGGAAAAACAATCACAGAAGTTTCAGCCTCAGCTCCTTCACACAAAAGAATAATGGCAGGACTAACACATGCATGGCATGCAAACTGGATTTGCTTCATCAAAGTGTGCCATAGTATGGGCATCATCAATGTTGGGTAGCTAGTTTGGTCTATACTGGCATAATTAGCAAACCTAAGAGGAAGATAATTCATTGAATAGACCCTTTTCACAGAGGCATCATCGTTAGGTGTCACTCATAACACTAATTATGGCTCTGCTGCTTCTATGTACCCGGGCACAGGTAGAAGACTTATCTTAACTAGTTTAGTCTATAAACACTGTTTAGAGTTATGAGCAACACCGGTGTCTGTCCTAAGGAGACGCCTCTGTGAAGAGGCTCTATGGCTAACATGGTGACATGGTAAACCTGTATTCACCGACACACACCAAATCTTTTGGCTACCGGGAGGCATGAAGTACGAGAGAGCAGGGGGGGGGGGGGGGGGGGGGGGGGGGTGGAGGAATGGAACCTCACCGTTTTTGGCCACCTCGGCGATGATGTTGGCTACCTTGGGCGTGCACGTGGACTGGGAGGACAGCAGGGATGGAAGGGTGGGAAGAATGCCCATCTCCTGGATCTTCATGCTGGCCTCTGTATCTGGAGGGGTCGGGGAACAAAGCGAGGGCTAGAGTCTGTATGTTTGGGTTAAGGTTAGGGACAGAATGTTCCGTTGTTGTAATGGCCAATTATAATTAGGTGAACCCATTCTCAGTGGGGTAAAAATATGATGATCCACTAGTAACATATATAATAAATACATTGTACGGCAAAGGGTAGATTGTACTGTTAGAGAAGCAGCTCTGCACAGTCATCTAGGAATACACAGAATTAACAAGGCGCATTCCTAAAAATAATTCGAATAATCACATGTATTCAGCGCCAACAGGACTTCATCCTTGAGACTCAACGCTATTAAACAAGAGACAAACAACAGGAATAGCCGCATGATGGTTTAAACCTAGGCATTACCCCCCCCCCCCCCCCCCCCCCTCCCCCCAGCTGGGTTCTGGCCAGGCTGTCAAGCTTCGCCCCAATCTGGGCCGTGGGTGGCAGGTCCTGGCTGCCGCCCCAGCTGGGTCCAGGGAACCAGACACACACAGTGTGACACGAGTCACCCCTGTCATATCCTGTTGAGGCTCAGGGCCTCAGCGCGGAGGATACCGGTTTAAATAGGACGGCGAACCTCGGAGCGATAGTCGAAATGCATCTGTAAAATCGACGTGAGCAAAGCAGACCGTTGGCACGAGCGAGTTGAAACTGAGATGCGATCATTCAAAATGTGTTAACATTCATAGTATTTGTCTTGCCTTTGGATTACCCCCAAAACCCATAACAAGACATACAATTCAAGGATACATGCATGCAAAAAACACCAAGCAGCTTTTTATCCATATTGTGACCAAAGAAACTAAAGTAAACTGTATAAAATAAAGCACACCATTTGAAGAGCCGAAGAAGCACTTTGGAACAATATGCAATAAAGCTTGTGGTGGATAATTAATCATTGATTTTGGGAAACACTACTTTTTCCCATTTCTCATCGTTAAATAGGCTTTGCTCTCAAATAGTCCTATGTAAATATCTTTGCAATATATACACACATATATGATGTAAAAGCACGCAATACAATTGACAACGTGGATACTTTAAGAACACATTGACGAGTACGTCTCTCAAGCTGCACTAATAACTCATAAGAAGGCTTTGTATTTTGTCTTCATCAATGTGGTCGCTCTTTACAGTAGTGTCATATTACAAAAACCAAAACATTAACCACGGCCAGAACTACATTAGTGATTTCACCCTGGTCTTGTGCGTTCCCTCATGAAAGCAAAAAACAGAGCTACGAAAGAAGGTGTAACCCCCTGTTCACCCGGATTTGAGCTTATCTGCCATCATTTAGCTAATTAAAATTGACTATCAGAGACTAGTCCGTTAATTGTGATATCTAAACATTTCAGGTAGAGACAAAACAAAACAAAACGTGTTATATTACCAGAAATTACTAATTATCACCCTGGTGCATCTACTCGCAGTTGTTCCATCATGAAGCCACACGAAGTACTACAATGTTGTATCTAAGCAAGAAGGCTGTACCCCCTGTATTGAGCCAGCTTCAACTTTAGTTCACTTTGTTCTAGGTGGGGAGGGAATAAGCAAACACAAGACGATACATTGTGATATCTAAACATCACCAGCGATCCAAACAAACAAAAACCGACATTATTTGTGACCAGGCTACGGTGCAATTGGATCAGACGGTGCATCATTTTGTTGGCAGTTTCATGTATCAGCTTCTCCTCCAGGTTCATGAGTTGCTTACTGTGTGTGCAGTGAAACACAAGCAGTGGGGGATAAAATGGGGATATTAAAGAATAAGGCTTCTGCTGAATCAGGCAGAGTTAACCAGGCTTAAACAGCTGAGTTGACAGAGGGAGACGATAACAATGAAAAAAATTGAAATGGTTTCAATGAAAATAAAACACAAGAGACAATTTTAAAAAAAAACACACAAAAAAGAATAATTCATGAATGTTTACAGCAAAAAAAATAAAAAAAAGTATATTATAATAAAAAAAAATGTACGCAAAAATGTTACTGAACTGGGTTAAGTTTGAAAATAGAATCAGTGTGTGTGAGCCAGATAAAAATGCTAATACACATATGTACAGTATTTATATTTGCTGGTATTCAGCTAAATCACCGTCATAACATTAGAAGCTCGTTTTAGAGTAAGTAAATGACCTCAACCTACGCCCTGATCAGTAACATTGATGAGCCATGAATACATTATTTGATACAAACACTTCCACATTTAGTTCTCATTATATGTGATTTATGGTTATTTTCTCTTACATAAAACATATGCCGTATACCTACATGTTTATAAACCCGATTGAAGTAAAATAGCCATTTCCCCAAGCCCAGTGCAGCTGTGCAGGGTACACTGCTGTTTCGCAGGCTATTGCATAACAGCTGAGGAGATGGAAGTCTACCATCAGACTAAACACTGTAAACCATCAACAACACTGCCATTTCCACCAACGCACATCAGTTCTTCTTGAGCAATTAACACATGCGAGCAGAATGCAATGTTATGCAATGAAATGCAATGTTGCACTACATTGGGGGGGGGGGGGGCATATCTATTTCCATATGGGGATGGTGACGTTAAGAAAGCCAGCGTTGAATAAAAATCACATTTGAATGGGATGTAGCCGGGGTCTCGTGTAGCTACCCCACCCGAGTGTGTGAACCAGGCAACACACACACACACACACACACACACACACACACACACACACACACACACACACACACACACACACACACACACACACACACACACACACACACACACACACACACACAGAGACACACACACACACACACACACACACACACACACAGGGTTTCAACGTTCAGATCGAGTTTCCCTTCAAATCAAAGCCGATCACTGGGTTTTATCCACCACCGCGAGTAAAGCCTCAAGCCATGTTACCATGCCACCCATGAATAGCCGTTGACACCATCCATACACGTGTCACGTTATATTAAAACACTGGCGACATAGCTAGCGATTTGCGTTATGACTAGCTCGTTAGCACGTTGAGCTAACCTTCTACTTACCCATCGCCGCTATATATCCCGACAACTGCGATT
The DNA here is from genome assembly GCA_026745465.1 of Lota lota. NCBI lineage: Eukaryota > Metazoa > Chordata > Actinopteri > Gadiformes > Lotidae > Lota > Lota lota. Next base: position 113,781 of record JACYXH010000637.1, on the reverse strand, counting down.
GAAATGGCGAATAGGTCCGGCAACGTCCACGGAGAAGCAGTTCCACCAGCTTCCACAGAAATCCACTTTATTCAATGATGTTCCCTCTTGAAATGTTGAACGTATAGGGTTAGCTCTGTAGCTAGCTGTACCAGCGACACCTTAGAAGCTAGCCCGTCGGACAGTCCCGCTTTAAGATCTGCTGGCTGCTGGGGCCAGGATGCTCTTTTTACCACCGCTGTGCGACCTGTAAAGTGTGTGCGCGTGTGTGTGTGTGTGTGTGTGGAAATGATTGACGCTATCGTGATGGCATTTTCCCTCACACACATACACACAACAACCCGCTGCAACCCTGGTTGCTGGAGGACGCGCTGTAAGCCGCGGCTGCTGTCAGCAAGAGCGTCAGATCCTAGACAGGAAAAGACGCGAGAAAGTGAAGGAGTCCCCAGCAGCACTCAGCTTGAGCCGAGGGAGAAGAGGAGGAGAGTGGTTTTGATAGGACCTAGAGTTCTTGGAGTTGATTGGCCTGTTCGGTGGCTGACTGTGATGAGTGAGGGGGGGTCATGTAAAAGTGCATATATCCATGCATGTCTACTACTGTTTCAGTAATGTACGTCACGTGTCTGTGATGATGGCGTTTGTTTTGGGCTGTCTGCATTTCTGCGACTTTCTGCTGTGACGCCATCATTGGGACCTGGGATTCATAAAGTAGTCTAAATCTTATCTCATCTTATCTTATACTGTCAATATAATTGTCATAATGTATAATCAAGGGTATAATCAACTGTATCAATTCTACTTGTATTTATTTTCAGGTAATTTATTTTGTTTGTATGTCTTCGTTTAATACTTTGTAACTTGTTTTTGAAAGTGCTATATAAATAAAGTTTTTTATTATTAGATTTAAGTTTACACAGTTCTAAGAATTGTTGTAACAATTCAAAGGTCACGGTTTAATGACAATATTTATGTTACACCCTTGCCATAATCAGTGAATACATTCTTCAAGTTGCATAATAAGCATAAAGACCCATTTGGGAAGAAGAACGAGGTGGGCAAGTAGTGAAAGTAGGTCTAGGCCTTTCACACAAAAACGGAACACTTGCTTATTCGACTTCCCTCATGTTTTAAGTGAAACCAGAGAAGTAGGCCTACCCATCCATGTTTGTAGGCTTCAATGCCTATATGACTAAGAGAGCAAGCTGGTAGATAGGCAGACAAATTATAATGGTTAAAATAAATGCAAAAACATAAATGTGGAATAAAAAAGAGTCCCAGTAGGTAAACAGGCCGCAAGAATCCAGTAGACGTTCAGGCAGATGACAGATTAGTTATGGACTAGTGCTGCATTTATCTAACCTGCCATTAAGTGTCGCTGTTGCCTTACAAATGGTCAGTATTAGTTTTTGTCCTCGCTTCATGTTCGCCACAAATGCTTATTCAACTAGTTGAGTGTCAACTCGTTCTCTTTTTCAATTCGATTACCGTATGTATTGTTTTCAAGCCTATCCTACCTCCTCTTAGCACATGATGTCTTGCCTATATCGATTCAGATAAAATAATAAAAAAGAGAAGGAATATGTTGGCAAAAAAACAAGATTTGTGTCCAGTATCACTAATATTAACAAAAGAAATATTGTTCCTTTATCAATTAGACATTTTGCATATTACTCAAAAAGACATCCTATAACATGAAGTCATCCCATGCATTTTACAACTCTTTTATAATAAACCCAAATAATAGCAAACTATCTTACAATAGGCTACTAATAGGCCTACATTAATCTGATGGCCTACTTTTTGAGACGATGGCCACTCTTAAAGTAAGCCATCCTTTTTGTTCTTACAGGATGCAAGTTGTATGTCAGTTGTAATAGTAGGTTCAAATAACTCACAACAAGGTAAAGTGTGGACCTGTATTGTTTTCTATCTAACTTCTATCTATCTGTCCCTCTCTCTGTCCCTCTCTCTATGTATATAGAGCCAGTGCTAGGATAGCCTCTATAGGCTGTAACTGACACATCTGCCTGTTTACCTTGCTAAACCACTACCAATCTATATTATAAAAGGCCTTGTTTGGCTCCCGAGGATTTAATTACATTGTTTTAATTGGGTGTATTTCTTATTTTTATGTTGCAAATATTGCATCATTGTGGATACGTTGTATTCATTTTTGTATCCTTTCAGTTCGTTGGCTTGTATGGCTTCTGGAATAAGGGGTGTCCCTTCCGGGGGTTTCCTCCTGAACGACGTGAACGCTAATAAGTGACTTCATTGTTCCATAATAGTCTGTATTTAAACTTGTCTACGACAAGCCCAGACAAGAAGATGATCCCTTGAGGGCACGAGTGGATTTTTGTGAAATAATGTGTATACTCTTCAAACATCAATCAACAGTGCAGCATTTCATTTGTGATCCGGTTGTTCCTTGATTTTAGGATGCAATGCATATATGTTTAAAACCTATGATGTAAGTGTGTGTGTGTGTGTGTGTGTGTGTGTAAACATGTGTGTGTGTGTGTGTGTGCGTGTGCGTGTGTGTGTGTAAACAAGTGTGTGTGTGTGTGTGTGTGTGTGTGCGTGTGCGTGTGTGTGCGTGTGTGAATGTTTGTGTGTGTCTGTGCATATGCATGCGTGCGCGTGCATTTGACAGGACGTGAATGGTGTCAACGCCACAGCGCAGGTCGCACAGTCAGCACTAGTCTAACCACACACAGCTAAACACAAATTAAAAATTAAAAATATCAGTAACCTGAACGGTTAGTTAGGCAGTTAAATGCTATACGTTGCCTTTATACTTGCGTAATATATGTCTGTTTTTGGCATCCATTAGGAGACCACACTTGTGAGAGAAAACAAAAAGGAGATGTCACGGACACACCGCGCAGCGTTGTGCTGATGGGGGGTGGTGGGGGGGGGGGGGGGGGGGGGGCTAAAGGGAATAGAAGGAGGAGGTGACCCAAGTTAAAGATCGCATCTTCCCTTCTCCAATGATCAGCCACACTTGTCAGAGGCGCACATCACTCTCTCTCTCTCTCTCTCTCTCTCTCTCTCTCTCTCTCTCTCTCTCTCTCTCTCTCTCTCTCTCTCTCACACACACACACACACACACACACACACACGGAACCCTGTCTTGACAGTCGCTATTGCCTATGAACCGACGGCATCCTTGAATCGGTATAAAACGAAGCCGCGACACGGCGAGCGGAGCACACAAATTATAGTCTGCCACCGCAGCCGGGCTGTTGCTGCAACTGCAACAGTCTTTTGTGTCTGCCGCGAGACCCCATAGCGTGTCTCCACAGGCGACGGAGGAGAAGAGGAGAGAACCAAAATGGAACTGATGGATCAAAAAGAGCGACGAGGCATGAATATCAAAGGCTTCATGAAGAAGAACTGGCTGCTCATCGCCACGGTGATAGCAGTGGTGCTGGGTATGTAGACCTACACGACCCGAACTGTGCATGTCGAGAATGTGGATTGCCCTCACCTATTTCTGGATGTGCAACGCGCCCCTGTCATTCCAGTGCATTACCCTCTCATGATGCAAGGGTTTTCAGCATTATCGGTGTGCTATTGGAATAGACTCATTCATTCATTCACTGTCCTTTCATCGGTTTGTCTTCCGCAGAAGCCAATTAATCATTAGGCAGTGCCGGGTTTTATTGTCGCTGTGAGAAAGGCTGTGTGGGTGATGTGTGCGTCCACTGTGCTCGCATCTCTGTCTCATTCAAACGTGACCAGACTCGAGTCTGTCGTAAGTATCCGTCTGCACCGGTAGATTCCACGAATGATGACTTATGTAGCAGCACAGCGCACAACCATTGCATCTTACCGCAGATGTGACGAACCATTCGTGATATTAGACTAGGAAAAAAAACGGTCAATCATATAAAATCATCACATACTAACTAATTGAACCAGATAGAGGGCCTTGCCATTCGCAAACCTGATGGAGACTGCGTGTCAAAGAACGGATCTTACTTGGCGCTTCATCTGTTGATAGTTATTGCAAGCTGGCATGTATTTTCATTACACCTATATAAATTCAATGGAACTATATAAAAATATTATATATATAATTCAACGATATCTGGAGAATAAATAATACATACAGTAGTCTACAATGTTAGAATCGAAAACCTTAACCTCAAACCTTCCATAACAAAAAGAATATGAGGCTTTTATTAGCCTTTTTATCACCTATTTCACGTGCCCTCACATGAGTCAAAGGTGATCAAGACAACATATATTTTAAACACGTTTATGATGGCCATATACCACATCATTATAGCCCATTAAACGCTAAACAATGTGCTCAATAATCTAGCGCGCTGACTTTTCACTGGCATCGGCCCCTAACCTTGAGGAGTACATGCTGAATAAGCCAAGATGAGGGGAATGATGAAGGGTTGAGTAGTCCATGTTTGACCGTCCTCTTCCTCCATTTTCCATTTGACTAAAATACATTCTTTTTATCCGTTGAGCGTCTTGTGGTGTGGCCCATATTTACTCATGGGTCATAAAATGTGTAACATGCCTACCTCGCTATTATGCTTGATAGAGGGCGTGTTGATGTTTGGAGTGTATCAGCAAAACCAACCAATCCGGATTAATGGGTGGTTTTATGGGTGGAAAAATGCTCACCCAATGAGGACTGAACCTCACACACTTCAACAGGGTCTTGGGGACCCCTGAATGTGTACCTGCAATCGTCTCTCAGGATGCGACTCCTAGGTGGAAATGCAAATCATGAGTGTGTTGACCTCCCCAATTATTATCAGCACCAGGAAGAGGTTGAAAGAATCGAGGCATTGTTACTTTCTGTTTTTAGACGGACAGACAGACAGACAGACAGACAGACGGACGGACCGATAAATAGATAGATAGATATTTATTTGTTTAATTAAATTCATCATGTTTATTTCAGCAATCGTCAGACACACAAACAGACAACTACAATACCAACAACCACCTAGATGACAGCACCAACAACCAAGAGCAACAGAACACCTCACAGCATTACAAACTATACAGAGAATATCACCGAAATCCTAAGTATAAGATAAGGTGCAGCATCCACCCAAACAGCAGTTCACTTTGTTTTTATTGAAGCGTCTGAACCCTTTGGCTGGTGGAGAAATAATAGACATGTGTAAAGAAACTATGGTGGTTACTACCCCCTGCCACAATGTATTTAAATAAGTCGTTTTCTTTTCTAATGGCTCTTTGGCCCCGAAATGGCCCACTTCATGCTGCATCCCTGATTCACCTCTGGTCAAAATCAAAGAAAAGTTTGCATAGTCCTTCCAATGGAAAAGCACATCAGTTTTCCTTAACTCGTCACTGTTTGGCTTTTATCCATCCTAATTGAATCTCAGATAACAAAACACAAACTTGTTAAAAATAAACAGATAAAACTCTCTTTCCAATTTAAATTCATTTAAGTACACGGTTTGTTTAATGCGTCTTTCTACTTGTCTTGGATTGTGGAGATTCAATCGACCTGTGTGAAATGACAATGACTACACAATCAGGACACATAAGGGTGTGTTGTGATTGTGTATCACTTTGATATATTGGCAACCGCTATTCTCTATCTTTGTAAAGTTATAATTGCTAGTACTGTAACAAAGAAAAATGTGTGACACAGTCAAGTGATCACATCACTGTTATGTGTGTAGCTATATTGTTGCTATTATAGCACTGTGCTTTTGATGCAAATAGCATAACACTACTGGCACTGCTTACCTCATCCCATAATCATCTAATGCTAACCTTAGCTTGAAGGTGTTAGCTTACGACCGAGCGTCAACAACATCAAGTTTTGTGTCCCCGGTGTGTGTGTTCCAGGCATTGGGCTGGGCCTGCTAGTGAGGGAGTACACGTCGCTGTCTCACCTCGACCAGCAGTACTTTGGATTCCCCGGGGAGATCCTGATGCGGATGCTCAAGATGATCATCCTACCACTCATCATGTCCAGCATGATCACAGGTGAGCTAGCCTAGCCGCTGGGGGTGGGAAGCGGGATCACAGGTGAGCTAGCCTAGCCACTGGGGGTGGGAAGCGGGATCACAGGTGAGCTAGCCTAGCCGCTGGGGGTGGGAAGCGGGATCACAGGTGAGCTAGCCTAGCCGCGGGGGGAGGAAGCGGGATCACAGGTGAGCTAGCCTAGCCGCGGGGGGAGGAAGCGGGATCACAGTGCTTGTGTGTGTGTATGCATGGGTGTGTGTGTGTGTGTATGTGCTTCAAAGAGAGAGAGGAATAAAATCTGTGTGTGTGAGCATGTGTGTATATACGTATATATATACACAACATTACTAGACATTCATACACATCAATAACACACATCCATAAGATGTGTGTTGTTGATATTGTGTATTGAAGTCGGCCAAAAAATGGCTCGCAAATTGACGAACAAAAACGCAAAGTCGTAGCTGTTCGTCTTTCTGTCCTTTGAAACCTGTTGAGGACTTCTGCTGAGTGACTTCCTCAGGACTGTAATGATGTTGAAAAACACATGTTCTGTCACACGTTTGCTCAAAGGTATTAGGAATTATGTAATCAAATCGATCCACTGTATTGACAGAGCAGTTGGTTGGAAGTTTAAAATAAAAATATTTGTAATGTGTTTTATTCTATATATAGAAACAAGAAGGATGTTTCCTATATATATAATTCACGGTACAGTATGCGTTCATCCTACTGGCAGTGCTTGCAGAGTCATGGTTTTGTGACTTACAGGGATCGCTGCACTGGACTCAGAAGTGTCCGGGAAGATAGGCCTCCGCGCTGTGGTCTATTACTTCACCACCACCATCATCGCAGTCATCCTGGGTGAGTGAGACCGGCCACACTTTACAACAAGGGTACATTAATTAACCATGAATTAACATTAGTTAATGCGGTAGTAAGCATTAATTAACAGTTAGTTAACAGTTAACTAATGGTCATTTACTCACGGTGTTCATTTTTACTAATGGTGTTCATGTTAACTGTGGTATTCATTTATATATTATTTAATAGGGTTAGCTTAACCCACTAAACCTAACACCAATCCTAACCCCTAAGTTAATGATATATAATAATGCTTATTACTCATTAACTAATGTAAATTAATGTACCCTTTTTGTTAAGTGTATTCTTTAATTCACCGGTCCAAGAAAACGACTGTTATTTGGGACAACAATGGAAATGGATAAATGATGTTGTATGTCGTTTGGTACCTCTTCCGCTTCAGGCTTTAAAGGAGAACACAACCCCAACACCACTTGTACACTGGTTTGCATTAGACGACTCCCCCTACAGGTTAAACACTTGCTACTGCATGCATCACCTCTGATTGGCTGATAGGGTCACCTGGTCACCTGCTAATGAAGCGTTGATGCGACACACCTGTCCTCTGCTTATTGACACTGAATTGAAGGACCGTTTACAGGGGAGCCGGCAGGCTCAGCGGTTTTTGTTCTCCTTCAAGTTAAATGACACTCAGAGTGTGTGTTACCTCCAAAATAAGGCACATTTTCAACATTGACATTCCAAGTAATATGGGAAATTAGCACTGGACGAAACGTTAGAGGACTATGAATTGAAGTGTCATCCTTTGTTGTAAGGTGAAGGGGAAACACGGTGTGATATCATTGATATTATGGCATTATTGGCCGACGTAAACAACATCATCGCACATTACTAATGGCCAGCGATCCTACCCAGGTATAATCCTGGTGGTCTCCATCAAACCCGGGGTGTCCCAGACGCACATCGGGAGCACCGGGACCACGCCCAACGTGACCACCGTCGACACCATACTGGACCTCGTCAGGTACCATGGCAACCGTGGCCCTATAAGAATGCACCAGTCAGAATGCGGCATTGCTGCTGCCCTCCTTTTGGTTAAACGTTGCTTTGTCGTTTCTTTTTTTCCGCGGACCAAAACGACACACATACAATATTTACTCGAATTCCCTTTCCAACGTCATTTTGTATTGACGTTGAAAAGATTTGAGTGTCGTTTAGTAAGACTCTCTCATACATCAATCACACATCCATCATTCTGACAGAATGCTATGATCGCTTATATTTTGATATGAATTAACCTCGTCTTATGTCCTCCGCAGAAACATGTTCCCTGAAAACCTGGTGCAGGCTTGTTTCGCACAGGTTAGTCCCAAGAGCTCGGAGAAATAAAGACAGACCACTCGGAAGCCCCTATTCTTTATTTATAACATGCTATACACTCTTATCTCATTACACAGATAGTGCATGCCATGAAATGCGGCTTATAGGTTTTTACTGCCTCCAGTCCAGCTCTGCAGGGCATTCATGTAGAAAAACAGCCATGATTGTAAAGTACCCAATTCTATGTGTCAACGTTCAGAGTGTGCCGCGCTATTGTGTAGAGAGGGGAGTTAATCTGCAATGTTGGGCCATGCATAAACTGCATTCAGTGTTGGATCTCTGGTTTGGCCATTGAAGTGTGAACGCCTTTTCGTATGGGATACGATCAAATAATATTGAAAACTGATATTTTCTCCCACACGTTTTTCCCAGTACAAGACAAAGCGTGTGGAGATTCCACCGTTGCCGCCAAGAGTTCCGCTGGAAAACGCTACGACGAGCTCACCTCTCGTGACTACAATGATGGCGGTTATGGAGGTAGGCTTACACAACGCTGCGTTCATGTCGCCTGGGTCACTCTGGAATTTAGAAAGTCCCAAAAGAAAGAAACATTACCCATAATGTTTGATGTATTTAGAGCTAGGGTAGGCAATTTATTTTAGAAGCATTTGTTGTCATATTTGTTGAAATTCTCTTTACATCCCGACAGCAATCAAAAAATCAGAAGCTGTTTTTGATGTCTGTTTTTGCAGCTTCATTGCTGTCAAAGGCCTATAATAAGCCTGTCCAATCATTTCTTTCAGCCTAAATTAAATGATTGGATGACCTACCTGTCTGTCTACCTACCTTCCCGGCTACCTGCGCACACTTTCCCCGTGCACTAATTGACCGCAGTCTCCCAGAAGGCTGGGAGGGGTGGGATTTTGTTTTCGGTTGGATACTTTTAAAATCTAACAAACTCTGGCTGGTTTCTCAAAATAGCTTATCCAAGCTTTAATATGATTCTTGGTATTGGATCTTTGGCTCATAAATATTCACCATGCATTTGAGACCAATGTCCAACATCCCTATCCACTCATTTATTCACACTTACATGAGTAGTTAACTGGTCAAATGACAATACGTGTCGGTATGACATCAGTAAGTAAACATTACAGCAAAGTACTGTTAATGATCATACCAGCTCCTGGTAAATCTACACTCAATTTCACTCACAATCTGCATGTGCACCTGGCTCTCTATCTCTCTCACTTATTCAATTATGATCTCTCACAATAATTACACACATCGTACGTTCGATAACCGACGATCGGAAAACACGGTTATCGGCTGCCTATCAAAGAGGGGAGCCTCTGCTGAGCGGTGTGCAGCGGATTCCCCTTCCCTTCTCGTTTTCGCTCTTTGAGCCAAACAGGCATGAATGACTGGGTCTGTGTCTGGGTGTTTTAAAAACTCCCCTGCAGAACGTCACCAAGGAGTACAAGATCACGGGGTCGTACTCGGAGGGGATCAACGTGCTGGGCCTCATCGTGTTCTGCGCCGTGTTCGGCCTGGTCATCGGCAAGATGGGCGCCAGGGGTCGCATCCTGCTGGACTTTTTCGACGCGCTGAACGACGCCACCATGCGCCTGGTGCAGATCATCATGTGGTATGCGTGTCGACCCAGCATGCGTTTGTTATTTTACCGATGCAAATGCAATTCTTTACAAATGATTCAGTTTTTTTTAAGTATATTAATTACAAATTATATACAATAATAATAATACAGTAATATTTTTGTTTGAGACCTTTATTTATGAGTTGTAATGGAGCTAAATCCCTGTGGAGGTTTCCTTATACTTGATAGAAATTGATTCCATTGAACATTGTACAGAATAGATTCCACAAATAATTAAACATTTGGACATAAAGTGGTCGAATAACACCCCCCCCCCCCCCCCCCCCCCCCCCCCCCCCCCCCCCCCCCCCCCCCCCCACACACACACACACACACACACACACACACATAGCTAGCATCTCTAATAATCTGTCTGACCTCGTCTATAAAACTATCCATCTCATTTCAGCTACATGCCCATCGGTATCCTGTTCCTAATTGCGGCCAAAATTATTGAAGTGGAAGACTGGGCGATCTTCGGGAAGATGGGTCTTTATATGGCCACCGTGCTGACCGGGTAAGACTGAGCAGAGATTTACAGCTGGCCTTTGGAAAGCCAGTGCTGCCGCCGTAAAAAAAAAACAGCGCACTGCAGGAGCGCTGATAAGGGAGCCAATTTGGGGGTGGGGGGGGGGGGGGGGGGGGGGGGGGGTATGTGTCTGTATTACAGACACGTTTAAATGATAGACTGATCAGGTTCATTTGATTGTGTGCATGAGTGTATGCTACTGGTATCTGTGAGCCCTGACTTAATAATGTCATTTACTGCGTAGTGGAACTTAAATTCAGAGACAAAATGAATAGTCATTAGACACATGATGATGAATTTCCAATTGGGAAGATTTTGAGTTGAGCGATAAAACGATGACGTAGAGGTCAACCATTTTTTTTACACTTTAAAACAGCAGTGAATAGTGGCTATTATGGAAGACAGTTATGGAAGACGTTGCAAAGCAAACTTATGCTACGTTCCAAATGGCATACCTTTTCTTTTTACTTGTAGTACGTACTGTAGCTACCCTTACAAAGTACGTACTGTTGCACACAGTATGCATACAATTGGGACATACTACAGGTGATTTCACTGATTAGCACACCTGTAGCAGTACTTTCGCGGGCTCAGTCGATGGGACATATATTCTGCTGCGCAGAGGATTGTGGGGCAGAATAGCCCGAAAAGCATGCTGGCTTGCATACTGTGAAAAAGCGACCGGATGTAGTACAACATCCTGTTTTTTTCTTTTTGGCATACTGCACTTTCTGTACTATGTATTGGGACATACAAAATCTTTTTCTGGCATACTAAATAGTATGGTAGTATCGGTATTGGAACGCAGGGTTAATTCACAAAGACAAGTCACAAAAACGTGCAAAATAAGACCCTTTTCACAGATGTCTCATCCTAGGACAAACACAGGTGTCACTCATAACACCAATGAGGGGCCCTACGATGACGGCTCTGCGGAAAGGGTCTCCATGTTAGGGCCGCAGGTGTTTCCTACTCTGACTTCAGCTCTCTGTGCCGTTCTCCACAGGCTGGCTATCCACGGCATCGTGATCCTGCCGCTCATCTACTTCATCTTTGTGAGGAAGAACCCCTTCACACTGATGTTACAGATGGCCCAGGCTCTGGTCACCGCCTTAATGATATCCTCCAGGTCAGCCACCCACCGACGTTAAAGCCCTCTTTATGTTTTCATGTTTAATACCTTCTTAAATACATCAAAGATACATTTTACTACTGCTGTCATACAATAATATAACCCCTGTTCTAAGAGATTATATGTTATATGAATCCTCTTGTTGTTGCATTATCCATTGAGGAAAGAAAGAGACAGTGTAAAGATGGATTATATGGATTGGTCGCTATTTTAACCTGCACCTTTTCACTATCTTTACAATAAGTTGGCTTTTATTATTGTTCAATTTATTTTCAAATCAACAACAAATTCAAGTCATTTGAAATATTCTGTAATTAATTAACCTTTTTAAAGAACATGGTGAACAACTGTTTTAAAAAACAGGTCTATGGTCCAGGAATGGACCATCATTTCATCAACAAAACTCTATGAAACTCAACGAACGTGTGTGTGTGTGTGTGTGTGTGTGTGTGTGTGTGTGTGTGTGTGTGTGTGTGTGTGTGTGTGTGTGATGTGGGCGTGTGTGACGCATGTGTGATATGTGTATGACGCGTGTGTGACGCGTGTGTGATGTGTTGGTCCGTGTGCGTGATGCTTGTGTGACGCGTGCGTGACGCGTGCGTGACGTGTGTGTGTGTGTGTCCCAGCTCCGCCACGCTGCCGGTCACCTTCCGCTGCGCGGAGGAGAACGCCGGCATCGACAAGCGCATCACGCGCTTCGTGCTGCCCGTGGGCGCCACCATCAACATGGACGGCACGGCGCTCTACGAGGCCGTGGCCACCATCTTCATCGCCCAGCTGAACGACTACAACCTCGACGTGGGACACATCCTCACCATCAGGTGAGGGCAGAGAAAGGTCTCCGTGTGTTTGGGGTGCTGTTCGTTTTTTGTCCAATAGGGCTTGTACATCGCAATGCATCATGGGATTTCTTTGGCGACCAACACTCCGCCATTTTGTGATGCCTCGATAGAGGTGTAGTAATGTAAAATCCTAATTAAATGTAAATATACTGTAACCTAGGCTAATCAAAATATCAATCAAAAATGTTGCCATGTCTCGCGTAAGAAATGCAACAATTTCACCCAATAATGACAAATCCTTTCACGATTAATTACTAAACAATGACTAAATCACCAATAACATTACTATGTCCATATACTTCTAAAATGGAGGCGATGTGACATCACGATGAACAAGCCCTACTGACTAGACTTTACACAGAGATGTAGGATAAACACAGGTGTAGCTTATAACGCTAATTAAGGGTCTGCTACCTTTTTGTACTTTTTTGTACACAGGTAGAAGACTTATCTTCACTAGTTGGTCTACCCTGGTACATAAACGTTACAGACCCTTAATTAGTGTTATGAGCGACACCTGTGTTTGTGAAAAGTCTATTGGTCTATTGAGGATTTGGAATATCAGAATCAATTCTAATTATAGTTTATAGTTATTCAATTAGAGAGGCCTATATCTCTTTTATATTTATATATAGTATATGCATTACTTTCAATTTAATGAACTGCAATATATCACAACAATATAAGAATCACAACAAATCGTTTCAAATAGCGATCTCCTCATACATTCAAACCAATCCGTTGCCCACTAGGACTGTTATTTGATCAAAAGAGGTTTTAAAAAGGTTTTCTATTGTATGAATGATGAACAGCATGTAGCTATTGAAGGTTTATTTGAAATGCTGCATATGTTTCAGCATTACTGCCACCCTGGCCAGCATCGGCGCAGCTGGAATCCCTAACGCAGGCTTGGTTACCATGGTGATGGTCTTAACAGCTGTTGGACTGCCAGCAAATGATGTCACGCTGATTGTTGCAGTGGATTGGCTCCTGTAAGTACGAAGTAAAAAAAAAAAGTATATTATTTTATTATTTTTGCCTTTATCGCTAAGCGGTAAACACATGGCAGGAAGGAGCAGGGAGAGACTATTAGGGGATCCTAATCAGGGATAGGCTGTGGACTTTGGGGATTGAACCCAGTACCTTTTGGCTGGTAGTGGAACACCATATAGCCACAACACTAACTAGGACCCTTCTCCCACTTCTCCAAGTGAGGCAGAAAAGTGGAAATTCATGGTCAAGCCATTCTCACTCACTCAATTCTCAATCACATATATGTAAAAAAAAAAAAAAAAAAAGTCGCAAACCTCCAAAAGTACTTGGCAACCGAAATGGGGGTACACCAGAGCAGACACAGCAGCACAGCGAAAGAACCACAGAGGCAATTTGTACTGCAGGCAAACCTACCCAGCTCAGGCCGGCTGCTGCAGAGCACCCGTAATGTATTTACACAGAAATGTATTTACTGTATTTGGGACGGATAATTTAGGGATTTTTATGAATAGCTCTGTAAAGGAACAGATCCAAGTGTATCACTATACACACTTTGGCAAGGGAGGTGCAGCATTCACAATGAACCCTCAACGAGAGAAACTCAACCGCAGACTTGAGGGGCCTTCACCCATATCCTTGATGCTAACGGATGCTAATGATTGATTATCGATCTTTTCAAGCGACCGGTGCCGCACCATGATCAACGTGCTGGGCGACGCGTACGGCGCGGCGGTGGTGGAGAAGCTGTCCAAGCGCGAGCTGGAGCGGATGGACGTGGCGTCCGACGTGGACATGGCCAACCCCTTCGCCCTTGACTCGCCGCTGGACGACGAGGACTGCGAGAAGAAGTCCTACGTCAATGGCGGCTTCACCGTCGACAAGTCGGACGCCATCTCCTTCACCGAGACCTCCCAGTTCTAGTCACGGCGCCTCCCCACCCCCTGACCCCGTGGCGATGAGGGATGGAGGGATGCCGCCGAATCCCTCCCGAATCCCCCCACCCCCCCCCCCCCCCCCCACCCCTCCGAATCCCCACCCCCGAGCACAAACATTAATATCAGCGCCATCTTGTTTTTGTCCCATCCTGCGTTTAATCAATCCCCCCCCCCCCCACCCCACACACACACACACACCCACCCACCCACCACCTTCTATCCAATGGGTGGGGGGACATGTGCTGTTCCTTCGCTCCAGCATCACTAGATTCAAGTGCTTCCTTGCTACGCAGACCGTGTGCCAAGATATCAATGTAAAAGCCTTTCTTCCGTTTTTTTTATTACAATTTTTGGTTCACAAAGGTACACTGATAGGAAGTGTGTGTGTGTGTGTGTGTGTGTGTGTGTGTGTGTGTGTGTGTGTGTGTGTGTGTGTGTGTGTGCGCGCGTGGGTGTGTGCGTGAGTGTATGTGTCAAGAGGGAGATTATTTTTAAGCATCCTAAAAAAATATATCCACACAGAGCAGTCATCTAATCTTTTCTTTTTCAAAATAAAAGCATGACAATGAAAAAGTATAAAAAGAATCTCAAGATCTCCACACATTTCAAGTGATAATTATGTACTTTACTGTGAAATACTCTCTCTTGTTATTTGTATTGTTTCAAAGCTTTTAATGATAAATTCTTGCGTGTGCTTCTAGTTTATAACCAATTTCCCCAGACCCAGTGTTGTGTCTGTAGCCTATAGGCTATTATATTGCCAAACTGTGCCAAACATAGAAGTTTTTTTAATTATCTAGCTGCATGAAGCAATACATGAAAAATTGTGACGGCTGTTTACAGACATGATATAGTATTGAGTCCAATAGTTCACCAAGAGAAATGATCCGATTCACAATTGATGAGACACTGTGAAATCCAATTCGGTTTATTTTCCCATTATAAGCAGGGCCTATTGCCAACTATAAACGTATTACCTATACTTCATCATCTGGGTTTTTTTCACCACGCATTTCTCATCGGAGGTCCATAACATTCAATAACTTGGGTTGTACAATTGTTATAACTGATTTCACCTATATCTACCTTCATGTTGTTTTGACATTTTGCAATGTCAAGAGAATTATTTTTTATTCCATAGGGCTGGGGGGGGGGCAGAACTGATTTTACACAATCACTCCTGCGATTCAACTGCTCTATCCTGGGTGAATGTGCACAGTAAGAGAAACGTTGCAGGTGTTTGTTACATATTAAAAACACTCAAAACTTTACATTACAGCCCGAAGTAGCGCAGTCTTTCAGCAAAAGCTTGGCTTCCTCAAAGGAAGGGGTTGTAAAGAGGACTGCTGCACTTTGGAGCTTAAAATGAACGTCCCCTTAATCCACATCTGGATAGCAGTAGTTGATACCTTTTTCTTTTGAGTCCACGCATACAGGCGATTGGAATGATATGTGTTTAAATCGACAGTGTTATCCGACGATGGTACGTTGTTTCCTTCATGTTGGGGCAAACAGGGGCAGGTGAAAATATTACAAAAATACTGTGTCTGGTTGTCTAGTCCTAAAATAATTGGCTCCACTATGGAACAAAATGACTTGTAGCCCAACAATGGGAAGCACTTTATTTTATCTGCCATTGTTTATTTTGTAATTTCTGGAAAACAAATAAAGGGTGAATTGTGTGAAAATAGGTAAATAATAAGCATTTACTCCGTATTTTTTATCAGTTAACAGTATAGGTAATCAGAGAGCATCAACATTGTTCAACATGAAAATGTACTTGAACTGCAGATTCCATGTTGTAACATATACCTTATGAATGTATAAACAATGGATGTAATAAAAACAAGTATAGAAATGATTGCCGAACAGGTATACATTACCAGTTAGTGTCTATACACCACACAAAGTGGGGAGATTAAAAAAATATTCTTACGCTTATCATGAAATTAACAGCTGTTAATGAAAATGCTTGTTAATTGTTGCGCTACGCACTATTTGATACAGTCTACCATTAGTTGTTCTTCAGAAATAACTGAAGAATCCACTAATGGTCTCACTTCCGGCTTATGGCCAAGAGGGACTTGTTAAAAAAGTCAAACCCAAACAATTTGAAGTCCTTTTACTTTATAGAGATAAGACTGTTTTGCGACATTGTGTGTGCCATAAAACGCACCAAATTTCTGTTGCTTAAGTGTAGCATCCTGAATGTGCTGAAAGTACAAAAATGTACAAAAATGTATACAATCACACTGCTACATAAGACAGACACACCTGCTGATTCATGTTATTAGCATATCAGTAACGGCCAGAGCAGTAATTGGTGCCATGCAGTTCATTAATTTGTAAATTTTTGATTGGTTAACCTTTAATTAGCATAATCTAATATTCGCCACATCAGCTGGCATGTGAACGTTGCCAATAAGGTATTTTACAGTTCACTGGTGGCCACCAACACACTTTTCCTTTCACACTAGATAATGTGTAACCACAAGCTTATAAAGTCAGAACAATTGTGCATTGTCATTCTGTAATAGTGTCCAAGATGTTATTTATTGTGCATTATTGAATTATTATTGAATTATTATTTTGAGTATCTAAACATTCAATGCAAACCAAAGGTTCTTCCAATGGCTGTTTCTTATTGGTTCCACGTTTTTCAGCCAATCAGTAGCCACAGTTAGACTTTCTCGTTTTACAAATACTAAATGTTAATACGGTCGGTCTTCTCTCACCATTGCTTAATCACCATGGGTTAGATCAAACCATGTTAGAAGTATTGCAATTGAGCTATAACTGCAATAGCAAATAGGGTGTATTCTTAGCTAGCACAACTTTAAAACGCTATAGTTTGATAGATATAGAACAGATATAGCCGTTGTCCAACACACTGCCGTAGATCACAATGTTCCGGGAATCAGCCAGCGGGTAATGTGCAACGCTTCAGGCGACTCGCGGAATGCTATTAGTCCATAAAGAGAACCCCTGGTGCTCCACACACACACACACACACACACACACACACACACACACACACACACACACACACACACACACACACACACACACACACACACACACACACACACACACACACACACACACACACACGCGCGCGCGCGCACACACATGCGCACACACACGCGCACGCACACATGCGCACGCACACGTGCACGCACACACACACATGCGCACACACATGCGCACGCACACACACACACATGCGCACACACGCACACACAAACACACAAGCGTGCACACACACACGCTATAATTTGAATGTAAGGGCCTTGGAAGTCGAGTCGACGTCTCGAGGACTCTGCAAAGTCAGGTGAAGATTGATGACGCAGTGTCATCCCCACCGCGCCGTGGGTGTCTCTGCGCTAACGTGCGTAGCGAAAAGCAGCCGCCATTGTTGCACCGTCTGTGCACGCACACCTCTGCCGATCGATTTTACTACATCGTCACTGACGCAGAACCATAAACGCAAACACCGGCACAGACGCACCAAGGGAGAGGTATAATTGACCTTTAGACTGAGAAAGAAAGATGAATATAAAAGGGTTACTTTCAAAAGGTTTATTCAAATATAAGACTAAACTAATACAATCTCAGTTTCTGTGCCGAGTCGCACTTGAAAATGTATATTTTGAGAAGGGAGGAGAGGAACTGTGTGTGTGTGTGTGTGTGTGTGTGTGTGTGTGTGTGTGTGTGTGTGTGTGTGTGTGTGTGTGTGTGTGTGTGTGTGTGTGTGTGTGTGTGTGTGTGTGTGTGTGTGTGTGTGTGTGTGTGTGTGTGTGCAAACTCCGTCAGGGCCGCCCCGGCGAGATGGACCTGCGTGTTAACACCTCCTCCACCTCAGAGACCGTGGACCCCTGTCAACACAAACAACAAGGCAGCTCACAGCCAGCCACCCTATAGATTGCCCCACGCCTTCCTACCCATTCTACTAGAATCGTACAGACTTTCCCGGTGTCGCTCTTTGAACAGGATTATTGTCTGTTGGAACCCGCCGTAATTTGCTGTGCGTTGTTATTTTGGCCGGGACACTTTTGACAAAATAGATTTTTTTTTTCTCAAAAGGCTGTCCTTGAAAAGTAAAGGTTAAGTGAAATAGAAAAAGAGCTAGAAAATAACAATGTAAGCACTAATGCTACTGCTACTGCATAGTATTGTGTCGGTACTACACAGCACTATACCTACTACCAGCTGTTTAAAACAGTCGTCTGGTTGGCAGGATTATAAAGGATTGTTTTAAGATGAGGTTGCTTGTAGACCTGAGGAAATATGATTTAAATAAAACAAAAAACTGACAATATTGATCGTCTTTTTCCCACAACTTGTATTACCGGTTTAACTCAATGGCTCAGTCTTAGAATCACCTTAAGACATCTTTGCAATACGGTATTGCTAGATAAATATGACATTTAGAGAGAAAGGAAACACTCATTCTAGCCATGCTATCAGCCTCATACATCCAGAATGCAACAGCCCCCTATATTCCCTCATGAAAATAGAATAGGGTGGTGAAAGTCATTCTGGGTAATGTAGGAGAACAACACACTGGGACAGATCAGAAGGAACCCCGACAGCGAGTGACAAGTGGAAATGAGACTAAAGTATGATATTATTTACACAACATAAACCCTCGAATGAGTTGTACATTGAGAGACTGTCAGGCTTGGAGCAAAGGGTGGACACCCAATCGGAGGAGGAGGAGGAGGAGGAGGAGGAGTCTACTGGAATCGACCAGAAATACAGAAAACAGCAGAAAAAGACAGACGCAGAGGCTGAAACAAAAGGCAACGACCGACCTAGGGAACTTAAATAATAAGGCACACAGGTGAAACTAATTACCTATCAACACAGGTGACACACATTTGGCTAACGAGACTCGGTCAGGAAGACTTTTAAATGCACGAGCCGTGGCAAAGTCCAGTTTGATTAATATCCAACTAAACCTGTGGGCACATTCTGCAAAACAAGACCCCATCGACACACACAGGCCATTGTGTGTGTGTGTGTGTGTGTGTGTGTGTGTGTGTGTGTGTGTGTGTGTGTGTGTGTGTGTGTGTGTGTGTGTGTGTGTGTGTGTGTGTGTGTGTGTGTGTGTGTGTGTGTGTGTGTGTGTGTGTGTGTGAACGCTACTCACATAGAGGAGTCTGCGCACGGCCTTGGGGGTGGTCAGCAGTCCGCGGACGCGCTCCTGGACCTCTTCCCAGGAGTCCTCAGAGCCGTTCCAGCGCGACCTAGCCGTCACCATGACAACAGAGCAGACGTCATGGCCGTGGCTATGCCCAACAGGAGTCAAAGTACTGTTTTGTTGTGGTCTGTTGAGCTACAGCTCACAACATTAGTTGGCGCCGTGTGTCCTCAAAAAGCTGTGGTAATAAAGTTTTCATAATGTACTCAAGTATATGGACTACCATCATAAACTCTGGGAACAATTAACAAGGGTTATTGTAATTCTTGTTGTTGTTTCGGATGGTTCTTCATACTTCCTGTTGTGTGATGTCACTTCCCATAGTTGATAGGACATGTTTTCATAAGCTGTGCTGTCCATGTGGTTAGCGGAAGCATTGGCTTAGAGACATTTTTCACAGAGGCATCATCCACTCTACTTCATGGACCAGGGCAATGGTAGTAGACTTATCTTCACTCGTTTACTCTACTACCCGTGCCCTGGTTCATAGAAGTAGCAGACCCTTAGTGTTACGAGCGACACCTGTGTTTGTCCTCAGACGACAGCTCTGTGAAAGGGGGCTACTCTCTCAGGGGTCTTCAGAAGGGAAAGTAGTAGGAGTAGCGCTAGTACCTGCTGCTGTAGCTAGACTGTTGCTGCCGGTAGCGACGCCACAACGCAGAAGGAGATGCTCCATGCTGCTGTCCAATAGGAGCGTCTGATTCAGGAGAGCTCTGAGAGAGATTAAAAAAAAAAAATTAACAACATGAGAGAGCGGGTTTAGCTTTAACACTTTTTAAATGATTCACTGAGAAAAATGATATCACTTCCACATGTTACTGTCAAGTGTGTGTGTGTGTGTGTGTGTGTGTGTGTGTGTGTGTGTGTGTGTGTGTGTGTGTGTGTGTGTGTGTGTGTGTGTGTGTGTGTAAAACTGGGAAGTATGGGAAATGTGTTCTAACCAATCTGTTAGCGTTGGATGCCCTCCTACCATCTGAAAGATGAAATAAAAATGTAACACTTGATTAATCACCAGACGGAACAGCAGCAAAGAAAATGTTGAAATGTATATAGATACACACACGTATACACATATATTTTAATTATAGTGTCCCTGCCTCATACCCATTTAATAGCCTCTAGTCCTCTTACTGTCTCTTAGCCTTTCACAGCCTACATCATTAATGTTATATAGTTCTTAATATCTAATTGTGTACATTTAGTTAATTTAAAAAAAATTATGCTTCTGGTTCAATATTTTGTTATTATTTTGGTTATATCGTGTTGCTTTATGTCTGTTATGCATCTACCTGACTAAGTCACCCTCCCTGTATGTGCACATATACATAAATAAAATAAAGCTGATTCTGAAAAATGGTTGATATCACATTAAATAAGGGGAGGCGAAGGTTGCTTTTTTCCTTCTACTTGTATTTGTCAAAATGGGAAAGTTACAAAAAGTTAACAAAAACGAAAAAGTGTTCCACTGAAGGAATCGAACCTGCGGACATGGAGCGGAGCG
This sequence comes from Lota lota, assembly GCA_026745465.1. Lineage (NCBI taxonomy): Eukaryota > Metazoa > Chordata > Actinopteri > Gadiformes > Lotidae > Lota > Lota lota. The sequence continues at coordinate 92,892 of JACYXH010000637.1, read as the reverse complement.
GGGTGGGTGAGGGCTTTCTGGGGGCGGGGCTTCTGTCCAACGGCGCTGGGCGACGAAGGGGCGGGGAGCTCGTACCGCCCGCTCCCGGCCATGAGCTCACCATCTAGGAGGACACAACAGACCCTTTTCACAGAGGCGTCCTCGTGTAGCGCAAACACAGGTGTCACTTATTACACTAATTAAGGGTCTGCTACTACCTCTATGTAACAGGACACAGGAAGTAGGTCTTTAGTCTTAGTACATGAACATAGCAGACCCTAGTGTTATGAGTGACACCTGTGTATGACCCCTCTTCAGCAAAATCAGCAAAAGAAGGGTCCACCAAGATGAGCTAATGTGAACGCTACGTGATTGTTCCTTGTAAAGGAACAAGACAACTGGAAGGAGACCAGAAAAACATGAAGTCTGCCCATGGTTGAATGTAGTACTGGGGAGGGGCGGCTCCCCTGGTGTGCCAACCACCGAGGCAGACCGACCTGTACTTGTAGTGACCTTGAGTCTGACCTGCCGTCCTACGACACATGCTACACTCCCTCTCTCCTTCAACCCACTTCCCTGTGTCTCTAGACTGCAATGTTCATAAAGGCACTACAATCCCATAAGATATACACTGCTCAAAAAAATAAAGGGAACACTTAAACAACACAATGTAACTCAATCACACTTCTGTGAAATCAAACTGTCCACTTAGGAAGCAACACTGATGGACAATAAATTTCACATGCTGTTGTGCAAATGGAATAGACAACAGGTGGAAATTATAGGCAATTAGCAAGACACCCCCAATAAAGGAGTGGTTCTGCAGGTGGTGACCACAGACCACTTCTCAGTTCCTATGCTTCCTGGCTGATGTTTTGGTCACTTTTGAATGATGGCGGTGCTTTCACTCTAGTGGTAGCATGAGACGGAGTCTACAACCCACACAAGTGGCTCAGGTAGTGCAGCTCATCCAGGATGGCACATCAATGCGAGCTGTGGCAAGAAGGTTTGCTGTGTCTGTCAGTGTAGTGTCCAGAGCATGGAGGCGCTACCAGGAGACAGGCCAGTACATGAGGAGACGTGGAGGAGGCCGTAGGAGGGCAACAACCCAGCAGCAGGACCGCTACCTCCGCCTTTGTGCAAGGAGGAGCAGGAGGAGCACTGCCAGAGCCCTGCAAATTGACCTCCAGCAGGCCACAAATGTGCATGTGTCTGCTCAAACGGTCAGAAACAGACTCCATGAGGGTGGTATGAGGGCCCGACGTCCACAGGTGGGGGTTGTGCTTACAGCCCAACACCGTGCAGGACGTTTGGCATTTGCCAGAGAACACCAAGATTGGCAAATTCGCCACTGGCGCCCTGTGCTCTTCACAGATGAAAGCAGGTTCACACTGAGCACATGTGACAGACGTGACAGAGTCTGGAGACGCCGTGGAGAACGTTCTGCTGCCTGCAACATCCTCCAGCATGACCGGTTTGGCGGTGGGTCAGTCATGGTGTGGGGTGGCATTTCTTTGGGGGGACGCACAGCCCTCCATGTGCTCGCCAGAGGTAGCCTGACTGCCATTAGGTACCGAGATGAGATCCTCAGACCCCTTGTGAGACCATATGCTGGTGCGGTTGGCCCTGGGTTCCTCCTAATGCAAGACAATGCTAGACCTCATGTGGCTGGAGTGTGTCAGCAGTTCCTGCAAGAGGAAGGCATTGATGCTATGGACTGGCCCGCCCGTTCCCCAGACCTGAATCCAATTGAGCACATCTGGGACATCATGTCTCGCTCCATCCACCAACGCCACGTTGCACCACAGACTGTCCAGGAGTTGGCGGATGCTTTAGTCCAGGTCTGGGAGGAGATCCCTCAGGAGACCATCCGCCACCTCATCAGGAGCATGCTCAGGCGTTGTAGGGAGGTCATACAGGCACGTGGAGGCCACACACACTACTGAGCCTCATTTTGACTTGTTTTAAGGACATTACATCAAAGTTGGATCAGCCTGTAGTGTGGTTTTCCACTTTAATTTTGAGTGTGACTCCAAATCCAGACCTCCATGGGTTGATAAATTTGATTTCCATTGATAATTTTTGTGTGATTGTGTTGTCACCACATTCAACTATGTAAAGAAAAAGGTTTTTAATAAGATTATTTCATTCATTCAGATCTAGGATGTGTTATTTTAGTGTTCCCTTTATTTATTTGAGCAGTTTTTATATATATATATATATATATATATATATATATGGACTTCCCCATTCTCAGCCACATTCACCGAGTTACTGTTTGTTTTGTTGATAACGATACAATACTGCAATTGAAGCACAAAACGGTTGAAATCTAGATAGGCTGCACACGTTTTGAAAAACATAGCTATGACATATTTGTTTTGAGTTTTAAAGAGCAGTGGCAAAATAAACAATGTTGACAATGTGTCTGACCCGCCCATCAACAGCTCTAAATTGGTGTTTTGGAGTCCAAAGTTGAACGTTTTTAAGTTATCTGGACACTTATGACTTAAAAGGTAAACCATTAGGTTGGGTAACATGATGTCGATTTAAATATGTAGTAAGGCTCTCAGGAAATCACATGATGTCAAATCATCATGGCAATGCTATGCAAGGTCAAATCGAAGTGAGGCGATTTAGTTTCCTCCTTCAACTATTTGCCGCCCCCTGGTGGATTTTAGCATTTACTAAACCCATTCTGCAGTGGTGGCTGCAGAAGATGGTGTCGAGTGACAAGAAATTGAATGTTTATTGTTAAGCCGTATGTTGTTGACTACTTCTGCCTACCTTGGCCAGGGCACTCTTACAAAACACATTTTTATTCTCTTTTTTCCCCCTCTGTTTAAATAAAGGTAAAAAAGAAAATACGACGAAGCCAGTGAAAATAGCAGACGGGAATTTAGGGTGTTGCAGCAGAAAGTACAGGCCAGTAATAGAAAAATATTATATTAATAACGTATCTATATGCACATGAGATGAGAAAGAAAAAGTACATGTAGACAGTTGAGGTAGATTTGGATCAGACCACATGGCCTTAACATCTGCTCAAAACATTTTTACTCACGCGCTGGGGGGAACTAAAGATCTTATCCGGTAGTCGCCGTTGGGTTTTCTCGGGGCGGTTTCCCTGCTGGAACACAACATGCGGGCCCCCGTCCGACCCAGTGGCCCCTCCTCCTCCTCCTCCCCCCCACCCCGCAGTACCCGGGCGTCTCCGCGGCGACGCTGCCCTCTGCTTGCGGGCCCTCGGTGCAGACCTTTTGCTTGGTTTGGGCCCCTGGTAATAAACGACCCGCCACCATCATCGTCATCTTCATCATCATTGTCATCGTCGCAATCTTCATCATCATCATCATCATCATCATCATCATCATCATCATCATCACTTCATCTACATTTTTGGGTACTGCCACTTAGTTTAGTTAGTGTGATAGGGGGTTGAGAAAGGTATACATTTGTCTGATTAAAAACTTCGGTCAGGATATGCATTTGTCTGATTTGTCGGGAACGTTTGTCTTTTCTTTTTTTAAATCGAAGAAAATAGAATCCCAGTAGGACAGGATAAACAGAGTTGAACCGATAATCTAATCTTTAAATCGTATTTTGGAGATGAATAAAGTGTTTGCATGGCATAGCAACAAGGCGCTGGACGGTGCATGGTGTTTGACTCCCAGCGGGTACTGGGTTCGATCCCCAGTGTCCACAGTGCACCAGTAGGCATCATTGAGCAAGATGCCCACTGACCCCTACTGCTCCTTAATGACATGGATCTGAATTCACTGCATGCAGTGAATTCAGATCCATGTCGTGAAGGAGCAGGTCAGTTTGGATAACATCATCTGGTAACAAGGCCTGTCATGCAGAACCACAACCGCCTGCATTGAGACACAAACACAACTCACTGAGGTCCAGACTTACCGTGGATACGTTTGGGTACACGTTGCTCTTCACAACAGCCGAACATTCACAGATGGTTGTTTTGGTCCAGAACTCCAACCTTGGAGCAATACCCTAGTATAGATAGATAATAGTTAAAGGATGGAATACTGAGACGATTTTTCACCAATGGCGCTGTCTATTATCTACTGAATTGTTTGTAACTTAAAGCTTAGTCTTGAATATGATATGGTAGACTACACAAAAAAAGAAGTGGAGCTGGAAAATGGAAAGATTTTGGGTTCAAGTGTTCCAGAAAGGACACAAAAAGGCGACATATCACGCTTGCTTTGTTCACAGTATAGCCACCGTTCAACGCAGTCTCGTATCGCAGGAAATTGGGTCTGAATTTACCGGAAAGTGAGGTGCACGTGTCATCAGAACCTCTCTCCCGACACCAGAGTAGGACGGAAGCAGCTTGGGCTCTGGGAAGAGAAAATGGCGGGAGTCTTCTTCGAACCAGGCCAGGGTGTCCCCGTCTGAAAGCAGAGGAAGCCCAGTTACTGGATGACTGACAAGCTTGTGTGTGTATGTGTGTGTGTATGTGTGTGTTTACATATATGTGTGTGTGTGTGTGTATGTGTGTGTTTACATATATATGTGTGTGTGTGTGTGTGTGTGTGTGTGTGTGTTTACATATATATGTGTGTGTGTGTGTGTGTGTGTGTGTGTGTGTGTGTGTTTACATATATATGTGTGTGTGTGTGTGTGTGTGTGTGTGTGTGTGTGTGTGTGTGTGTGTGTGTGTGTGTGTGTGTGTGTGTGTAAACATCACCTGGAGGAGTCAGTTGCACCAATTCAATTTTGACAGTCTCATCTGGAGAAAAAAAAATACATTTTCATGCAGCTCACTGATCGGTTAGTTTCTCTCTCTCACACCACACACACGCACACGCACACGCACACACACACACACACACACACACACACACACACACACACACACACACACACACACACCCCTTGTAATAGGGAAAAGGTTTTAGCCCCATCCTGCATAAGGCTTATAAATGTTATTATTGGTCCAGAAAGAGCTATATTTGAATTGTGATAACTGTAAAATACGATATTATCTATTTAGTCCTAAAGCATTAATAATAATTGTATATAATAATAAAAATAATAATAATAATAATAATAATAATAATAATAATAATTAATATTACCGCACTGGAAAACCAGTTCAATGTTTTATAATAAATAAATATAACAAAACCCTACATACACTCCATCATGACAGCAATATCTCCGGGGTCAACAGCAAACTGAAATATCTAGAAGAAGAAAAATGCTTTCTGAGAATGGGTTGTTATTAGAACACATCTTAATATCAAATAGGCTAGCCTGCACATATTGTTCAGTAGGCTATAATAATAGTAGCCATTATAATATCAATCACCTAACTCTCTGAATGTACAGTAGATTCATCAAGGCATAGAGCCAGAGGAAAATCGTTTGGTTGTTGATATGTTAGTGTAGGAGACTGTCGATATTCAATAGGTTATGCCAATTAGGAAAAGAGAACTGGGACAGTGATTGATTATTATTTTTACCTTTTCAAACGTCATCTTTTGCTGAAGAAGTAGCGGGAAGACGGCAGGGACACACGGCGATTTTCGATGCTGCCCCATGACGCACACACTGAGGTAGACGTCATCCTTGGCCCACAGGTGGACCCCAGGACAGGACACCTGTTGGCGGACATTAACATATCATTCATAGGCCTCATGTAGGCATACCTACTAAACATTTGGTCAAGTAAACTCGGTTTAAGCGTTGAAATATTTGTCAACAAGAAAATAAGTTAATTTGATATATCAACCATATTTTACATTAGTAAATGACGTAAATGAGTCATTCACCCGAATATGAGGGGAGTCCACTAGCATTTTGGCGTTTTATGGGGAAATGTGTGCACGATTAAAAGAAAATTATGAAATAATTATAAAGGTAACAACTCGCATAAAACCCCCAGCAGGTGTCCTACCGTCCGGAAGTGCAGCTCAGTTACGACTTTCAAAGCTTTTCGCTGCATGTCTGCTAAATATCCCCTCCGAGAGAGAAGATTGTTGCGAGCTGGCTGGATAGCGTCCCCTTTCTTGTTTCCATGGAATCATTTAAACTTCCTGTCAGGCTGAGATTTGCATACACCGCGGGAAACCCATGTACTTCAAAGCAGTGTTTTTGTAATACGTTTTAATTAAATACGATTGATCTCTTATTCTCTTATTTATTTTTGTTGTTTACATTTTCAATCAGATATAAATATTCTAGGCTTCATATATTGTTCTTTGGAATGATATAGTCTAGGTTGTTTCACTGAAAAAACTCATTCAGATTTCAAACGTGCTTCCATAGGCGAGTTTATTTACAATGTCAAACCTCAGCAAAAGTATATCATCCTATGGACAGAAAGGCATGTCTCAAGTAACAATTGAAATGTCCAGCTAAAATATGAATGGCTTTCTGGTTGCACAACAATCAACAAAAAATATGCAAAGCCAATATAGATCTGTAAATAAATTATTATCTCTTCAAAGAAAGCATTTTGGTCATCAGAAAAAAAAGAACAAAGTCATAGTCTAAATAAAACAGGAGACCAAGACGCATTCAGATGACTATCTCTTCAAATGTAAAATTAGGTTCCATATTGCCACGCTAGATGATTTATTCACCCCCAGTCAAATAAGTTCATGGCTGAGTTTCTTCTTCTTTGGCAGTGTGGGAAGCCTCTACGTAGTTGCCCTCTGGTGGAGCAGTGGTGTCGGTGGTGGAGTCCGGGGCTTGGTGCTCAGAACTGTCGGAGTCGCTGTCCTGGGCAGCCTGGTCTCCCTCGCCCACGGCCACCGCTCCTTTCCGCGGGGGCAGCACGGTGAAGAAGGCGTCCCGCCAGTTGCCCTTCTCCAAATACGCCAGGATGATCTCAAAAACTACCAAACAAACCCCCCAGAAACATAATATTTAAATATATTTAACATTTTATTCAACTCAATTAAATCAAAATGTTCAAACAAGTTTGCGACAAATTAAAAATGGCAGTTGCAATTGCAATATCCAGCGATTAACCAGAGGGGGGCACTGTACCTAAGCTTTTTGTTTAAAACTTTCACTGTGGACAGCGTTAAAACGGGTTCTCACCGTGATTCACCGCCAGAACCTTACGACTGTTCATCTTGACGAAGCTGCTCAGTGGGAGCTGCGCGTGGTTGATGCCGAGCTCCTTGGCCCGCTCAAACGTGATTCCCTACAGAGAAAAAGCCACATTAAAGCAATGAACAAACTGCTAATTGAAAACCTAGACGCAGTCTCAAGCTGTAAAATTAACTAATCCCCAGGGTTGATGAATAAAAATAAAAAAACTTGGACTTTCTGAGCCTGGAGGTTTTCTTTAAACATTAATTACACATTGCTACATTAGTAGTTTAAAACAGATTTGAGCTAAAGGTTTGTGAGACAAAGCAGACATATTTTCTGTGTGCATTTTATTACTCAGTATTCCATTCATTTAATGTATCCCAAATCATTATTGTCACCATGCATGACAAACCCTTTCCCAAACTTGCCCATCTTTACCATAATGCCTAAATATATTCATTTCCAACACTTCGGGAATATTATAGAAACTATACCCCAGTATATGCATGGTTTAGCCCCCCAGCAGTGCCATAACCAGACCTTATGGTGGTTGTGGTCCACCAGGCCTCCGATCACGTAAGCCTTGGCGGGGTCCAGCTTCACCAGCACGTTGGGGGAGTCCGACGTCAGGTACACCAGCTCCTCTTTGCCCACCACCTCCATGTAGTGCTCCGTTTTAATGGTGATGTCCTGCACAAAGTGGCTCCCATCAGAAACGCACACGCAATTCTGGCTCGGTGTGTGTGTGTGTGTGTGTGTGTGTGTGTGTGTGTGTGTGTGTGTGTGTGTGTGTGTGTGTGTGTGTGTGTGTGTGTGTGTGTGTGTGTGTGTGTGTATTGAACAGACGACAACAAAACCAACCCAAAAAGCTATGAACTTTTCTTTTATATATGTATATCCGTTTGTGGGCTCTACAGCTTTTTGCACAGGACAGTGAAGAAGTGGGACAGGAAAGGAAAGGTTGAAGAAGAGAGGGAATGCATAGGACAACAAAACACAGATCTAGTATGCCAACGCCACCAGCCCAAACCTCAACCTTACCTTCCAATTAACCCATCCTTTGTCATGATCGTCCATGTTCTGCTTCAGCTGCCCACCGAGGCTTGTGAGATAAAACTGTGGTGAGGGAAGGAAGGACGTGAAGTGAAGAGGCTGGGATGGACTTTCTTTATTTCATGGTCTTACCCGGTTAGCAAGCAGGGGTGAAACACACACCTGTACTGAGTGAGGGGCTCGCCTGTTCTCTGCGTAGCACCGCTGGATCTGCCTGTGGAGCTTTCGTACGTCCTGAAAAGAGGAAGAGAGAGAGAGAGGGACTCTCAATAATGTATCAATAATATATCAATAATGTGTATGGCAATTGTCTAATGGTTACAAGTGATTTAGCATTTACATAGCGATATATGTATATCATTCTGTGTTTAGGTTTGACAAGTTTCTGTTTGAATATATTTCACTGTCCTGTTGTACTTATGGCTGGGACTGCCCGAATTTCTCATCTGGGGTAATTAAAGGACTTCTCCTACTTGCATAGTTCACACAAAAGATGGCTATTTAATCAAACTCGGAGCAACCACATTCACGCTCACGTAGGCATGAGTACAGATTGGAAATCACTGAGGAAAATGAGCCTGTCCCTTCTTTACCTTGAGCAACATGAGCTCGTCAAAGCTACAGTCCACCACCAGACGGAGGGAGCTGGCAGCAACGTCCCGGCGCAGGCGCTTTCTGCTGTTGGTCGTCCCCTCTCCCGTCTCATCAGACGGTCTGTCCAGCCGTCGCTGCTGTTTCCTCTCCTTTCGTTTCTGCCTGCAACACAAAAGTCTCTAAAGTCAGGAAGCATTTGCTGCAGTCTGGATGGACGATTGTGTATTGGAGAAGATGATGGGTTTGTGTTTTAAAAGTAGACTAGCTCTGTACTGTCCTGTTAGTAGGAAAAGGGTGGAACATATTAAACAAAATATTTGAGGAACACAACTCTTGTGTTCTGTCTCAATCGTACTGTACAAGGTCTCCATGAGTTGAAAAACTCACTTTCGAAGATCCCTCTCTTCTTCCCATTTCTGATGCTTCAGGAGTTTCTTGCGTTGTCTTTTGGATAGGGTTGGACTTCCCTCCGGTGCCTCCCCACTGGCTGAAACATCAACCCTCTTCTCAGCGGTACACTCCTCCAAACTCATAGCTTTTGAGGCATCATCTGACATTTGTGGATCGGATCAATTGAAATGTTCTACTTTTTACGGTGTCAAAAAGTAAGAGAAGAAGCTGCCGTTGGCTGCTGATGTTTCCTTGCTAGTTAACGATGCTGATGGAAGTTCATCTGCAGTGATTTCACTGATGTAGGACTAGTTCAAATTCCAATTTTAACATAATATACTAATCGTGAAATACTGAATTGATTCTGCTAACATATAGATATACTCATTAGATAAGTAGGTTTTTAATGCGCCTTTACTTCTCTTTTGCAAACCCACATGTATTGTTTCAATGGGGCGCATAAATATCGTCATCAACCTGCGCCTTTTTAGTGCAATCCCATTGGTTTGTTGGGAGATTGGTATAAAAATCAAGACCTTTAGTGACATCTACTGGATATCATTTTAAAGACATTCTTTTTCTATAGGACTGATGAGAAAATCCGCAAAAATATTGTAATTGTTTTTATTGTAATATAAAGTCAATAGTAAAAGTAATTTAATATATTATACAAATATTTATATAATTATAGATCATATGTATGTATTTATTGGTGGTATGTCTTGATGTTAGTATGGATGTGTGTGTGTGTGTGTGTGTGTGTGTGTGTGTGTGTGTGTGTGTGTGTGTGTGTGTGTGTGTGTGTGTGTGTGTGTGTGCGTGCGTGTGCTGGTGTGGGTGTGCGTGAGTGTAACCAACATCGGCAGGCTTGCACGGGGTGCATGTCTGTGTGTGCATGACCCTGTGTTTCTGCACAGCTCGGTACCGTCTATGTATAGCCCTGAGAAGGAATGTGCCACAGACAAACACAGATTAGAGGGCTTCTGTCCATGCACATTTTGACTCCTTATGTGTCAGGAGGAGGCATCAGGAACATGAACTTGCTACTCCTGTAGGACAACTCAGTTGCCCCCCTCTCCGGTGACAACATGGGCCCCGGGCCAAAAATGCAGACATGAATAATGTCTGTTCATTAAGCTGAACATACCAGTTTGCACACCGCTAAGCTGACATTTAGTCATGCAAACATTCCATCCAATCGAGGCCAGCTGAGATTAGCAGGTAGAATCTATGAACCAGTAACCACTACAACACAATATCATCATTCAAACTATTCCACTAGTCTACTACTCCTGACTGTAACATACGCTCCGATTTGAATTTCACATTTTTGTTATATTATTTTGTTTTATTTAGATTACCTTTGAATTTGAATGATGGAATACCAAAACACTGGCACAAGTAGCCATACAGTATGGGACAAACCATAAAGAACTGAACAAGAGTAGGCTGATGGTAATGTGATATCTACATAGCTATTTTGATGATTGACGATCACAGGTTTTTATGATTTTATGATTAATTATCAGAACATATTCATACAAAGTTGAAATCACAAGTTGAAGTGTATGTTTGCATTGTTCAGCAGCAGTAGACATTCAACTCGTTTATTTGTTCACAATCATCACAGGTGTACTATGCATGTTATGTATAATTTTGAATGTCAGACAACTTGTTTCAATTGTGTTTTTGACTTTTAGTTTCACCTTATCCATCCTACATTCGTCATCTATATTGCATCTATCACTTTTTATTACCAGGTTATATTTTCTCCTAAATGTTTTAAATGTTTTCTGTCTTCCCAGTATACTTTTTCAACACATGCTGTATGCTGTATATCTAAGCTTGGAGCGGTACACGCCTTCAGCCACAGACAACACCATTCCAGTGGAAACTCTATTTAGACGGACAAATCAATTATAAGCAGTAAAAAATATACAGATTAGCAACACACGCATGTTTAGAAACATACGACAAAATAACATCTCTCTTCTTTAATTAATCTAAACAAATACGATTTACTTCATAAAAGCTTTGCAGCCCTCCCAAAATGTGTGTTTCCCTTTACCATTTCCCTATTAAAAAGAAGTATTCCAAACAAAGCATATGCCTATACACGCACCAAAGTAAACAGTTTAGATTTTAAATCAACAAAAGTGACCAAAAGGGAGGCAGCTGACGAGATGACGCAGCATCAGTTCTGTAAAGAAGCACTCCTGTAAACAACTTGCTATCCACACAAGCACTTATCATAGCTATCCACACAAGCACTTATCCACACAATCTTTCTCTCTTATACAACGCCGGCCATTTTAGCAATAAGTTAATAATCTCTTTAAAAAGAAAGGGGTTGCGGAGCTGTTATTTCAAATGCTATGGCCCGTGATGCTTCAAAATGGCGTTGGCATGGACTGGCCTGCAGTTCCACTATTTCATTCCCTACGCCTCAGAATACATAACAAAACAAACAAATGTAAAAGTAAAGTGAAGAGTTTAAACAGTGTATATGCAGCAATATCTCTAAGGCATCCTATTTGGCAATTCAGCTGCTGAAACATTTGAACATATCTTAACATTTGACTTCTCTTTGGATGTTACAAATGAACGCATGTGGCACTGAGAATCATTCTCAATAAATATATTTTAAATACAAATCTTGGGATCTTCTTTGTCAAGGAGTGCCATTATCTGTTTATTCTTTGTCACGGCATAGCTATCCGAAAATATATTCTGTAAAGCAATTATGCTTTAAGGGTATGAAACATATTGCAAAAGGTCCCCTACAGAATCGTTCTACTTCCCTTGTGAAACACAGGGGCAACCAAGAAGAAATCCAGAAAACATGTCTCGTGCGAATCAATCAACAAATGCAAACTTCAACTTTTCTTCGACCTTTCTTCGACCTATGGAGCCGTCACAGGACAGAGGAGCCATGGCTGCGGAGGACCTGTGTACCCAATGTGACCGATGAGACATCTTCATCCTCTTCGTGCCGGAACAATCCGTCGGGTCAAACGATTGGCATGGCTTCGCATGGTACCACATGTGGGCCTTCTGCTCCAAAACCTCCTCAAAGGTCAGGTCTGCAGGGATCCAAACAAAGAAACAAATGCTAAGCCTTGGTAACCCACTCCCTGCCACTATAAACACCGTGCAACACGACACACATTTTTCCAAAGGTAGGTTTCCAGTAGCCGTGCAGAGACAGCGACATCAGTAAGGCTTCAGTTAGCAGTTTAAATAGCACCGTATCGAAGAATGTCCTCAATACTAAAATCTAACACCAGGAGCTATAATAAACTTGACACACATTAAAAATATGACAGTGCTCTGTACTCGTTACATTTTCTAGAAACAAACATTAGACATGTTGGAAGCGGTATGATATGCACGGAGGTCTGAAATGGATTCTTAATTCTGATTTTAAAAATCTAAACCTGAGGTAAGGGAATGGATGGGGGGGAGGGGGCACTTAAGGTTTAGGAAGTCACCCGAAACCGGTATGGGACGCTGTTTTGAATACCGCTACTTATTACAGGTTCTCATTTCAGCCTGGATCGGCCAGAGGGAAAGTCCAGAGCCTGTGTCCACGCCCTGCCCAGCTGTCTGCCATCACGTCTGCCGGGTTTGTTTGTGTAGTAACTGGAAGATGGCTTCACACTCTCTCTCCCCTGCGCCACATGCTCTCTGTCACTCTCTCTCTCTCTCTCTCTCTCTCTCTCTCTCTCTCTCTCTCTCTCTCTCTCTCTCTCTCTCTCAATCTGTTGCTAACTCTCCTACTCGCTCACTCTCTCTCAGGCTTGTTCTCTCTCCCTCTTGCTCTGTCACTCTCCCTATCTCTCTCTCTCTCTCTCTCTCTCTCTCAATATTTCTCTATCACTCTTACCCTCTCTACCTTTCTATCTGTCCCTCTCTCTTATCTCCCCTTTCTCTCTCCCTCTTTCCACATCTCTCTCCCCCTTTCTTTCTTTCTCTCTATCTCTCCCTCCCCCCCAATAACTCCCTCTCCCTATCTCCCTCTACCCCCCCTCGCCATCTCCCCCTCTGTCTATCTCTCTCTCTCTCCTCCCAATAACCCCCTCTCCCTATCTCCTTCTACCCCCTCTCTTCATCTCCCCCCCTCTCTCTCTCTCTCTCGCTATCTCTCTCTCCTCCCAATAATCTCTCTCCCTATGTCTCTCTCACCCTATGTCTCTCTCCCTCTCTCTCTAACTCTCTCTAACTCTCTCTCTCTCTCTGGGTCTTCAGATGACCGAGGCCTATAAAAAGGTGACCCCGTGGTGACACCCACGCGGCTGCACTCAGGGCCCTGATGTCCCCTAGCAGCTGATGTTGTGCACCGCGTCCTAGTAACCAGCGGAGCCTAAGTGACACACACCCTTAACGCCAGACACCGGCTGATGCGTGCTAACTGATATTATGCGTGACATTAGGTAAATCCCAGCAACCTTAGTGGAGCTCCAAAAAAGCTAGGATCAAGTATCATTATTTCAATTATGCAATTACTAGAGTTGAAATATGTTTCTCTTCGTCTTTTTTGTTCTTGATATTTGATGATAAAAAAAGGTGCAGGAAGTTTGATGTTTCTTACACGCATACTGAAAGTGAGAGGTCAAAGGTCAGCCCTGTCTAAAACGTATACTATCTATAGCAAGAGACTCTTATGTCTCCCTTATTTGACTTCTTCTATCTCTGTGCTCTATTGTCACCATTTAACAGATTGTACATTTGGAGTTTGTGAAAAACGCTCTATAAAACCAACACATTATCATCCTACAAACGCATTATCTGGTCCTGGTTCCTGTGACCACATTCAAAACGACTGAGGTAGAGACCCACTCACCTCCCGTTCACCGATGCTCCACCACGAAGCTCATGGTGGTCCCGTCGAAGGAGGGCGGGGCCACGATGCGCGGCGTCCCCTGCTGGGACGTGATGCTGATGACCGGTGGCTGCTTCCCGCCGCTCGGCCCCGGCGGGGCCCGGTCCTGTTGCTGCGGCGACGGCCCCGTGGCCAGGTAGTAGGGGCTCTCCGCGTACGCCCCGGGGTCCCCTCCGGCCGCCTTACCCTCCGCCTGGGACACGCACATCATCTGGGGCGTCCTGCCCGGGATCACGCCGGGCATGGGCCCCGGCATGAAGCCCGGGTAGAACATGTAGGTGTGGCCGTACGCCCCGGGGGGACTGAGGGCCATCGGGGGCATGGACATGGGCATGGGGGTCATGGAGGTCATGGGGGTCATGGGGGTCATGGGAGGCTGAGGCATCGGAAAATCCACGTACTGCCCCGTCTCCGGGTCGTAGAGGCGCTTGGTGGCGGGCTGGACGGGCGTGTCCACCAGGTAGTAGTTCCCCGTGGTGGGGTCCAGGAGCATCTTCCTCTGGGTGGCCTGCTGGAAGTGGTCCAGGGTGGCCGGGGCGGGGCTCATGGCGGCCGGGGAGAAGCAGAAGACCTGCTGCTGGGCCGGGACCATCCCCAGGGGGAAGGTGCTGTAGAGGGGGGCAGGGGGGGCCGGGGGGGCCGGGGGGGGCCGGGGGGGGCCGGGGGGGCCGGCGGGGCGGGAGGCGCGGGAGGCGCGGGCACCTCCGGGGAACGGGTGGCGGCGGGCTCCGCGGCCCGGGGGACGAACTGCTTCGGGGGGGTGCGGGGTCGGGGCCCGGGGCCCGCGGCGCTGACGGTGTAAAGGGTTTTATCCTGACTCGTGCTGGGCGGGACGGAGTTGACCCGCTTGCCGGCGTGGGTCTGGGACTTGAGGGGAATGGTGAGGTAGTTCTGCAGGTCGGAGCGGGCGTTGTGGAGGCTCTGGGCCTCGGAGGCGCGTTGTTTCTCCTTAGCCTCCGCCTGACTTATCCGCACGGACACAGGCAGTTTGGGAGATTTGGGGACAAAACCCTGAGTGATCCCGGGTGTTCTCGGGAGCGAGTTCTGCAGGAACGCCCTCACATTGCTGGGGTTTTCCGGGCTTTTCTTGGGGCCCAACACACTGAAGCCATACGTGTTTTTGGCCTGCGTGCCTTGCACCGGAATCGGTTTGAACCCGAGTCTTTCATCGTGGCCTGCAGGATGCTGGAAGGGCTTAGGGAAGTCTCTCCCCTCTCCTCTGGGGAACGCAGAGTCCAGTGTCCTGGGGGAGTCTCGGAACCTGCTTGGCGCCGGCCGGCGGTAGTCCGGTTCTTCGCCGCCATGCGCGGTCGGAGGCCGTGGCTCGCTCTTCCTCTTCCACTCGTTTCTGTCAAACACGTACAGCTTCTCCATGGTCTTCACCGCGGCCTGGAGCTTCCGAAAGGCGCTCTGGTTGCTCGTGCTCGATTCGGGTTTGTTGTCCGCGGGGTCGGACGGCTTCTCCTGTCTGCAGAGAAGAGTTGGTGCGGAGTTGGTGTCAATATTAAAACCTAGGCTCCCTTCTGACGAATATCCTTGGTTGAGGGTTTCCAGTCGTTTTTGGAATAACAAAGAGCCCCCTTTGGCGCCCTCTGGGGATAGTCTGTCGAATCTGTCCGTCTCACACTGCGGCTCCTCACTCGCTCCGCTTTTAAACGAGTCGATTAGATTTCCAGATTGCTTTCCATTGCTATTTGTATTCACCGACTGGCATTTTATAACGATTGGGGAAACCGAGGCTTGATTACGATACAGCCCTTGCTTCTTTTGATCCACATGACAGTCGCCACCAGTCGTTAGGTTGGATTTCGTGTCGTTATTATCCAAAGACACAAAGTGATAGGAACTTTTCACTAGTTTACGCACGTCTCTTACTTGGTGTATAGGCGTCTGGAACTTCCCCTTGTTATCTCTTATGTCCCTGACCATGAAATGAGGAACCTTATCGGAAGACTCACCCTTCAAAACGGCAGTGAGTGCTTGGCACCTGGAGTCGTCCGCTCGCGTTAAACTGGGCGCGTTGCCGCCTATATTGTTAGGCCGCAGGTTTGCAGCTCCAAAAGGCTCCTTTTTAAAGTCTTTGGCCCTCAGGTTGATTTTTATCTCCGGTGATTTTGATGTTTTCATACGTCTGGAGTCTGTGTCGTATCGGGTGTCGGAGAGCAACTCCATGCCGCCTCTCTCGCCTTCGACCGCGGACGCGCACATCGAATAATTCATGGTTGGCCGCTGCTTTTCAACTTCCCACTCATTGGGCATTATTTGGATAGTCGGCACAAATAAATGGGACATTTTTAGCTTATTATCAGGATCTGAACACAGGCCACTTACGTCCGGGCGGTCGTTAAACGAAGCCTCCTCTGGGGTTTTATCGTTTTTATGTTCCGTTTGAAACTCTAGCTCGCCGTCCCTCCACGACCTGAATGCGCTATTTTGGCTCCGAAGCAGCGTGCTTTTAGCTGCTTCGAATGCTCCTCGTTTAGAAGGATCTATTCCAGCTTCATTTGTCGACTCCAAATGCGTTTCTGGTGCAGGACTTATGGTGTCTTCTTGTCTCGGACAGTCACTGATGGTGTCGGACGAACCCGTGTCCACCATGTCCCCTAACTCATCCAAACCAACAATAGTGTTGTCGGAGCTGGCCTCTGAAAACCTCGAACTTTGCCTCTGCAACTCTCTCCCTTTGCGCGTGCTGCTCTCCGGCAACTGCGCAAAACCGGCAGATGACGAGCTCCGCTGGCGCTCGCAGATCTCCCCCCGTTCCATTTTGCGCTCTTCCTCAAATTGCATTTTCTTTGAGATGACATTTTTGAGAATGCTCGAGGCGAATATGGCTTTCTTGTGTGTGTCGTCCATGGTCGCCCCTGCGTTACAGGGAGTCCTGCTGGTGTTCGCGCTCCTCTGCCTGCCGGGCGAGGTGTCGGTAACCTCATCCGTGGAACGTGATCCTAGCGAGCTTTGTGCGAATTTCGCGCATCTCTCGTCCCCAGACATTCTGGACTCGAAGTTGCACCTGAAATTCAACGTCTCCGTGAGCGTAAATATGCCACCGTGCGCGTGTCCAAATTTGCCCAGCAGCTCAATTTTCTGCGTAGAAGAGTTGTTGTTATTTAAAGTAAACAGTTTGTTCGCAGGCATCTTGATGACGCCCTTGTATCCTTTATTGTTGTTATTAATGGGATCCATATTATGGCCGACTCCAAAGGACGACGTTGGATTCTGACGTGCCACTAATTGATCCATGCCAAGTTTGCCGTACTTGAGGTCAACAAAAGCGGACCAGCGGTTTAGGCCAAGCCCATGGTCTGATGCTGCAGACGACTCGCTGGAGCTGCTGAAATTAATGGCACCGAGATAAGGGTGCGCCAAGCTTTTGAACGCGCGGCCCGTCAAATTACGCACTTCCTTGTCTGCGTCGTCAGGTTCACTCAGAGCGCTGGACGTGCCGCTGCTGGAGAACCCGTTCACATCTCTCCCTTTTAACGCGCGTCCAAAGTGTAAACGCCTAGGGGCGGCTATGAAAAATTTGGCGCCATCACGAACCGTCTCTATTTTCCCGTCGGCTCCACGAAACATATGGGTTTTGTTCTGCTTTTCTTGGACGCCGCTGCTAGGGTCATTTATAGCGCGAGATGTTGTTTTGATCGACAGGTTCTGGACCTGTCCTTTTGGCGCGGTCCCGCCGCGGTGTTGGGTTTTTGACAGACTTCCATCTGAGCTGACGAGGTCACTTTCCAGGTGGCGGGTGCCGTTATCAGGCGGAGCCTCCACCCTGTTCAAAAAGGGCGCGTAATCCACGAACGAATACACCTGGCTGTCTTCCTCCAAGGAGCCCGCCTTGACGTCACAACCCTGCCCATCCTCCTCCTGGTCGGAGAGCTCCGCGAGCTGGATCTCGTGCGTGGTGATGTAGTGCGACTCGCCGTCCATTACGCACGCAACGCAGTCATCGGAAAGTACCAAACTATCATCATCATCATCATCATCATCATCGTCATTGTGATCACCACCATCACCGTCATCGTCATCGTCATGACCTCCTTCCTCATGAGCATCTGAGTCACGTGGTCTGTCCACATGGGGTAGCTTGTCCTTGTCCTGGGGCACTATGACTCCGGGGTATTCTTGTTTGGTTGCCAGGGTGACCTGCAGGGGCTGGGATGTGACGTTCTCGTCTTCATTGTTTTCCAACTCCTCGGTGATTTTGACTGGTGAAGAAGAAGAAGAAGAAGAAGAAGTGGGTTGTGTTTTCCGAGGAGCCGTTTCGCTGTGTGGGACACATTTGTCAACATCCTCATCTTTCTTTTTCTCCATGATGTTGACGGTGATTGGGGTTTTAATTTCCATCTCTCGGTCGCCGCCATTGGATCCCACGGCGTTAGCCACGCCTGTGCAACAATTCTTAGTATTTCTAAGAACAGACTTTGGATTTCCGTCACTGAGTAGAGACACTTTAACGGTTTTGGCAGCGGCTTTCTTGTGATCGGTGACATCCATAATATGTGAGTGACCGGCGACGGGTCGCTGCTCTCGGGACGTAACGCCACCGCCAGCCCCTGGATCCTTGTCATCCTTATGAGCGGCGGGCCCCTGCTGTTCACACGTGTCCTCCTCAATCTTCATCGCTGAACATCCACGGCCTTTTTGTTTTTAACACAGAAAGCGCTTCACATGGGACAGAAGCTGATCTCGGTCCGGGTGGTGTCAGTCCCCTTCCTTGGACTGTTCTGACCGGGGGTTTGCGCGCACAGATTGCATTGCGTGCAACGCGACCCCCACTTGACCGGTAGTCGGTGGTGACGTTTCGAATGCCACTGGGTCGCCTTTTGAATATCCCCCCACAGCGTCTCATAAAGTCTAAAGTCAGACTACTTAAAAAAATAATAATAATAATAAAATACGGAGTCCATGTCAGTCCATGTCTACACTGTCTGGTCGATTTGCGCCTGCAGCCTTTTATTTTTTCCTCATTTTTGGGCGGAAATACCCGGTAGAGACAGATGACTCATGGGGGCTGTTTTAGAACATTGTGCTGCAGACGCGGTGACGACATGTCAAAACAGCTATTTTAGAAGTGGGCGAAAATGTTTTGCGTGTTTTGTTACACCACGGATGGAGACTGGTGGTCCACGAAGTGCAAAAAGATCGCCAGCAGGGCACCACGCGCCAGTTTAAGAAGTGGAGCCCTGGGAATAGTGTTGCTATGCAGCTTTTAGTCCTAAATAACTCGGGCCCCCTCCAGGCTGACACTGGACGTGTTTGCATAAAACGCCACTGGCTTAAAATCAGTGGTAATCCATACCACGTCGTCTTTGAAATCCCAATAAAACGTATTTAGCCTACTTCGGTTGCCAAATGGGCTACTTTGGGCCCAAATGATGCGAGGATGATTATTTCAGAACCATGGACAGCTCTCACGCGTTTTATTTATACGGCTTGTTTTTAAATCCGAAGTAGTAGGAATTACAATCGGTAGAACTGCATTTAAAATAACAAAAACCCACACCCAACAGGTCTACTTACTATTAGTAGATAGCTACTAAATAAAGGAGAAAAGTCAAGAGGAACAAATGTGGGCCTAATGCCTTGCTGGTAGGAAACAGAAATACCACAACACAAGGCCAATGTTTACATGGAGGTTTTACTGCCCTGACCTACTAACTACTCTGACTCTAATTACTGTAATATTATGTAGGCCTAGCTCCCTCGGGCAGCCTCCAGCTGAGCACTTCAGCTTGAGTAGGCTACTCTGCTCTTAATTATTAGTACCGCTACTAAACCGTAGACGACTTGTCAAAGATGGCGTCAGAAATTCAAACAAAGCCATAACCACGCAGATCTGCGTTAAAAAATGAATAGTAAAAAAAAAAAGCTTGTGGGGGGGGGGGGGGGGGGGGGGGGGGGGGCGGGGGGCAGAGAACACGAGATGACTGCATATCCTGTTCCTGGCCAACAGCTGCAGGCTGGGTCACACACACACACACACACACACACATATGCGCGCACACACAGAGATGGACACAGTTTAGCCGCATATCTTCAATATAGGCCTATGGGACCACTTGTGCATTTCTGAATACAATTTGGGGTTAGTAACTGCTAATAATAGCGTTATTATCGAGCAATACTATGTCCATGATGGTGTTTTAACATCTTGCATCACCCAAAAACCTTCATTTGGACATATGTGAAGATAGGCCCACAATAGGTACAGCAGGCCCATTCAACAGGAGAACAGAGGGCTGCTGATTAGCCTGGATTAATCAACAACAAAATGGCTACACTATAAACTAGTGAAGATACGTTTATAAGGTACATAAAAGGAGCAGATGCATAATTACTTTTATGAGAGACAGCTGTGTCAGTCCTATGATTACGCCTCTGTGTAAACAGCAGTATAGAATAATGTGCTATTCCAAATGGATGGCTTTTTCCCAGGGTCTTAAGAGTAAGGGACAACTATCATTCTTCGATCCTTCATGACTCTCGTGGATGTAAAAAGGCACAGTGAGCTTGCCTAAAAGATCACTTTAGTTTCGTGTTCAAGATTAAATTCATTTATTGTTCAATGTCATATACAAGTATAAGGCAGTAAAAAATATAATTTGCTCTGGCTCCTCTGCCTAGCAGCCACAAACAAGTTATAAATATTTATAAAACGCAATGTAATCTAAGCAATAGAAATGTAAAAAATATAATAATAATAATAATAATAATAATACTAAGAAGAGCAATAGTGCAAAGGAATAAGGACAGGCAGCAGGCAGACAGGCAGCAGGCAGATGGGCAGACAGACAGCAGGCAGACAGGCAGCAGGCCACAGGCCACTGGAGTCCACTGTTCAAGAGCCTGGTCCCCTGGTGGAAAAAGCTGTCCCGTAGCCTGCTGGTCCGGGCCTTGAGGCTGCGGTACCGCTTGCCAGATGCTAGCAGCTGAAACTGTGGTTTGTGGTTGGGGTCCTTGATGATGCTTCAGGCTTTTCTGTTCTGTTCCAGCCCAAAAGAGCTAGGTCTTTCACAACATGATAACACGAACTATAACTATAATGAGTACAAACAAAAAGTAAGCACGTATCAAACAAATGTGTAAAATACATGGTTTAGTTAGTTTCTTAATAACTGAACTATTTCAGGAATCTATCTATTGAATCTGCCTTTCTTGGTGCAGATCTCAAACGCACGTGGAGCAGCCTGCACTCTATCACGGACTGTAAGGGCGTGAAGCACTGTGATATGGGATCGTCTGCCTCCCTACCAGATGATCTCAACAGCGTCCATGCTCGGTTTGAGGCCAACAACGTCTCCCCTGCAGGGAAACTACCAGTGGACTTCGATCGCTCAACCCTTGTTATTCCGGTGCTAGATGTGACCACGTCCTTCAAGTCAGTTAACCCATGCGAAGCACCAGGTCCTGATGGCACTCGCAGCTGTGTCCTCAAAAGCATGTGCCAGCCAATTAGCTGACGTTTTGACTGACCTTTTTTTTTTACCTCTCTCTAAGCCTGTCGGTGATTTCCACGTGCTTCAAGAAGACCACCGTTGTCCCAGTCCCCAAGAAATCGGCAGTGACGTGTCCGAATGACCTTTGTCCTGTCGCACTGACCTCTACAAGCATGAAATGCTTTGAGCGACTTTGAGCGACTGTTCATCCCTACCAGCCTCCTTGGACCCTCTTCAGTTTGCATACCGCACAAACAGATCCACTGATGATGCTGTTGCCCTGGCGATGCACACTGCCCTCTCCCATCTGAACAGGATAAACTCCTATATGAGATTGCTGTACATTGATTACAGCTCTGCCTTCAATACAATCATTCCAGCCACATCCGCTTATTAAAGACTTTACTTCTGGAGGAGACTCAGAAGGTTTCGTCTTACACCCCAAAATCTTGATGAATTTCTACAAGTGCACCATAGAGAGCGTACTGACGGGCTACATCACTGTCTGGTGTGGCAATTGTTCCCTCGGTGACCGTAAGGCACTACAGAGAGTGGTGAGCTCATCATTGGCAGCAAACTCCCGTGCCTTCAGCGCATCGACCAGCTACGATGTCAAAGGAAATCCTATAAAATCATTAAGGACTGCAGCCACCCGGCACACTATCTGTTCAGCAGACTGCCCTCTGGGAGACAGTACCGTAGCATCCGAACCAGAGCCAACAGGTTACAGAACAGTTTCTACCTGCAGGCCATCAGGATGCTGAACAACATACCTGCAGGCCATCAGGATGCTGTATAATTTAGCACCTTAGTCTTTTAAATGTCAAAAAGTCCAAAGAGCACTTCGTCTCAGTACTACTAAAGACTTACTTGGTTAGGGCTATTACCCTTGCTGTTCTGGTCTCGGATGGGATTTGTGCAATTATTTATTTACTTTTATATATCATATTTTTATTTAATGTGTATATATTTGATTATGCTACATATATTATGTTATGTTAAATTATGCTGTAGAATGCCTGTGTCTCACCACAAACATTTCAATGTTTGTCCTGACATATTGTGCATATGAGAATGACATCTGGAAAGATTTTCTATTAGGCCTATTCACTGTTCAAAATGATTAAAGAAAATAAATTAAACGAATTGTTTTACCCTATCGATTTTATGTCTCCCCAGCACCTCTGTTCAAATGAGTATTTTCTAGTTTAAGTAAATATACACATTTTTAGCAGACGCAACTCGGTAGTGCACCCTTGTGGCCAAACTAGACAAATGCTGACTAATAGGTTGGCTGGTGTCAGTTGACACTTTTGTTATTCAATATATTAAAAAAAATAATCCGGTCGAACATACCTCATAAATGATGCTTTACAGAGGTTTGTGTGCTAAACTTTTCTCCTTAAAAAAAAGAAGAAAAATCTGTAATTAATGTGTGTAATGCAGAATGCATGATTGATTTATATTTCAGAGGAAAATATCACACTAAAATAGAGAGAGAGCGAGAGAGAGAGAGAAAAAGTATGTGTGCGTGCGACAAAGTGTATATACAATTCATTCATTTTGTCCTAAATAGCCCTAAATTGTCCCAAATAGAGAAATGATATGAGCGCTTGAAAATTCCTTCCCTAATGAAGTGTGCCAAAAAGAGGGACACCCCCCCCCCCCCCCCCCCCCCCCCCTTCCCGCACACACACACACACACAAAGTTGCAGCAACAGTCGCACGGCCCAGCTGCACTACAGACATTCAAAATGTGGTAAGCAACACAACAACCAACACTTCAGCATAGGCTCCTATATCTATACACAAGTAGTAGGCTAAGTTACCAATATACAAGCACAATAAATCGTGCTGCTAACTTATTGCGATGCATTTCTTGCATTTCTCAGAATGTACTCACTGGGGCGAGCACTGTTAGCACAGCTAACATTGCTGCTTCCTCTACGGTCGATATTTACCACTTACAGTAACGCGTCGTGCACCTTTTTGTCTTGCAGGTTCACTGCCAGGTTTCTCTATGTATTTACATACAACATGTTCCAATTTTGTGCCCACACGTGGATACTGTCCAACATGACGGCAAGGTTTCTCATGTTTGGTCGAGGTGGGGAATATTATATTTCAATGATCATACTCCCCGCCCCCCCCCCCCCCCCCCCCCCCCCCCCCTTACACACACGCACGCACGCACACACACACACACACACACACACACACACACACACACACACACACACACTAGGTTAAGAGACGTCACGTCTTTGAATGGTTGTCATCAGTTTATATTTTTTGTAATTTTCAGACGCCTTGGCGGATACGTTTTACTCCATCGGAGTCGTCATGTCCCTGAGTCAGCTTTTCACGGTACTGGAGCTGTTTCACATCGCAGATGGCATCGACAAGAGTTGGATTCTCCCACGCCTTTTTCAAGTTTGTGCAACCCGTGTTTTTTTTTTCCAAAGTAAAAGTCGATAAGAACGAAGCGTGTGTGCCTGTGTGTGGTTAGGTTTTTATCTGAACGTGCCAACAGGTGGTGGAGAGGAATCTTCTGCTATTCACAATAGTCATGATGGAGGAGATCCAGACCAAACCGGTCGTATGTGCACAGTTCTTCCTGTGGAACATCCTGGGTCTGTTGAGGTATGCAGACATCTTTCTATTTGAACTGCGGGGAATGCTATGTTTACATCTCATTTAGCCAACTGTTTTGAAAAAAATGTTTACATTGCAACACATTGGTTACATCATTTTGTACATGGGATTTTGGTGAGACCCCAGTTGGACTTGAACAGGCCAATGTGTTCCATTATTGTAATGATGATGACGATGATGATTATGGTGATAATGGTGATGACGATGATGATGCCCCCCCCCCCCCCCCACGTCTCTATTCTGCGTGATCAGGTATCCCCAGGAGCTGCTGTGTGTGATGGGCTCACCCTCGCTGAACATGCTGTGGAATCGCTACACACTATACGTCCCCATATACATCCTGGCTGCCACCACAGAAGGTGAATCCAACGCATCTCCAACACAACATAACTATCATCATCCTAGTGGCTTTTCGATCAACGTTGGTTTTCTTTTTGTTAAGGTCAGTCTTTAAAGCAGCAGGATATAAACTCTTGGATGATAATTGAATGTCAAATCAAGTCCACTTGATTTGACATTCAATTATCAGTAACACTTTTACTGATGCATTTTTTTGTAATTGTACGTTTTCTTGGGTTAAGAAAGTCCTCCTTTTAGCCTGAACATAAAACACTTTTCAAACCTTTGAATGTTACTCTATGAGTTTAATCATTCAACAATAATAATGCGTTTGAACTACGGTTCACGACTACCATAATAAAAGCATAGCATGGCATAATCTCTTCATACTGAAAGATGAACACGAACAGACACGAATGTCATTCAAAACACGATGAGCCTCAGGAAAGAGAGTGAGTATGCAGGAAATGGTCTGTTGCAACACATGATTGCAAACGGGTGATAGAACGTCAGGAAATGTGTGTGAGGACAACATATGGCCACACTGTTTGGACCATACGGCTCACATTCTCTACTGCAGCGACAGACAGAGACACACACACAGTTAGACAAGGGAAGCAACCGCACACAGGCAATCTTGCATGAACCCACACATTGTTTGGTTTGGTCAATTTGAATTTCCTTTGAATGGTTGGATAATAAGGAAGAAGTTGATCGATATACAGTAGATATTTTTTCTATTCTTTATGTAGTCATGATAATGTGCAAGATATGTTTATTAAATTATCCAAAAATTTAAGGAATACATTTTTTAATCAGTTACGGCTACTACACTAAATCGATTACGATTCTTTCTTTGTACTTTGTTAGTCATATTTTCATAGTTTATACTAATATAAACTATGACAGAATGACAACAGTCATAATCTGTGGATAGTATTCTGCTGTGGATATTGCTGTGATAATCTTGGTTTCCCATCTTTTGCAGGCATTACCGTGTACCAGGCAGTGCGTCATTTAGAAAAGGCTGGCAGAGGTCAGCTTCAGCTCCCAATATCCTCGCCCAATCGCGTCCCCATCCTTCTGAAGACCTACATGATCATTCTCACAGTCGGTAAGACAATCTAGACTAGTATTCCACCCCGGGCCAAACATGCAAACATTATTATTATTTTTTTAATGTGGGCTAGAAACGGCATTGTGCTTGAACTTAAAGGGACGTTGACAAAACCCAGAACCTGAATAGAATAATTTTTTCACCTATGGATTATCACAGAGGCATCATCGTAGGACAAGCACACGGATCACGGGTCTGCTACTATGTTACCAGCGCACAGGAAGTAGACTAAACTAGTGAAGATAAGTCTTCTCCCCGTGCCCTGGTACAGAAAAGTAGCAGACCATTAATTAGTGTAATGAGCGACACCTGTGTTTCTCCTACGACGACGCCTCTGTGTTAAGGTTAGAGGATTCTTTTCTCTCTGATTGGTCTTCACTATAAAGATGGTGTTTACTAGGGCTGTGCGTAAGAATCCGCGGAAAATGTGGTATCCATGGCGGCAGATTTTGCCACTCTTTTGCTAACCGTTATGTTATCCTTCCAGGCGCAGCCGTTACAGTGTGGCAGTTAGTGAAAGAGAGACGGCAACGGTTGGAGAAATGGAACAAAAAGCTGAAGAAGTCCTAGGACATTATTTTATCAATTGTATAATTGTTATAACTGTGCTGTTTGGTGTACTTTTATAAAAACAACAACATATATATATATATATTTTACTATCAGCACCAGCTCCAATGTTATTTTGTCCACTTATTTGAATGTACACACAATCGGAATGTAATTTGAACTGAGATCAACCAGAGTACATGGATCATTGTATTTGTAACAAGACAAACAAACACACTTCCACTAAGATATTTATTGCAGAGAATTTGTATTAAAAAAAGCATTCCTTCTGATAATACCAACAGTGACATTTCTGTGTATCCATATTGCGGGCAGCCAATATAAGCAGAGGTGACTACGATAGCCTTATGGGTCTCCACATGCTATGGTCACACAAAACAAAATTCTGTCAGTCTTTCTCTTTCCGATAGAGTTAAAGGCCAGGTAAACATTTGACAGCGGTAGCAGCATCTCTGGTGAATACAGACGGGGGGGGGGGGGGGGGGGGGGGGGGGGAACAAAGTCACCATTTCCGATTTGGTGAAATGCTTAAAGTGTCAAATGTTACAATTTGGCACCCATTTGAATAATAAGACACAATTTTGGGTTTTTTATGTGTTGCAGTAACTGAATTCCTTCGATTGTTCGGGTTACGTTCATGTATGATGTCCTTGCTTAATTGCTTATTCCACAGGGAATGCATATATGCATGGACAAGACCTCCTCCTGTTCGATTTCCAGTAGGACGCTGTGGGTCTCTGGTCGCCTACCAGCCGTAGGCCCTGGTCCAAATGCCCTTCTTCCTGAATTCTGCAAACGACCTCAGGGCTTGTAACGCGGCTACGAGCAAGTAGAGACGGAAAGACGTGGAGTAAAACTGATTCAACTGAAAAAATCGGTTCATAGTGCATACATGGTGATTTCTGTTTGATCAAACTTTGAAAGGTTGTGAATGAAACAATACACACACACACACACTGTATGCAGATGATCTACTATTACATGGACGTAAATTATACACAGTTTAATACACGGAAAGACTATCATTAGGTTATTGAGTAAGGATCATATACATGTATTTCAACTGGTATTTATTCCATAAAGTCGTTTCTTCTATTCATAAAAAAAGGTGATTTAAATTAAAGTTATTTATTTGCTAGTCCTCAATTTTGAACTCCTTTAATCCTTCAATTTTGAAGGATCAGTAAAATCGGTGGGATAAAATGCCGTGACATTAACAATAACTTCAAACCCAAGTTAACCTGGTTCAAGGCCCTGATGGCAGTAGGGATAGAATAGCTTTTACATTATGTTTTTGTCCTTTTAATCATCCTTGTGCCTTATTTAATTAAGATGAGTCTGCATCATGATTGGGTTCAGTATTATCAAACAGCCACCCAAGTTACAAACGCCCTGGTTACAACCACCCTGGTTACAACCACCCTGGTTACAACCACCCTGGTTAAGAACACCCTGGTTACAACCACCCTGGTTACAACCACCCTGGTTAAGAACACCCTGGTTACAAACACCCTGGTTACAAACACCCTGGTTACAAACACCCTGGTTACAACCACCCTGGTTAAGAACACCCTGGTTAAGAACACCCTGGTTACAACCACCCTGGTTAAGAACACCCTGGTTGCAACCACCCTGGTTACAAACACCCTGGTTAAGAACACCCTGGTTAAGAACACCCTGGTTGCAAGCTGACATGGGTAGGGTGTGCATGACTCGGTTCTCACCTTTGGCGGTTGTGATGGATGTTATTGACAGTCTTTGCTCAGGGCCTTCTGCAATGCTGAGCAGCCAGTCCAGGAACTGAGACACACACACAAACACACACACACACACATTCCTGATTAAGAAATGACACGTCTCGCCACGTCTTGTGCTCGGCTGTGTCCGGGTCAGTTGAGTTTCAGTATAAGTCTGTCCGGGCCGGTTGCCAATTTGCAAATCCAGATAGTTCCAACTAAATACCATGTTGGTCGACCATTTGTTGTTGTTGTAGCTCCCGGTGGGAGTCGTGACAAACTTAATGCTGCACATTTGCCTTCCATATCGCCACCACATGGCTTCCGCTGGCTGTTCCTTGGGACCGGTTTGGACGGTGCCAACACGAGCCCTGCTTATACAGGTCCAACAGAGCCATCTCAGCGCTTTCAGACATTACAGTGACACTCCCCTCTTGAGAGCGCAAAGGAGTGGGCTGAGCTGGGTGTAACAACACAGCACTCCTTGGATACACAAGAGATCAAGGCTGTTTCACATTTGTGTTTACATGGTAGACAGATAGTTTACGGTCAAATAGAAACGTATTGAAAACATTAAGGATCAGTAAAATCAGTGGGGTAAAAGGCTGGACGTGATAATAGTGACCCAATTGAACCTACTGGTTCAAAGCCCTCAAATAGATATATTTTTCTCATCATAATCATCCTTCTCAATGTTATTGTACCATAAGGCTAGTTCGCATCATTAGCAGTAGCAGCAGTAGTAAATGAACAGCGTTGCACTACTACTGCTACTGCTCATTAGAGATGACATGCTAACTAACCTTATGGTGAGTCAGCGGTAGGAATAGCATAGCTTTTACATTATGTTTCTGTCATCATGATCATCCATGTCAATGTGATTGTACCATAAGGTTAGCTAGCATGATGTCCCTATTTGGCAGCAGCACCAGTGGCAGTTCATGGATAGCGTAGCATTGTCGCTAACCTTCTGCGACTGGCCGCTCCAGGGCTCTTTATCCAGCAGCTGCTTCAGACTGTGGGGCAGGCCGTCCAGACAGACGGGCAGCACGCCCTCGGCCAGCCGCTCCTCGCCGTAGAGGGCGTGGGGAAGGCCCGGTAGCCGTGGCAACCACTTGGGCCTGACGCCGAGCATCAGGGGCGTGGCGTGGTCGCCCCACGAGACCACGGCGGCGGCAAACACCTGCAGCAGGAAGTCCGTGGCCTGCGATGGGAGATGAGGGTGATGGTGGGGTTGTTGTTAACTTGTCTTTCAAGAGGTTTGAAGAGTGTGTTTGTGACGAACAAACATCAACAGTCATCAGTACATCAGTACAACATCGCAGATTCAACACTCGCAGGAGCGGATTCGTAGAGTTGTAGTCAATGAGTTGTGTGCTCACTGTTATCTAATTTAAAGTTCCAGCAGGCTCCATGGGTGTTCAAATGAAAATGACATGAGGCCAAATATTGTGGTGTTTGTTGACAGTGTCTCAAAGTAATTTACAAATGGGAGACTGAAGTAACTGATTTAAAAACCCAATGCCAGATGTCCAAATCTTTTCTGCAGCTACAAATACCAACCTACAAGTTCAAGGAGAACTCCAAATTCATTTCTTTTCAGTTACTAAAAATTCTCCCTTGGAGTGTTTGTTATCTCACTTGAGGGCCTACAGAGTACCCCTGGACAAAATGTGCAGAGACTTCAGGCTGCACTGTCCAAATAAAGCCTCTGAAACATTCCGAGGGTTAGGCTCGGGAATGGCTGATATCTTACAATTCTTTTCCCACCTACACACCGACGCCAGAGCTCCGCTGCCAGTGTGGTGCGTGTTTCACAATACACATGCCGGTTGCAAGAGGAAACTCCACAAACGGTGTTCTTTTGGCCGAGGAACGTACCAGTTTGGTGTCCGCGCATTCCACGGACGTGGTGCCGTAGACCACGTTTCTGATGTGTCCCATCAGCTCCAGTAACCACTCCATTCGCTTAGAGACCCCTGGGGAAGCAGGCAGGACAGAAACCACAGGGCCGGTAACATTGTTTTCTAGATTACGGCTGAGATCATGAGTCAAAGTATAGCTCGCTATCGAGTCGTGCTATAGCTAGCTTAGTTAGCATGATGCTGATTGGCCAGCTCTGGCCTCTCCGATGCTTCTTGTGTGTGTGTGTGTGTGTGTGTGTCTGTGTGTCTGTGTGTGTGTGTGTGTGTGTGTGTGTGTGTGTGTGTGTGTGTGTGTGTGTGTGTGTGTGTGTGTGTGTGTGAGCTAGTGCTGTTACAAATCCCCTCACTACATGCTGACTCTACAAGATAGGCGATTCTTAAGCAACTCCTTTTGCAAGCAAGCAATCAAATGCCCTCTACCTGTCTACTTGACATTCATCTGCCAACTGAATCGCAGGCGCGGTTATTTTTGGAGAGAATATAAGGCAACATCAGCAAGTGAAACTGGCTATTGGATGGGGTGGATTATATTGCATGATCCAGTTTTGCGAAGGATTGTGTGATGACTAACCGCACTGCATTATTGTGTGTGTGTGTGTGTGTGTGTGTGTGTGTGTGTGTGTGTGTGTGATTAACTTGTGTGTGTGCGGTGGTGGGGGCCCGGAAGCTAGGGACCTGTCTGACCTGTGTTGGGGCTGGGGGCCAGGCGACACTGGTAGAAGGTCTGGAGGAGGAGCCAGCCCACCCGGGGGGCCGACCAGCCTCGCAGCAGGGCGCTGATGACGTCGTTGAGGGAGAGCAGGGGGAGGCGGCCCTTGGAGGTGAGGTAGGCCAGCGTGAAGCAGCTCTTCTCCATGTCCGCCTGGAGGAGAGAAGGAGGGGCCATGCATCTTACAAAATGAGATTATATCGTGGTGGCATCATGCCGAATAAGCTTAATCAATATGTGTTTTATTATCTACACTGTTATCTACTTTCTACAACTACAACTACAAAAAGCTATTGTTGAAGGACTTAAGCATGTTGAAAGAAATATATATATATATATATGTATTTTTCCTTTCCAAAAAAACAACAAAAAGCTTTTCTCCTGCTTACAAGAGTGCAGATGGAGTTCTGTTGGTGTTTGAAGAGATTTAAAGATATTTTAAGTTATTTCAGACTGTATCCACCCATGCATACATTGGCAATAAGACCAACATATTATAACTCAATCAAGCCGTCAGCGCAGACCTACCTCCGTAACGCAAACGACACGTTCGATCTCTGTATCCGACATCTCGGACAGACATTTGGTGATTTCCACGTACAGGTCCACTTCGTCATCCTAATACAAACCAGTTGTTAGCCGAAAATAATATTAATACAACTTCACATTCCCTATTGTACCATTTCAGATCAGGACAGTTAATCTGGGTGGGTGTGTTTTTACATTTGTGCACCTCATGCACTAGCAATTTGACCAGTATTGACCACGTAGATTTGTACTAGTTTTGAAGTTTCCTTGACTCCTTAAATATAAATATATATTATTTCCCCCCCCCCCCCCCCCCCCCCCCCCCACACACACACACACACACACACACACACACACACACACACACACACACACACACACACACACACACACACACACACACACACACACACACACACACACACACACACACACACCTGTCCCTCCGGCCTACCCTGCATAGGGTGGAGGGACAGCTGGTAGCTGCATTATGGAGGCAAGTCTCAGGTACATGAAAACATCATCGTCATCATCACCAATATGTTTATCTTCCCAACCACTAGTTGGCGAAAAAAGACCTAGCATGTCACTGCCCTTTTGCGTGTATGAGTGTGTATGTGTGTGCACCATATGGCTTGTACATCGTGACGTCACATCGCAATAACCGCCTTCATTTTGGAAGCATGGGAGCATTGGAATGTTAGTTATTATGTTAATAGTAATGTATTTCTGGTTATTGTTTAGTAAATAATCTTGAAATTATTTGTCATCATCGGACAACATTGTTGTGTGAGAAACTGCCACAGCGTTTCTCATGCGAGACGTGGCAAAACAAAGGGATTTTACAGTCTCTTTGAGTCCTCTCAAAATGGCCGACAAAACATCCCATGATGCATTGTGATGCACAAGCCCTCTATCCCACCTGCATGTTGCTGGGCAGGCTGCCGTAGATCTTCTCGGCGGTGGAGCACAGGAGGGTCCAGCAGTGCTTCGGGGGGTTCGGGAGGCTCATGGCCAGGCCCAGCCCCCGCAGCACGGCCAGGCGGAGGAGGAGGGGGGTCTTGACCCCCGCCGCTGCCACCACCTCCTCCCCCGCCCCCTTGAAGCGCTGCACGGCCAGGCTCTCCACGTAGGCCTGCAGCTTGTCCTCCGACACGTGTTTCATCCAGGCGCCCAGCGTCTCGTACAGGTGGGCCTGGGTGGGGTACTACGTGGCAGGGGGAGGGGGAGGGGGAGGGGGAGGATGAGCTGGAGCTCTTGATTTGGTGGAATGACACGGTTTAATTGTTCGTAGAGACCTGAGCGACGTGTTCATACCATAGCAATATCGTTTATAATATTAAACAAATGTAACATTTGATTGAAATAGTAGTCAATATTTTTTATACATTTTATTATCGTCTATTTTTAAGTCATGGAAATCTTACGATTACAAAAAAAAACCGTAAAGAGCCAGTGAACCCACTGTTTCAGCTGGAATTCGAACACTATGTGATTTAAAAAAATGTGTTTTGGGCTGAGAGTTTTAGGAAAGAGGGGGGCGTGTTATCCCCATGGTTACGACCCACGCCAACTTTATGATACTTTTTGAGTACCGCCGTTGTTATGAGCATTATAATAAGCGATGTTGTGTATGAAATGCGCCACACACCGTAGCGTTACACTATAGGTGTCCAGGAAGCCTAACCCCCCCTCAGACGCGGACATTAAATACATCGCTGCTCAGACAGAGCTTCACCATCCACACACACCGTGGGGTTATACTATAGGTGTCCGAGAAGCCTAACCCTCGGACGCGGGTATTAAATAAACCGCTGCTCAGATGGAGTTTCACCATCCACACACACCGTGGCGTTATACAATAAGTATCCGAAAAGCCCAACTTTATCGTCCCCTCGGTTCTCTGTCCACACAAACCGAGCCGCCGGTGCCCCTTGGTCGTGACGTCAGACTACCTCGGAAAAGGTAGACTGACGTCACGAAAAGAACGCCGCCTGCGTTCGCAGCAGAGTGGAACGTTCACGTAGTGTTTTGGGGAGAATGGCAAAAACATAGGATTTTCTCCCTTTTTTCTGTAAATTGGGGACTTATTTCGGTAACAGTGATAAAATGGCATAGATTACTATGTTGACGATCATATAACACAAATAACCACGTTTAAAACAACAGAAAAAGTGGTTTTGGATTCACTGGCTCTTTAAATGGTAATCAATATTTGATACTTTTCCCTACTGCTTTTCTAAGTCGATATTGAAACATGAAAGGCTTACGACATTAATAATCAACCATCAATCAATAACAACCAGAAGGGTTAAAAGCGAGAAACCGAGTAATGTAATAACGCAGTGCTATCATAGTGTCACCTAACATAACAAACATAATGAATATAACACAGAAACCAGGGCTCATCTTACACTGAGGCAGTTGACGAGGGGGCGGGACAGCCAGGTGCCCAGGAACAGAGCTGCGCTCTGGGAGGACTGGGCCTGGGACGCCGCCAGCACCATGCACTGATGTTGGACGTCCTCCACTGGCGAGAGAGACCCCCACCCCCGGAAGAACATCATCAGAATCCGATCACTGAGTGGATTTGGATTTGCAATGTGTTGTGTGATACTTGGTAGTTAAAACATTTAAAAGGATTCAAATGAAAGCATTAAAAAAGGGTTTGGTATTGGCTATCAGATCACAAAAAGTGAATATGTTGCTTTTTCTTTTTTTTATCTCTTTTTTATATTTGTTGCTTTTTCTTTTTCTTGCGCGTGAAATTGGGGTGCCACAGCCTGTACTGGCTGCTGTGGCAGCCCACATCCATCGGGGAACAATAAAGTATTATCATAACTTATCATTCCTCTGTAGGACTAGATCAGAATCGGAATCAGAACATGAAACTCTTCATTGATCCCCTGGGGAAAATTGGGTCACGTTACAGTTGCTCCACTTCTAGAACAGAAACACAGGACTATCCACAGAGGGGCGTGTCCTATAAAAGATCGACATCAAATGGATGTAGTAGGAATGCGTACAACCTTCAGACCGTTTCCGAATGTATTATTTCTGTACGTGAGGAAACAAAAATGAATGGCTGCTCTTACTGAAGTCGAGCCTCATCAGAGGGGATAGCATCGTGCTCCAGTTGACCGGCGGGTATTGGTAGCTCGCGCCGACCGACGCTAGCGACGCTAGTGCTGTTTTCACTAGCATGGGATGGTACGCTTCTGGACCTGGGTACAGAAGGAAGAAGGGAAGAAGAAAACGGACCCCGTAAAGTTTACGTGTGATTTGTATGCGGACGTAAGAACACCGGAAAATGTATTGAAACCAATTTATATTTATTTTGTTTAATCACTTTTTATGTATATACTGTACATCTTTGGTGGAAATATTGATAGTACCTCAGAATTCACTACAATACTTTGAACACAACTTGCAAAAAACCTAATTCACTGTATTAGTGAAGAGTGAGAAAATATTGCAATAAGTTGAAGTAACTCAACACCACAGAAAGCAGGTTATTGAGAAACCTGTATTTCTTTTTTCCGGCTACCAAATTGTATTGCGGTCGGTGATGTAATGAGTATTCAAGTATCAAGTCACCCCTCAACACTGACAAACCCCGTAGCAGGATTGTGTTGCACGTAGATAAACCGCGACAGAGAGATAATCTCCAAACCTTTCTTCCCCGCCTGGGAGAGGAAGTCACCCAGGGCCCGCAGAATGCTGTTCTCCGGGAGATAAGCGAAGTCCTGGGGCACTGGAAGGGGCCGAGGGGAAGAGAGGAGACCCAGTTAGAGGAACACACGGTGCCGCTCCATATATTGAGACACAGGGTGGCCAATGAATGGCTTGCAGTCGGGGACAATGAAGCGGTCCATGATAGAGTATATCTTACAGTACAGGAACATAAGCATGGTGCTTAAATGAGAGTGCATACGCTTTGCTGCTATACTTGAAGCTGTTTTCTGTTTAGCTTTGACATTTTACATTTCCATATTGCAGGCTACGCCTATTTATATTTGTTTTTTTTCTGTATTTCACTTGAAAACCTTTTTGTTCATTTTGAGCTAATAATAAAATGAGAAAATACTCAGAACTATTCATTTGCCAATATACAATACTAGGCTTTACCATGTGGTTATTTTATATGGACAATGTATTTACTGAAATACCAGAAAACATGCTTTATCGTGATTAAATGACGGTGTAGTAGTCGGGATAGCAGACTACGGCCATATTGCCCAGCCCTACTTCCATGGGTAAACATGCATAAATAATAATAAGTACTTGTTTCTAAGTGCTACTCCCTGCAGTGTGTGTACTACCTGTCGTGTGAGTGTGACTGGTGGACATGTGGGCCAGATGCAAATGTCCGACCAAACAGGCGCTGTTGGACTGCAGGCCCATGGCTCCTGAGAACGTGATAATCTACGAGACAATCCCAGAAAACAACACCACAGTGTGAGGGAAACTACACCAGTAGCACGCATGTGTGAAACATAGATATATATCAAAATAAAAGCATATGCACATATTTCATGTGTTTTCATTTCTTTATTGCCTTACATTTTTTTCAGTTTTCAATTATCTTGAGCTGAGCAAGCGTATCGGTCCTACGTCATTTTAACTCAACATCTACTTTTCAAATTTCCAATCTGAGATTACAGACTTGCAAAAAGAGAGGAATCCTCGATCAACTTAATGAATGACTAATTAATGAATGGAACTAATAACTAGTTCAAATAGGTAGATCTATGCATTGCTGTACCTGTGTGATGGCGCGGATCACGTCGTTGAGCTGGCCTTGTTGTCGTGACGACTGTTCCGACTCACTCTTTAACTGAAAGGGGCACAACACGTTTTAAAACGCCCGTGCAAGCCAACCAATCCCAATCTATATCCCACCACTGAGCAATCCATCGCCATGGCGACGGTCTTCAAAGATGGCCGAGGTCTCGGGATTTCATTATTCAAGAAAAAGACGATGACAAATGGAAATAAAATATTCCAAAATATGTCCGTCTCATCCCCATATGCCGCTATAATATCATAGCTAAAAACGTCCTCTGAAAGGTTGATTAGTGGAGAAAGCCTCACCTGAATAAGGTAGCTCTCTGAGCCCACCAGAGCCACTAGGCCATTCACCGCGGCCAGGCGCTGCATCGTAGGACAGCCCTGAAACACAGAGACATATATACAGTACGTTACAGCCTACCACTGAGTAGCCATCCAGTTGTACCTGCTTCCATTCAAAATCAATGGTATCTGCTATCCAGACATAGCGTCCTGAAAGAGTGTGTTAGGAATGTACCCGACTGCTGACCTATGACCCTAACCTGTGTGGCCAACTTGAAACACAAGTTTGCTTACCACCATACCATTTAAAGTTTAATAAATAAATACACCTCAATATTGTTGCTATCCCAATTCTACATTCAAATGTAAGCCAATGAGATAGCCCAGTAATCTCGATTTCTCTTTAAAGACGTATGCAATAATAAACACTGTCTTCGTTGTTGGACCACAATGACAAATGTGTCCGGGCCACTCTAAACGTAAACTGTAAAAACAAATGTTTTTTGTAATTTAGTTCATCCTGGGAAACCTTCATACTCATCAAAAGGAAGAGATGATAAACTAATTCCACTTCCACTTCGTCAGCCAGAGAAGTGTATCTGAGGTAGCTTGAATCCTCAGTGGTGGGCGTCAGGGAGGACGGTCTACCTCGGCTAGCAGGATCTTGATCCAGGCGGCCAGCAGGCTAGGGAGGAGGTCTGTCGCTTTGCCGTGACCGCAGACCGAGAGACCGTGGACCACGGAGCCCAGAGCCAGGGAGAAACCTGGGGTCTGGACGACACACACATCGCATTAAACACACATATTACACACTCACACACAGGTACACATGTATCAATTAATCAATGATTTAATTACATGTATTACAATATACATGCTCTAACACACACACAAAAAACATAAATATTACACACACGTACACATGTATTACAAACATACACACGGACATATTAAACACACACAGATGTTAAATTTAGACACACACATTTGGATGGATGTTTGTCGCCCCCTAGAGGCCGAGCAGAGTAAATACATACAATTGTACTACAAGCAAATAAAGACTGTTGTACTATTATTATAATAGAGTTGTGAGGGCTTTGACAATATATACTGGTTTTCATATACATGTCTATGGAAAGCACAACACCGCCATTACATCCCAGCATGAACTACCTGCTGGCTCTCCTCCGTCAGGGTGCGGAGCTCACGCATGACCTCATCAGCCTTGCTGGCGTCCACCAATCCCGCGCTGAAGCCCGACACGCACGCACATGCCACTGCGTACGCCAGAACCTGCCATCAGAGACAGTGGGGGGGGGGGGGGGGGGCGGTTATCCCAGGGCTAATAATAAAGAGTTGACAATGATTAGTGTTTATGAATATCTAAATAGATGTAGTTATTTAGCGGATGCTTTACGACAGAATTACAGTGGATTTTACTGCGGTGGATTTCAGGAGAAAATGTGGATACGTGACTATAAGCTGGTAAGGAGTTAGTGTCTTGCTCAAGGGCGACTACAGGTAAGGCAAGGCAGGTTTGTTTATATCGAAACCTTCAAACACAAGGCCATTCCCTCATAGTGCTTTACCTAGTAAGAATCACATTCTAAAACATTAAGAGGACAACCATTAAAGGACAAAAGAAAGTTTAAATTTAAAATAAATGTAGAATGAAATAATGTAGTAGAAGGTAAAGGAATAAACACACTATTGCAGACATACATTTTGATAAAAAGCTGCAGCAAACAGAAATGTTTTGAGCCTTGATTTAAAACTATAAAGTGCTCAAGATATGTCGGTGGATAAAAAGGAAAAATCGACTTCTGATATCAGGGCTTCGAACCCACAACCCTTCTCATGGGAGCCAAAAGCCCGGACCCCTGGGCGAGGCCTACCTCCTGCAGCATGCGGCCCTGCTCCCCGCTCTCCTGGAGCCGGGCCAGCAGCCTGTCCAGGGAGAGAACCACGCGGGACCCGCCCTCCGTCCCGCCGCAGCGAGACCGGGCCGCCAGCACCAGGCCCAGACCCAGCACACACCCCGTGCTGCGGGGGGGGGGAGGGGCAGGTAAGGGTTAACACTCTAGGCAGCCTGTGAGGGTTCAGGCGTAGCAGCAGCCAACGACAGAAAATAAATAGCAACTGAGCAAAGCATTGTGACTTATTCCTTGGGATCTGGTTGATTTATTTACTTTTAATTTAGGTTATATGATTTTATATTTTATAATGTTGTGTCTATAAAAGTATTCTACGAATAAAATGAAGTACTATTAATTGAACAAAAACAATGAGTCAATACGATCAATAGAGCTGGACATTGGAGTTGGGAGAGTAATAGAATACAATATTATTACATATCTCTGTGAATGAGCTGTTGCCTGGTTGCATTGATGGGATAAAGATAAATAGATATTTTCATATCCATGTGAACGGATAGAAAAAGTGTCAGGTTTGCAAATAAAGAGGAACATGAGGATGCTGAGGAAGAGGATGTGTGTGTGTGTGTGTGTGTGTGTGTGTGCGTGCGTGCGTGCGTGTGTGTGTGCGTGTGCGTGTGTGTGTGCGTACCCAGCATGTGTGTTCCGAGGTGATGGATGGAGTCTTATTTTTGGCGCGAGAGCAATTAATAACGACTAGTGGAGGGGGGGGGGGGGGGGGGGAGGGAGGGACTCTGACGGAAGCTTCACACTCTGCTGGGATAAACTCTTCAGCTGTCAAGCGGACGACAGAAGGGCCGACGCCAACAGAACCGTGTCTCTCCTGTCAGGTTCCATGCAGTCCGCTTGGTACAGTGGGCTCCTGACGCTCAAATGAGGCCGACTCAAGACTCTGCGTATTTTGCTGCGCTTATGAATTATTATTTTAGGGTTCAAGGCCTGAAGAGGCGGATGCCCCGTTGTGAATGAAGGGGTTCTTCGTTCGTCGTCCAACAAAAACTCAAATAGCCCTTTTAAGACACGGGCGTATCCTCTTTATGAAATCTGACTTGATGAGGGGGCACACCGAAACACAGCCCCACAAACGTTTTGGGGTGAAAGAAGTCTCAAGGAGGCGCAATATAAAAGGTATTAAAGACACTAAAGTGACCCAAGTTGAAGCTTGGCCCGTTTATGTCTTTTTAAAATTATAGCCAATCACGGTTCCCCTGGCAACGAACCCCATTTTAATTACTTTCATTTTATTTTAATCACATATCTCCGCTAAGACACCATCTGCTGAATTCAGCTGGAAATCCAGAGTTTCAAAACCCTGATGCGGTGGGTTTAACCTGACTCAGCAAAGAAAGTTGCACCAATTGTCTTCAGTTAGAGCCCAAAACCGATCAAAACGTTCACACCTAATCCAAAAAGGTAAAATGCTTTCACTGTGGTTTCATCATTGTTTTGCAATAAATACAAATTGATATTAAACAATAGATTGAATCTATCTGCACTCACTACAACCATCTCACCACATTCATAAAATTCATGTAGTATTTCGTTTTCTAAGATAGCATTTTTTACATACTTGTACTCCAGGTTGGGGTCGAAAGCACATTGCTCAAGGGCCTCCTGGGCGGCCGTCAGAATGCTGGGGTCCACTGGAGCAGAGAGGTCACTGTAACACACAGGGGACACGTGATGAGGACACACAGCGAAGGGCCCCCTGCAGTACTACCACACAGGGGACACTTGATGAAGAGAAAGGGGGGATAGGGAGAAGAAGAGACAGGGGGACAGAGAGTCAGTGGGAGGGCAAGAGAGAGCAAGAGAGAGATGGAGGGAGAGAAAGGGGGAATAGAGAGAAGGAGAGAAAGGGGGACAGAGAGTCAGTGGGAGGGCAAGAGAGCGAGAGAGAGATGGAGGGAGAGAAAGGGGGGATAGAGAGAAGGAGAGATAGGGGGACAAAGAGTCAGTGGGAGAGCGAGAGAGAGCAAGAGAGAACGAGAGCGAGAGAGAGATGGATGAAGGGAGAGAATGGGGGACAGAGAGACCGTGGGAGAGAGAGAGCAAGAGAGAGAGAGAGAGAGAGCCTCTCTACCTGAGGTTCTGGCGGTGCAGGCAGGCCAGCACCATGCCCAGCGCCAGGCCCGAGTGGAACTGCACGGCCTGGGAGTCGTCGGCCCTGGGGCCCCCGGGCAGCCGGGCCCTCAGCGTGGCGAGCACCTCGGCCACGCCCTCGCGGTGCCAGCCCACCAGCACCGGCACCAGCAGGGACAGGCCCAGCGTGGCGCAGGAGCGGGCGATGGAGCTGGCCGTGTTCTCACCAGAGTAGGACCGCTAAGGGAACAGAACACAGTTGCGGCGTATTGTAGCAAATCTTTATTATTTAAAAAAAAACAATCGGTACATTTTACAATTCAGGTATGCTTCAATGTTTTCAATTGATCCTGAATACTCAAGTTGAAATTATTTTGAATTCTGATAACAATCGCTTCATCTTTTCTCTCAATCAACCTTTTTATCTTAATACAAAATTGTCTATCTATTTGCGGTATCTATTTCTCCATAGCATTTGACAGAATTTCCTGTCTGGGATGAATTAAAGTACAACAATCGTTAGGGAGCCTTTGTTCTTGCAATGGACCCGTTTCTGAAGGGTCTCACGTATAGCACTGTTTGTATGGGGAAGAATCGATGTTACCATAGCGACGCCCTACTGGTCTGTAACCAGGGCACCAGCACCAGTAACTACAGGCTAGCGAACCTCCTGTTGAGTGGCGAAAACAACACACACACACACACACACACACACACAGACACAGACACAGACAGACAGAGACAGACAGACAGAGACAGACAGACAGACAGACAGACAGCCAGACAGCCAGACAGCATGACAGCCAGCCAGCCAGACAGCATGACAGACAGACAGACAGACAGACAGAGGAGCGATACTCTACATGGAGGAACCAGGGGAAGACCTGGCCCCGGGCCTTGTAGCCGCTGCTGATGATGCAGAGCAGCGTGTCCATCGCCATGGACAACCAGGCGCTGGTCGGGATGCACTCGGGTCCCGCCTGTAGCAGAAAAAGGCACCAGCAAGTGTGAAGACATCTTTCATCCTAATTATCAATGAAGAAATCGGAATCTATGCTGGAGCCGTGAAGTATAACCGGCCAGAACTTCAATAAAGACAAAACGTATGACAACTAGTGCTACTACTTTTAGACAAAGAAAGAGCCTAACAACTATTGTACATTTCTAAGCAACAGAGCCACTTTAATATCGACGCCAATTCTATGCCTTGTGTATATTGTCAGTACATTGTCGTGCATGTAGGCATGTTTTTCTATATTTTGTATTGCCATACTGTACTTCGGTGTTCTATATATTTTTTAACTTATATATAAATTGTTTCTTGATCTTTTCTATATCGTCTTTGATCTTGAGCTATTGTCCCACGACAAATTATTCCAATTTGATAAAGGAAATCAGATTCCGAATGTCTACATCAACATAAGCCCTTCAACGGAAGCCGTCCCATCAAGCTAATGCAGCAGCTCATCTGGCATTTCTATATCTATATGAGGAGGTGCTCCAGTGTTTACCTGGAGGCTGCCCTCTACGTCCGTGGGTAAGTTGCTCTCATACTTGGCCAGAGCAGCCGCCAGACCGCTCAGGGCCAGGATGCAGTTGCCTTGCACCACGGGGCTGTCCCTGAAAACACAGGGGGGGGGTGGGGGGGGGGGGGGGGTGGGCAGCGTTATCAGGCTGAGTCTGATGTGGGTTGACGTTTTTGAATTGGAAATCAGTGAATCCAAACAACGACGTGATCTGACATGTATCTCAAGGTTTCCGTGTTCTCAAATGAGGGATCCTCAAGGTTTTCCCCTGTTTGTAAGCAAGGTGTTTTAGTTTTTTTTTTGTTATTTTGTAATTCAAATAATATGACAATAACTGAAGCTTTATTCTACTGGGAAAGTTACAGCATGATGATCCCCACTGACTACAACTGACCCCAAATTGAAAATAAAAAAAAAGACTTTTAAAACTTTTGCTTCCTGCCGATGACATTAATTTGCCATTCTTTGAGTCGGGCAACGTACAGCAGGGGACAAGTGTGCAATTAATTTGAAGTGGGAATGTGAGTCGCCCGCTGGATGCTACTTGGCGGGACGCTAACAGTGGGAGTCGGGAGAGAAAGTGGACGTTGTTTTCGGTGGGAACACTCACTTGGCAGCCGACTTGATGACATCCGTCAGCTGGTCCCTCGCCCTGAGAGAGCGAGAGAGAGAGAGAGAGAGAGAGAGAGAGAGAGAGAGAGAGAGAGAGAGAGAGAGAGAGAGAGAGAGAGAGAGAGAGAGAGAGAGAGAGAGAGAGAGAGAGAAAATGTATTACTAATCTCCAAACACACACACACACACACACACATACACACACACAGGGCAGCAGTGTGCACTTACTGACTGTAATGAATACACACATGCATTCAGTACATGCACAGTAAGTGCCCGAGGCCCAAGGCTGATGAAAACGTTCCCATGATGAAATCCCTTCCGTATGGTTAGTTGGTTTCAGCACAACGACAGCTGTTTGGGGAGCGGGGGGAGGGGGGGTAGCCGACGGCATTTCTTATTTGTAGAATATATCAGTTATAGGATGTGATTCTATTGGTAACATTGTTGAAATCACTATCGAATAGCATTTAGTACGGATATGTCCAGGTTATTGTAAGCCACAAGCTAGTTTAATTATTACACATTGTAACTTTTAAATTGTGAAATCTAAGAAAGGATATACATTGCATTTCTAGGCAATACTTGAGGCAGAAGGAAAATCATTGTAGCGTTTAATTTCATGGCATATCGGCAACAAGAGAAATA
Source organism: Lota lota (assembly GCA_026745465.1). NCBI lineage: Eukaryota > Metazoa > Chordata > Actinopteri > Gadiformes > Lotidae > Lota > Lota lota. The sequence continues at coordinate 50,030 of JACYXH010000637.1, read as the reverse complement.
GAATTGTCCTTAATACTTTAAAAAAAACATACAAATAACAAAACATATTTATATAGCGCTTTTGTAGACAAATTAAAAAGGATAATAAACGGTCTAAAAGGCTAAATTAAACATTTAAAGCATAAGCAAGCAGTTTCAAGCATATTGGGACAATAACCAAGGTGTGTTAGGCTTTATTGTGCGTCTGCAAGGTGTGTGTGTGTGTGTGTGTGTACGGTGTGTGTATATGGTGTGTATGTGTGTGTGCGTACAGTGTGTGTATACGGAGTGTGTGTGAGTGTGTGATTGTGTGTGTGCGTACGGTGTGTGTACACTGAGTGTGTGTGTGTGTGTGTGTGTGTGTGTGTGTACCAGAGCCAAGAGAAATGCTGCTTGTGCTGCAGCTCCACTGTGCCATCCTTGCCCTGCTTCTGCTGCATCTCCAACTCAGCACGCCGACCCTGACACATGCACACACACACACACACACACACACACACACACGCACGCACGCACCCACACACACACACACACACACACACACAAGCACACATATACGCATACACACACACACACACAGTAAGTCGTAATCATGCTTGCATAAACATGAATGTGTGTGTGGACAGACAGACAGACACACACACACAGAGTAAGACGGTATCATGCTTGCATATACATGAATGTGTGTGTGGACAGACAGACAGACACACAGAGTAAGACGTAATCATGCTTGCCGTACATGAATATGTGTGTGGACAGACAGACAGACACAGAGTAAGACGTAATCATGCTTGCCGTACATGAATATGTGTGTGGACAGACAGACAGACACAGAGTAAGACGTAATCATGCTTGCCGTACATGAATATGTGTGTGGACAGACAGACAGACAGACATACAGACACACAAACAGACACACACACACACAGAGTAAAATGTAATCATGCTTGCATATACATGAATGTGTGTGTACACACACACACCTGTATGACGGCGTGGAAGGCCTGACTCATGAAGCCGCGCCAGGCCTGAGGCAGCAGGAGGGCGCGGTGCCACTCGCTGGGCTGGATGTTCACCTGGATGCAAACACACAAAACACATCATTACAAATGCATTCATTCTGACTGGAAACCTGGTTTCTCCTGTGTTTGTAGGTAAAACCTGCACCTAGAAAGAGGAGTTATTTCTCCATAGAAGGGGGGGGGGGGAGGGGGGGGGGGGGAATCAAGCTCCCCAACAGATTCTCAGTTATTACATTTTTACATTATTGAATTATAATAATTATATTTCCTTAAATAAAACAAAAGTCAATGTTAATACCTCCTGTCCTCTCCTATTTCTAAAGTTCCATGCCCCTACTGTGAGAGGGAGCATGTATCAAATAAACAGTCAGTAATGCCCAAAAATAGCAAATATTGAAACAGCATACACGTAAAAAAAGAAAGAAAATGTAGAATGAGTTTAAGATCAGTCAAAAAAAAATAGAAAATGGAACAAAAACAATTACTGAAAGGTCCTAAACGGGTGCCTGGTGGTACCTCGTGAATAAGGGATGCCAGCGTCTGCTGGTAACTGCGGCTGCGGCTGACCAGGAAGCGTACGATTGGCCGGCCGTCGCGGTCCGTGTGCACGGGCAGCTCGTAGCAGAGCAGCAGTCCGACTGGACGCAGACAACAAGCAAAAGGGACGAAAAGTGAAAAACGGTGGATAGGGCAGTGCTTTCTCCTAAACTCTGTTGAAAGAAGCCCAACCGAGGAGCACGACTTCATCCTACAGTATGGAATTCAGAGTTGAGTTATCATGGGGATGTATCACGTTATCGTTGCAAATAATCGTATCACCCTGAAGGAAAACTATGGGAGACGCTACCGTAGAAACAGGAGAAACACACACTATTTCACTCTATCAAGTAAATTGCAGGAGGGGTAGGAGGAGGAGGAGGGGATGAGGAAGAGGAGTAGGAGCGACAGGTGAAAGAGGAGGAAGAGGGGGAGGAGGAAGCAGAGGAGGAAGAAAAGGGGGAGGAGGAGGAAGAGGAGGAGGTGGGGGAGAGGGAGGAGGGGGAAGAGGAAGAGGAGGAGGTGGGGGAGAGGGAGGAGGAGGAGGAAGAGGAGGAGGAGGAGGAAGAGGAAGCAGAGGAGGAGGGGGATGAGGAAGAGGAAGAGGACGAGGTGGGGGAGAGGGAGGAGGAGGAAGAGGAAGAGGGGAGGAGGAGGAGGAGGAGGAGGAGGAGGAGGAGGAGGAGGAGGAGGAGGAGGAGGAGGAGGAGGAGGAGGAGGAGGAGTTGACCACCTGCTAGTCCAGGCTTCAGGCCCGGCTGCTTGTTCTTCTCGTAGGCCCGGAGCATGAAGGCGGGCACCCCGGCCATGGTCTTGCCCGTGTCCGAGAGCGCCCCCCCCCCGCCGCGCAGAGCCAGGGTGTGGATGCCCCGAGGCATGCGCATCATTGCCTGCCTCACCAGCGAGGTCAGCAGCAGCTCATAGGCTGGAGGGGGGGGGGGGGGGGGGGGGGGAGAACAAGATATACATATTTAATATGGTAATGGATATGTTTATAGGGCACCCTTTCAAACACAACGGCCATTTGTTGTAATTTGCATCTAGGCAGGAATTACATTTGAAAACATGTGAAAGGATTATGATTAAAAAGACAATGGTTTGACTGTCAAATAAATAAAAAAGTTGGATGATATATAGACCAGTAGACATATATTTTGTAATAAAATAAAACTGCAGCAAACAGAAAACCTTTGAGCACTGAATTAAAATATTAAACAGTTTCAAGCAGAGCTCGGATGTTCTTAAAGTTTGTTCCAGATATGCAACGCACCAAAAAAATTAAAGCTACTGCATATACAGAAATAAAACAGAAATGTAATCGAGCATTGGAAGAATGTGCAACTATAACGAGAACTAAATTACTTTGGCTCAAGGCGAGATAAAACACAACAGAGGAAACTACATTTTCAGCAAACCTGTACAGTGATCATTACAGATGCGTGCGTAACATAATTTGGTTACATCTGGGTGTATTTGGAGATGTGACACCAGGCCTCGGAGCGTACCTGGCAGGGCGGAGGTGTGTGTGAGGCGTAGGAGCTTCATGTAAGACAATCCCGGGATGGACAGATCCTTCTCCTCTTCCTCCCCGCCCTTCTCCTCTTCCTCATCCGTCTCAGGGAGCTTGGAGACCGGTCGAGCCTGATGAGTGAGTGAGTGAGTGAGTGAGTGAGTGAGTGAGTGAGTGAGTGAGTGAGTGAGAGTGAGTGAGAGAGAGAGAGAGATCAAATCCATGAAATTCATGCCATCGCCATCACCATTTGGTTGGGGTGAACAGAATCACAACAATTGAGACGAATAAAAATAAACAATTTTAATTATATAGCACTTTGGTAAAATGGCAAAAAATATATACAATGTCAGTAAAATACAACAGTAAAAAAACTATCAAATATCAATAGAATAGACATCAAAAAAGTAAAAGCATCCAAATTAGGTAGCAGAAAGGGGGAGGGTTAGATAGTTAACTAAGTTAGTTAACTAACTAAACATTAACTAAGGCAACGTATGACGCCAGTTTGTATTCAACACAACATCTGGATGTGTGTGTGTGTGTGTGTGTGTGTGTGTGTGTGTGTGTGTGTGTGTGTGTGTGTGCGAATATGTTTGTGTTTGTGAAGAGAAACAAAGGTCTGCATCTTACGAGCTCAGGGAGATGGAGTATCGTGTGTGCATCTTCGGGGAAGCCCGCCAACGCCCTGTAGCCACAGCTGGACGTTTCTGGCTCCTACAGGTATAGTGCACACACCCACGCGCGCACACACACACACACAAACGTAAACATTATGCATGTCAGCTTCTGCAACACACACATCACCACTAACTAACATGTAGAGGATTTTTTGAATTGTGAATAGTGATAGGATATAGGATAGTGACTAGGATAAGTAGCGATTGCAAGTTGCATTAATACAAATATGGACTTATGCGCCACAACAATAATGGATACACACAGAGCATAGCGCTCACTTCTGCACACGTACTTTGCTTAACGCATAGCGCCATAGAAAGCTGACCACCTCCTCTTTGAGTTTCTGTTGGAAAAAGGAAATGCAAAGAATTGTGAGAACATAACATACAAGTGATAATATGGATTGAAATATGTTAAACGTATTACAATATCACGCTTGACTTGATGGGCATGAGTAATTCTCTGCTTTTCTAATTGATGACATCCCCAATGTCAAAAACCCAATCAATCCTGCCAATGTGTGAACGATCGATCATCCTACTCTTGAGCCACTGAAAAAACACCGTCACGTCCCTGTGACTCCTCTATAGACGTCTTTACTCTACGGTACAATAACATTACCCAATGAATACTTATTCATATTAATCCAACAATTACCAGGACAGAGCAAGCTGTATTTTGCATCAGGAGCACTTACATCATAATCAATGGCGGACTTGGAGCACAGTACATTGGCGCGGGCACACACACACACACACACACACGCATGCACACACACACACTCTCATGCATACGCACACATACACACACCTCGTATTCCGGTGATTTAGCGGTGAGCTGGGGCAGGAGTGCCAGGAGCTCGGCGATGGCTTTCACCACCAGGGGCCGGGAGTCACAGCTCAACTTGGGTCCCAGGGCCCGCCACGTGGACACGATCTCCACCACCTAGAGGACAACAACAGGTCTGAGAATTCATCACTGTGTGTGTGTGTGTGTGTGTGTGTGTGTGTGTGTGCGCATGTGTATGTGTGTATGCGCTTGTGTGTTTGTGCGTGTGCGTGTGTGCTTGCAAGTTTGTGTGTTTTTGTGTGCGCGTGTGTGTGTCAGTGTGTCACCTCGGCGCGGCAGAGGTCCTGCAGGCCTTGCAGGGCCAGGGCAGCAGGGGTGGCCAGGTCAGTCTTGGTACACTGGCTCAGCGTGTGTGTGATGGCAGCCAGCATATCACCCCCATGCTGGTAGGGCCTGTAGAGCACACACACGCGCAAAAACACACACATACACACACACACACACATACACAGGCATTAGGAAATCCAGCCCTTACGCACTCTACTGAACGAAGCAGAAGGTAAAGGCAAGATTCATCTCTTCTATATAAAGGATGTATATTCAGGCTATATATAGCTATATGCTCATAATGGCAGACTTGATGGAAGCAGAGCAGAGGAGGAGGAAGATGAAGAAGAGGAGGAGCGGGGAGCGCACCTCTCTCTGCAGATGTCCTTAAGACAGGCGGCCCGGGCCAGCACCATATCCCACTGGGCGTCGCGTCCGGCCATCACACTCAGCTTCCCCCCCGGCTGGCCCAGCACGCGCTGCAGCTCCGGGTACACGCGGTCCTGACACACACACACACACACACACACACACACACACACACACACACACACACACACACACACACACACACACACACACACACACACACACACACACACACACACACACACACACACACACACACACACACACACACACACACACACAATCACTACCCGCCACCCACTGAAATAAATCAAGTGAACAAAACTAGGCTCGTTCTCTTCTTCTATGTTAGGCTCATGCCATTTAAAAAGAAAGAAATATGACGTTGTTTCTATCAGTGTTTTGCGGACGCCTTGCCATCATTTCCGGACGAATAAAATTAACAAAAACATTGATTTTGTTCTTAAACGATACCTCCTTTCTTCCCCATGATCCACTGCACTCCTAAAGCTAGAGATGGTTGTGGCTTTATCAACAAAGCAGCACATGTGCACAAGAGCACAGTGTCAGCCAACGAGGTGGAACTGACCTGTTTCTTCCAGAGCTCCGTCATGAGACGCATCACCACAGCCCGCAGGTTGGGGGCGCTAGCGAGCATCTGGAGAACATGCAGCACCTGGGGTACGCAGAACTGGAACACACAACACGCCAATGGACACACAACACGCCGAAAAAAGCAGAGGTTAAAACTGAACTTTGCTCATCAACTGCAGCCATCACTTTAGTTCAAAATGATTTTTTGTTACGACTGTTATGTTTGTTGTATATGTGTATTGTTGTTCTTTGTCATTGGAAAATAATTAACGATAAAAAGCGTACATCATGACACAATACCATCTAAAATATGGGTCTGTGTCACAAAATGTGTGCCTGGGTCACAATATTTTCATTGGGAAAAAAATAAAATATGAAAGCTTTCAATATACAAGGCGGAAAAAATGCAACAAAGGGATTTTGTTCCTGGACCATTGCATGACAATTAAAAAAAAAGTGTTAAGTGAAGGGTGGAAGTGACATGAAGCAAATCTATTATTATCGCTACTGTACATGATAACACCATTTTGAATAAAAACGAAATGCAATGGCTGCAGTGAAAAGGAACACAGTCCATCTGTACAGATCACCAAACCAAAATCGGCCACTTTTCAGGTCAGATGAATCCACTTCTTCACCTTATGGGTGCCAAGTTTGGGTAGGGAGTAGAGCACCGCGTGGGACAAGGAGGGCTCCCTCTCCTTCTCCAGCCTGAACAGAAGGACTGGAAGCAGGGAGGGCACCTAGGGGTAGATAGGTAAGGGATCATTTACAGTGAGCCGGTCATTATGGCGGTTTGCTTCGCAATAATGACCTGCACAAAGTCGGTACATTATCGTTGTTTATGTCATGGCTACTTACTAAATAATTCAATAATTTGAAGCAAAATATAACAACATTTTATTTTACTGCTTCCGCAAATTTTTCATTGTCTGTTAGATTCTACGGTTGGAAATAGCGTCCGTAGCAACGGTCTGTTACTCAAAGCAGCTGTTATTCAGGAAAAACAGACCACTGAATGCCGTAATTGACCAATCAGAATTGAGTGTTCAACAAAGTTGTGTAATAAAAGAGATGAACACAGCAATAATAACAGCATATTTCTATGAAATAATAACATACACACAATAACGGTACATTTTATTCATATCCTGATCTTCGAGACACCCACTCAGACACTTTACAACGGCAATAAAATATAATGAGTGAATCGGAGAATGTTGCACTGAGAAAAAGATTTAATGCGTTAATGAGACAGAAACTGCATTTATGATGATCATGATAACCCTGAATGATTTGTGTTATTTAAATCATACTGTACATTTACGGCATGCAAAGCTTCAGAAAGCAGTAATAGGGGGCACACCCTCTCCCATACCTTCCTGTCTAACTCTCACTGTATCTGTCACGAAAAATAAATAAAAGATAAATAATAATAAAATAAAATAAAAGCCATAATACTCTATTTTCCCTATTTCCGACAGTCCTAACATGAATACGGAGAAAGCTAGGAAATTGAAGACGTAAATGTGTCTGCGTGGTCACTGATGATGCGCTAAACACATGACAGCTCTTTGGGCCACCTATTCCGACTCAAGCGGGCCTGTGGGCTATCTATAGGACTTTGTGTTCTACGTTACATATTGAACTGGACTCCTCCAAAATGTGAAATGAAACGCCTTTTCTCTTACGATTCCCGTTGATTGAAAACACGATCCCCTATGTGTGTCACTGGTTCTGATTACAATTGATCTGGTGGGGTATGGCGCGATGACGACCCCAGACCGATGGAAACGTGAGGCTAGATATTTGAGGGCGGTTTAACAGATGGTTGAAGCCGATTCCAACATTATCTGCTACAAGCAGAGATTACGTGTGTGTGTGTGTGTGTGTGTGGTAGGAGAGGGAGAGGGGGAGATGCAACACGCGCACACGCACACACACACATGGCTTTCGTCTTCACCCATGCATCCAGGGTCCCCGCCCCACCCCAGGGTGTTGCCAGGTGCCTGGGCCTGGGGGGGGGGGGGGGGGGGGGGGGGGGGGCGTGGTTTTGGCCTTCAAAGGGACTCCAGAGATATATATTTCCCTATTCTTCCCTTATCTCCCACAGCTCTCTGTTTGGGTGCTCTCAAAAGCCCCAGTGTACCCTGAGGCAGTCTGTGCATTCAGAGTAATAAGACAGAAGGAGCAAAAGACGCCGGCACCTTGGCGGGCCCAAACGACCCACAAAGGGCCCCTTTTTTGGGGGAGGCTGAACCGCGGCCATTTTGAACCCATTCAAGGAGAATGGGGGGTGGGCGGTGTGTATATAAAAACAATCCCTCTCCCTTATTAAGAACGGTGTGATGCAGTAGGAACATGCTGCCCAGAGGGCTGCTTAAACCCTCTGCTAAGCAGCACTTCACGATAATAGGCCAGAAAATACAGTGATGTACAGTGACTATAAATGGAATAGGTTCTCTTTTTCTGTTAGCCCAGCACTCCCCTTTAAAAGGCATTACAAATAGGACAAGCAGGCAGGATTGTAAATGTGTAATTGGGTCAGGGTATGAAAGTGCAACCAATTTTAACATCCATTTACCAGAGACTGCAATTTAACGGTATGAAATTGGGAGTGGTGCATGTGTAACACATCTTTCAATTTCAAAAGCCTCTCTGCAATGGAATTGACAGATGACTCGGATGATGATCCTCCATCTATCACGGGGTTGGCGTTTCACCCTTAAACCGAAGCACCCGTCGCCCACCAGGATACTACACGCACCACTAATTATCAACGCCAACTTCCCATGTTATCACCAATCATACGCTATCTCAACCTGGGCCCCCGCAACAACACACACATCACATCACAGCCATAAGCTAACTGGCCTTAACCTTCAAGGTGATCCATTGCAACCTCACAATCACGCCGCTGCCTAGCTCCTCTCCTTCTTCCTTCTCCCTACTCCCCCCCCCCCCACCCCACCCCACACACACACACACACACACACACACAGACTGCACCCATTGCCACCCGTTTTGTCATGCACGGCTGGCCCCCCGGGGCCGCTCACCAGACTGTGTACAATTCCCCTCCCATCAATGGGATCTGTGGTGCATGGAGGAGGCTTAGAAAAGGCCCCGCGAAGGACAGCGCAGGGTTAATAGTTTGTCATTCCAGGCTAAGTGCTCCTGTTAGAACCAACGGCCCCTTGTACTAGCGGGGGCCCCCGTGTCGTCGGGAGCTGAACTTGGCCCCCCGCTACATTATACATCTTCTTTAAAGAGATGCCGCCCACCCAAGACCCTGACTGACAAAGTGTCGGCTTGGGGGCGTTCTCACGAAAGGGACGGAATCCGTTCCACGTGGGATGCTGTAGGAAATAGGAACAGGCGGTGGGGAAATCGAATGCCTGAAATGAGAAGTGAAAAGGCTGATTTTGTTTGAATGTTATGGGTACATATTTGGAGGAAAATACAACCCTCAAAGTGTGAGTGTTGACATCGTTTGTACACTTCCACGGTGAACTTGCCCTAATCGTAGATTAATCTTGGTACACCATCGAGCAAGGCAGGGTTTCTAGACATTCTTACATTACAGAGAAATAGGAGCAGCCTGTGTGTTTTGAACATTGAGATGGCAGCAAACTAGAGCTGTAATGGTTCAAAATAAATCGACCCTGTCCAAGAGGCTCAGTTTACCACCAGAGAGACTTCAGCGGTCTCGCTTTGAGTCCAATGGGGAAAGGATCTCAGGAGGACCCAAGCTACCTATCCTAAGTCTCCATGCACCATGTCTCCCATTCGCTTCCTCCATGCATCATGCATCCTACACCCTGCCCCAGAACAGGGACAGTCTGAAGCCTTTTGGGGTCTGAGTTGGGGTTCTCCTGGGGGTCTAGAAGAAAAGCCAACCCAGACTCTGCACCCATGTGAGCACAGTCTGTCTCATCACCCATCAGTCTAGCATAGCTCTGATCCTGGGCAGGACCGTGTTTGGTGCATTGCGGGTTGGAATTGTATAGGTTCCATAGAGCGCTCTTAAGATAGAATTAGACCTGGGAAGTATGACCGAGGGAGCGGGGGCTGCGCCGTCGCAGACAACAGGCAACAGGATTGTCGGGTATGCGGCGATCAATCGGGGACACGAGTCGCAGGTTTACGTCGTCAGGGACCTGGTTTCTGTTTCGCCTGATCAGCAAAAATTGACTGCAGCTGTCAGCTTACATCCTGAGAGGCAGGTGTGATGCTTGTGGTCTAGTTGTCATGTTTGCGGTATTTGGCAGGAGTCCCAGTCAAACTACCTTTGTTGTTGTTTGATGTTTCAAGTTTCACACACTGAGCTGTATTTGGCAGCGGCCCCGTGTTTAGAGTTTGCCTTTGGGTGACATAAAACTTGTCAGCGTGGGCGAACCTCCGCGCGTGGCCATGCGCGTACCATGGTGCTCCGACTCATCCATCCTGCGTTACGCGACCAGCTCCTCCAGCTTGGAGGCGATGGGGGGAAACTGCCCTTTGTGTGGAGGACCAACAACAGCCCTTGACATTCTCCCATTCTTAAAGCTATGCTATATTCTTCTTAATGACCAGATTTATTTTTCTTCACATTCTTGTCGATTTCCATCTATTTTATTATGATCTGTTTTATTTGAAATCTGTTTTGAGGTCGGACTTTTGTGCTACAGTTGTAATATGAAATCCCGACACAGTAAATGTACATTTTGGAAATGGTCAACGAGTTGGGATTAGATTCCACTGTGTGGAAATTGATTTTCCTGTAAATTATGTAACATACATCTGTGCAATGCACCAGTTATCCATCTACTGGTTAGACATATAACTACATAAGAGGTTACAGAGAGATATGATGGCAAGTTGCAGGGCTGTAGTAGGGAAAGCATGGGTCGGCACTACTAGACTTTACAATAAGGGTACGTTTACTCACGTTATTTAATGCCGTAATAAGCATTATTGTATAGCAATAGCACAGGGGTTAGGGTAAGGGCTGGGGTTAGGGTTAGGATTAGGGTTAACCCTAACCCTATTAAATAATGTATTAACAAATACCTTAGTTAAAATGAACACCATCGCAGTAGTTAACATGAAATCCATTAGTAAATCGTTACAAGACCATGAGTTAACTGATAATTAACGGTTACTGAATGCTTATGACCGCATTAACTAATGTCTATTAATCCTTCATTAGTGGTTCATTACTGTACCATTATTGTAAAGTGGTACCGTTGTTTTAATATGAACACTAGACAGGCAGACCCACGGCCAGCTACCTGAGAGGAAACCCCAATAACTGTGAAAGGCTCGATAACAATTTCCGCTGGCACATCCAAGGAGCGGGCAGAGTAGCTCTCTGGGAGCAATTAGAAACTAACAAACCACGAGTAATTATCCCCGATCACAGATTGGGATCATTCCCATTACCTTTGGGCGGCGCCATTATCTTCCCCAGAGGGTCACGTGCGAGGTCTGTTCCACCCTCCCCCCATCCCACACACACACACACACACACACACACACACACACACACACACACACACACACACACACACACACACACACACACACACACACACACACACACACACACACACACACACACACACACACACAAAAAAGAGTGTGGGTGATGGCAGCCAACAAATCACCCCCATGCTGGTAAGACCTGTAGTAGACACACACACAAACACACACACACACACACACACACACTTTAGCTACCTTAGAGGGGTCGGTTTGTGCAATGGCGACAGAGGCCTCCAGGGCTTGGTGGCAGACAGGGTGGGGTCCGGTGGTGAGGAGGTGGGCCACGACCAGGACCAGGGACCAGGGCAGCTGCTGCTGACCGGGGTGACCCAGGGACGAGGTCACCGAGGCCAGCCACTCGCTGGCGGCCGCGGAGTCTCCGGCAGCCACCCTCCGCAGAACGGCCACGGCGACATGCAGCTCGCTGTACCACGGGCTGGGGGGCAGCGCCAGCACGGCGCCGGGCTTGGGAGGTGGACGTATATTTGACAATAGCATTTAAACAGAAAGGACTTGGGAGAGCAGAGCCTTGAATTGAAAATATCAAAAACATCATAGGTTTATAAAGCACCACGTTTATTTTACAACATTTAAATTCCTCAGAACTCATACATGTATCGTTGCTGTAGCTAAAATGCCTTTTCATGCATTGTTGCTTGAATTATATGCGTTGTTGCTATAGTTACACGCACGGAGTACATGCGTTGCTGCTATAGTTACACGTGTTGAGTACATGCGTTGTTGCTATAGTTACATGCACTGAGTACATGCGTTGTTGCTATAGTTACATGCACGGAGTACATGCGTTGCTGCTATAGTTACACGCGTTGAGTACATGCGTTGTTGCTATAGTTACATGCACTGAGTACATGCGTTGCTGCTATAGTTACACGCGTTGAGTACATGCGTTGTTGCTATAGTTGCGCGCGTTGAGTACATGCGTTGTTGCTATAGTTACACACGTTGAGTACATGCGTTGTTGCTATAGTTACACGCGTTGAGTACATGCGTTGTTGCTATAGTTACACGCGTTGAGTACATGCGTTGTTGCTATAGTTACACGCGTTGAGTACATGCGTTGTTGCTATAGTTACACGCGTTGAGTACATGCGTTGTTGCTATAGTTACATGCATGGAGTACATGCGTTGCTGCTATAGTTACACGCGTTGAGTACATGCGTTGTTGCTATAGTTACACGCACGGAGTACATGCGTCGCTGCTATAGTTACACGCGTTGAGTACATGCGTTGTTGCTATAGTTACACGCACGGAGTACATGCGTCGTTGCTAAAGTTACATGCACTGAGTACATGCGTCGTTGCTATAGTTACATGCACGGAGTACATGCGTTGCTGCTATAGTTACACGATTTGAGTACATGCGTTGTTGCTATAGTTACATGCATGGAGTACATGCGTTGTTGCTATAGTTACATGCGTTGAGTACATGCGTTGTTGCTATAGTTACATGCACGGAGTACATGCGTTGCTGCTATAGTTACACGATTTGAGTACATGCGTTGTTGCTATAGTTACATGCACGGAGTACATGCGTCGCTGCTATAGTTACACGCGTTGAGTACATGCGTTGTTGCTATAGTTACATGCACTGAGTACATGCGTTGCTGCTATAGTTACACGCGTTGAGTACATGCATTGTTGCTATAGTTACACGCGTTGAGTACATGCGTTGTTGCTATAGTTACACGCGCTGAGTACATGCGTTGCTGCTATAGTTACACGCACGGAGTACATGCGTCGTTGCTATAGTTACATGCACTGAGTACATGCGTCGTTGCTATAGTCACATGCGTTGAGCATGCGCTGTTGCCCCAGCGCATGCGTTGAATGCGGTGAATGCGTTGTCGCTGCGGTCACCTGCGGGGCAGGGCGCGTGTCCCTCTGAGCGCTGTGGAGCACGCGGCCAGCCAGCGCCAGGTTGCGGCGGTGCAGGCTGGGCTCGGCCAGCGGCTCCACCAGGCTGGCGCAGGACAGGAGCTGCAGCACGGGGAGCAGCAGCAGGGGGGCCCCCCATGGGGAGAGCTGGTCCTGTTCGGGGGCCAGGGAGAGGGCTGCGTGATCGGACGGCAGGGTGGGGAGGGATGGCCGCCATGAAGGACGTGATGAAATGATGGGGGGGGAAAGAATAGTAAAGAAGTTACAGGGTAGATATAGGCTTCCGCCTTTGAGTTTAGAACAATGCAACCAGAGCTGTAAAGGTTTTAGAAAGAACAGACACATTGGGTTTCACAGGAGGAAGTGTGCGATGGTAAACGTAAAACCCATGTCACACCCGCTTGAACTAGGGTGAGCAGCCAATAGAAAACGGCCACTCTGGAAATGCGTTTTCAGCCGGAAGTATCATTCTTCATGTATTTTACAGAGAATTTCCCCCAGATTAACAACTTTATACATTTTTGTAAAAAAGAGAAAACAGAAATGTTCACCAACACTTTGCAAGACCCAAATGTGTATGTTTGAATGACTTGCATGCATCTGATCCTAAATATATCTACAAATGGAATCATTGCCTTGCATTATTGTATTCAGTTTCAATGGGAAATATGTGGAAGGTTGAGTTGGTGTTGGTGTGTGTGGGGCGAGGTGGTGCTTGTTACCGAGGTTCAGTAGGCCGGTCTGTTGGTCTGCTGGTGCTTCCAGGAGGAGCAGGCCCAGGCCCATCAGTACCTCCTCTACTGGGACCTCCTGCAACACACACACACCACACACACACACAATACAATAACATAGTCAATAACAAATACCCCTGAATCCCCACCCACTTTTGTAAAAATGTTCTTCAATTTGGGGAGGAATTATGAAGCGAAACAAAATAGAAATGATCAGGATGATGATCAGGCTGGTCGGCCCTTGCCTTGCCACCATAATTGTACTGACCAGAATCGCCTGGTGTTATCCTTACTCATTTGATAAATAAAAAAAACCCTTTGCCACTTTAATAGAAGCAAGATCCTCCACTCTCGTTCTCAAAATAAGACTTTGATTGATGTTGGTTGTTAGTCTATCAAAGTGTCAAACTCTTATTTTGAAAGCGAGAGCGGATGCCCCGGGGCGGGAGTGCCCGTACCTGCCGGCAGGTGGGCAGCAGCCTGTGGATGAGCTGCAGGAAGATGCGGCAGTCTCCGCTGAGCTGCAGGCTCAGCTTGCAGGCGCAGAGCAGCAGCAGGGCCAGGCGGGCACTCTCTGTGCGCCAGCGCTGCCCGGGCGCCCTCTGGAGGTAGGGCAGCAGCACCTCCGCGCAGCCCTGGAGCTCCAGGGCCGCCTCCATACTGTCCACCTGCAGGGAGAGGGAGGGTGAATGGGAAATGGACTGGATTTATACACTACTTTTCTAACCCGTAGTCACTTTGGGTGTCTTGCTCAGGGACACCTTGACACTTAGCTAAGAGGGTGAGAGAGGGTGAGAGAGGGAGAGAGAGAGAGCGAGCGAGAGCGAGAGAGAGAGAGAGAGAAGGAAATAATGAGATTAAGAAAGAAAGAAGGAAAGAAAGAGGGGGAACCACCTACGCATTGATAACGCTTGATTGATGTCACATTGGTATTTCCTTTAGTCATTAGCTGCTGCTCCGTTTACGTGGGAGGAAAAATAAGATCTTCTTTGTATATTGGAAATGGAACTAGCAATCTTAACCTCAAAACCACACATAAAACATCCGTCGGCGAGTGCTTAACCGAAGTACAACAACAACCATGTTCCACAGCACACATCTGGAGGGAAAACATCTGGTCGTATTTCTCTCATCTCTACTTTCTCCTCCTGTTGAGATGCAAACGGCCTCACCTGCATGTGGGGAACAAGCTGACAGAAACACCCCAGCAGGCTTTCACGGACCAGCGAGGACCTCCCTGGGTCCTCGTGGGCGGGGCCTCCCTCGTGGGCGTGGACAGGCAGGAGTAGGCGGAGCAGGTTCTGTCTGAAGGCCGCGTGAGCCGCCTGCCTCTGGGGCTCGCAGTACAGGTAGCGAAGGAACGGCGTCAGCATGGTGATGTAAGCTGGCTCCTCCCTGCGCCAGACGTGGAGGAAATACCATATTACATGCAGGCGGCATACAAATAACATACAAATAGCATACACGTAGCATACAAGTAACATACTAATAGCACACACGTAGCATAAAAGTAGCATGCAAGTAGCATACAAGTAACACACGTAACATACAAATAGCATAGAAGTAGCATACAAATAGCATAGAAGTAGCATACAAGTAGCACACAAGTAACATACAAGTAACATTCAAAATAATACACAAGTCACATACAAATAACATAGACATAACATACAAAAACCTGTATGTTATTTGTATGTACATTTAACCTACAATTGCAACAATGTAAAGGGGAGGTCATGTGGTAGGAGTGATCTACTAATTAGCTGTACTAAGGTGGAGGTCTGGTAGGTTTTGACAAGTGTAACCATGTCATCATATCTTTCAAAGGACCATTTCACTGCTTCGATAACCTCATCCTGAATTAAAATCAATGTGTTGTCAATGTATCGTCAAAAATCAATGTCACCGTGTTACTCAAACAACACCTCAAAAGACCACCGTGTCATGTTCATCTGTTCCTGTGACTGGAGGGTAGTTGGCAGCCAACACATTTGAATAACCAATCAGAACCAGGTAGAATACTAAAAAACACGTTGGAGACTTCCAAGAAACAGAGGCTACAGTGAGCTACGAAGCTCGCGGAAGCCGCTGTTTGTGATGCAAGTCAGAATGGGAGCACACAACGAGGCGTTTGAGAGGCATAAATAGGAATCCCACTGTCCCTCTCCGCAAACAAGCCCACGACCTGATAGGAGGAGGAAGGAAGAATAGCGCTTGCCTTTCAGTCCCTTCCTGGATGAAGTGGTGGATTTCCAGCAGCAGATAGGGCCAGCAGTCGGCTCGGTTCTCCAGCGCGGTGATGTAAGGATGGGGGTTGCTTCTGCAATGCCAAACAACCAAAGAATGTTTAACAGGCAAAGCATACAGTGGAATACAACCTCTACCATTTTACGATTGGTATTATTAAACTAGCATTTTAGCCACTGACACTGTCATGTGTACAGGAGGTAGACATGCATGCATCGTGGGTAAAGACATTTCAGTTTCATTCCACTAGCTATTTTGACCCCAAAAACCTGCCTTGTCCTGTGTTTGACCTAGCTTTGGCGCCATAAACTTCCACTGAGACACAAAATCCCACTGCGCTTATTTTTTATTGAAATATATGTACCGTGTCATCCACTTTGTAAGACTTATTACTGAATGATATAAAGGATATGTGTTCTTAGCTTTTAATGCCTGCATTAATCCTGAAAGAATACAATAGAATGTAGACGAACAAAAAAAGTGTAAGAAACATCGCCATTGTCCTTGAGCAAGCTATGAGCACACAAATCTACGATCGATTAAAATAACGACAATATTCAGTTGACGAAGAGTCTTTCTTGGGCGTGACACTTAAGTCTAACTGTCTGCACCAAGGTCAGGTGTTTGCATTCAAATCTTGAGTCGAGACAGGTCAAAGGTTAACAAAACAGGAGTCGGCGGTGCGGGCGTTGTGGGGAAGGGATCGCACAACGCACATCCATCATCGCATCAATCGTCATGATGGGAAGGAAGCGAGTGGACAAAACCCCCACATCAGCCGTGACCATGGCCGGCACTAGCATTGGCTGAATGGGGAAGACCATGTTATCTTCCCTTAGCATCTCTCTCCCTCCCTCCCTCTCTCTCCCCCCCTCTCTCTGTCCACCACCCCTCAACTCTATTCAGGTTACCCCAAGTTCTCTCCCTCCAGCCCCCATCCATCAGTCTCACGTTCTTATCTTCCTTTTTCCCCGGCCAGACAATAAGAAAGGGGGGGGGGGGGGGGGGGGAAGGGAGGGAGGACAAGCTCAAACTCAAGGGTGGGTGGGGGGGGGGGGGGGGGGGGGGGGAGCAGTTGGCTCAACTGCAAGTTCAGCCGCCTGAACTGAAAATGTCTGGTGGCAGCTTCCTTAGAGAAAGGTAGTCATGGTGATGATGTTTCACGACTGGATTCTGCTGTGGGATGGCGATTCTTTAGGGACAGCGCTAAAAACAGATGGAGCGACATGATGACTCATATCCAGTGTTTGTTTGGTCTCTTCGCCAGTGTTGTCTTATTGCAGATGTAGTAGAAATAGTAGTCAAAAACATCTTACCACTCCTTTACTACTTAAAGTTGAACACAGTATGGTGTTTGGTTTTATATTCCTCAACATTATTATTGATCATTATAACTGCCATTACCTAAATTACAATAAGGTTTATTGTTAAAATCTCCAAGTCTTTGAAAGTCCTTTTGACAACACAGGCTGTACATCTCTAAACACCCTGCTTAGAACACAAACTGTATATCCTTGCGTCTGATCGAATACTCTGATCTCCATTTATTTAAACAAATCCACATATCTATATCTGCGTCCATTAATGCAGTTCATCGCCCGGGATGAGCATGAGCAATGCTTCTGGATGGGGTTCTGACCCTCCCGGTCCCAGCCTCACCCTGCTGGGAGGTTTCAAGTGGCTTAGTGTCTTCTGTGGCAGCTTGTGTGGGGCAGAGGTAGACAGCCGGTCCACAATGAGCACCACTGAGCATCCTCCATTAATCCCAGCCACAGTTACAGTGCCCGGCTCCAGGCCCCACCCCCTCTGCCCCACCATGCCGGCACCAGGGCCGGCCCGACCAATCGGTGGAGCCGGAGCTGGTTGTGGAGGCTGGCGGAGCCACACGGCTACCCTGCACACATTCATCTACACACCGGGGGGGGGGGGGGGGGGGGGGGGCGTGGTCCGTGCCAGACACACACATACGCAGCCATGCACGCACAAACGCACAGAGGCCGGCAACCATGCACACGCACACACTGACACACACAGGATAACACTCGCATACGCAGCCATGTGCACAAACACACACACAGGAGATAATTCGGATAAACAATCATGCACACACACACACTCGAGAACACTTGCATACGCAACCATCCGCACAAACAGACACACACACACAATATCACTCAAATACACAACCATGCAGACACACACACACACACACAGGAGATAATTCAGATACACAATCATGCACACACACACACCGGAGATCACTTGCATACGCAACCATGCGCACAAACTGACAGACAGACACACACACACACAGGAGATCACTCAGATACCCAACCATGCACACACACACAAACACACACACAGAGACACACACACCGGAGATCATTCACATACACACACAGGAAATCACTCAGATGCACAACCATGCATACACACATACACACACTCACAAACCAGAGATCACTCCAATGCACAACTATGCAAACACCAACACACACACACACACACACACACAGGGTAGGAGACAACAGGGTAGGAGACAACAGGCTGCAACCCTGCAAAGAACAAGAGCGAAGCTGGACAACAAAAAGAGAGGAGGAGGAGGAGGAAGAAGAGGAGCAGGATGTGGTAGGAAGGGAGGAGAGAGAGAACAGAAAGAAATAGCAACAAAAAGGAAAAAAACAACAACAAAGAGGGACGAGAGAGAAGAGGAAGTGATAAAGAAGGGAGGAGGAGGAGGAGGGAGCGAGGGAGGGAGGAAGGAAAAGGAGGAGGAGATGAGAGAGGGGAGATGAGAGAGGGGAGATACAAGGGAGGAGGCGGGAGGGCATGTGAGCGGCTAAAGGAGACGGAGCCGTTATGCAGAGGGAAGGAGGGCTGGAGGAAGGAGGGATGGGGGTTGAGGGTTGAGGGTGAATCAGAAGCACAGCCTCTTTATCCTTCACTGTTACTGATTAAGGAGGAGGCCCCCAGGAACTTGGCAGAGGTGCACATCAAAGACTTGGAGGAGGAGGAGGAGATGAGAGGGAGGGAGGGAGGGAGGGAGGGAGGGAGGGAGGGAGGGAGGGAGGGAGGGAGGGAGGGAGGGAGGGAGGGAGGGAGGGGGAGGGGGAGGGGGGGAGGGAGGGATTCTCGGTCTAAGCTGAAGCAACCTAGTACAGGGCTATTGTGTCGGAAAAGTCTCAGCTCAACTGACCTCCATTGAACATACTTATTACTTACTTAAGTACTGTTTATTATATATTCTATAATACTGTTACTACTGCTGTAAAAAAAAATTTATATATATATGTATGTATGTATGTATGTATATAGAACTCAAATGAAAGGCACACTTGAAGAGGAGTAGAGTAGTGAGCAGCAGGGGGGGGGGAGGGGCTCACCTGATGGAGTACGGGCAGCAGAACGGGGTCTCGGGGTCGCACTGCTTCATCTGCATCTGCAGGAGTTTTCCCATCGCCGCGGTGAGCCCCTGGACGTTTCTGTGTTTCCGCAAAGATTGATACTTGAGTGCATATTGAGTGCACTTCCGTTCTTTAATAAATATTCATGGCGGCTGAAGAATAGTACAGAACAGAAATTGCATAATGCTGGGTTTATGGATTTTACCTAAGTGAATTTAAGTGCCAGTTTTTTTGTTGTTGTTGTTGTTTTTTTGCTGACAACCCAAGGTTGAAATGCTGATGCGTTTGCGGACCGCCGAATTTTCCATCCTCAAATATAAATACTACAAAACGATCCACTCAATCCCAACCTGCACCTGTAAATGTGTTTATGCCTTTCAAACGGGCAGTAGAGATGGAGACTGGGGATTTCCCAACCATTTCAACCTCATTTGAACGCTCAGCGTAAATTTGTATGTTTTACTTTCATTGTCGATTAACCTAACAATTATTCTTTCAGATTAATCAGTTAATCACTTAGTCTATAAAATATCCAAAGTGAGGTCTTAACTTTGTTTGCTTTATCTCACATTTTATACTGATCACTCCACGAACCAAATAGGTGAATTTCAGCAGCATTAAGCAGCAAGTCTTTGGTATTTGTACTTGATACATTTCTTAAACGATCAATCGATTATCAAACTTAGATTCGATCCATTTCCTGTTGATCGACTAATCCAATAATCATTGCAGCCCTTGTCTTTTATTTTATGACACAGTTCATGACCCATCTCCGCTGATAGGAGAAAAAAATAATAACGTCCTACCCAGAATGCTCTTGCCCTTAAAGCATATGGTTACATACAAAAATGTCCCTGTAAACTCTCTCTACATGTGGGGATTCAGATTTCTCATTGTCATGAGCGTCGGGCTTGCCTTCTGTAACACAAGCTACCGTGACTACGTGAAGGGAATGTACCCATAACGCAAAGCATTTATATCTTGCTTTTATCGCTACTAAAGGCCATTGAAAGGAATTAAGTGGGTCACATCCATCCACACCGCTCCCATAAATCCACATGACGAGATCGGTGTCGCCCTTCGGCTGGTCAAGAGGAGCAGTTAGAGGTTAGATGTCGGCTTGTTGAAGGACGGGTCGCTGCTGCCAAGACTCGGTCATTGCCAAGCGTCTAACCAGCCATGCACCGGCTGTGAAATGGCAGACAAAAATAAACAACTACTACAAATCTCTGGCGCGATAGGAGTGTAGCCTGGGTCCAAAATGAACATCTGCCACCAGCCAATGGCGATTCGACAGCCAATTCGACCATTTGGCGGGTAAAATCAAAACAGTGACAATTGCTTGGCCGATAGATTTTTCCACTCCGGCAGCAACCGAAAAAAAATACACAATTAGTACATTTTGGACCCTGAGTGAAGCTGTAGAGGAAGACTCAAAATGGCCACCCGCACCAAGTGCTAAATCGGGGGGAGGTGGGTGACTGTAAAATAAAAAAAATTATATATATTGACAAACTCCGACTCTCAGAAGGAAGTAGACTTTAATGCGACCAGTGGCTGTATTTGTATTCTTGTGTATGTGTGGCGTATACCTAGCCGTGTGTGTATGTTAGCATGTACCTGGCCGTGGGTGTATGTTAGCATGTACCTGGCCGTGGGTGTATGTTAGCATGTACCTGGCCGTGGGTGTATGTTAGCATGTACCTGGCCATGTGTGTATGTTTAGCATGTACCTGGCCAGGTGTGCATGTTGGCATGTACCTGGCCAGGTGTGCATGTTCAGCATGTACCTGGCGGAGGGCAGGAGGTTGAGGATGCTGTTGAGGATGAAGTGCAGGTCAGCGTGGCCCTGGTCCACCAGCAGCACCAGCGCATGGCAACAGGTGGCACGCACGCCGGCGTCACCGCTGCAACACTGCTCCCAGAGCGCCTCCAACGCCACGCCCTGAAAGAGGAGCAAGACGCAGCGGACGGCTATTAGCATTACATGTGTGTGTGTGTGTGTGTGTGTGTGTGTGTGTATGTCCCTGCTACGTGCATCATCAGTGTGATTCAACAGCTTTTCAGTATTCATTCATCAAGTCGTTTAACCAACATGTTTTCATTGTCTCCACATAGCTCCATGCAGACAAAAGGACTAAGAAATTATTATAAATGACTGATGATGCGTCAAAACCGCACTGGTGTGACCCTACATTATCTCCAGTGCAAACACCATGCATTTGGTGGAACACGCCATAAAGTCTCAGGACTAAAGATAAAGATAAACAATGCTAATTATTCGCTACTCAACGTGCAATAAAGAAAGCAAGATTTATGCTCAGCTATAACCAGCACATGACATACATCTTGCGAAAGCACCTGCCCATTAGCGCTGTGGTAATGTCCGATTCACGAACGGACTGGGAAGATTGGGTCGATCAATCGTACACAGAAATACACATGACTCATGAAGACCATTAAAGTACAGCCAAGGACGTGAACACTACACAAGAGAGCTTACCTGAACAGAGGACTGAGATATCTTCCCATTTTGCTCTTTCTCTTTCAACACGGCAGCGACTAGACTTCTCGCCGTCTGTTAATGGAAAGTAGGCGTAAATGTGTTTCACATTAAATGGTCAAATGGTAAAAGCCTGCCATACAGGTGGGATTGTCTCCTCCTTGGTCAAAAAACATGGCTTCAGGTCCAAGGTCAGCAATTATTTTCAGCTTATGTTGAAATGTTGAAACGTTGAATCTAGCGTGTTTAAAATACACATTTTGAACATTTCTGTTGAAGTAAAAACTGGTATCGTGGTATGGATGGTGAAAGCATGCAGTGTCTGAGATCTGTGTTAATGGACTCTCCTAGTAATCAATACTGTGTAGGCCTACTGCTATAAGAAGTGTGTGTCAGTACCTGAGCCTGTATGATGGGGTTGGGGAAGTCGAAGCGCGCCTTCAGACTCTCACCCATCTCTCTCTAAAGGCTGAGAGCAGCAGAAAAACACAAAGAGACACAGGAGTTCATCTACAACCTCAGAAGAAGTTGTAGATGAACAGTCAAAAACCTCCTAAGCTTTACTTCCTAAATGCTGTCTGAGGATGGAAGAAAAACTAAAGTCGTCTGTAAAGTATACAGATGGCTACAACATAACTATTGTTAAAAACAATGGCAACTATGGGAAAATCTAGACCTATTAACTAATAATAACTACTAGATAACTACTAATAACTACTAGAATTGTGTAATAACTAGTAGTAATAATCATGCAGTCAATAAGACTTAAGATACCCTAGCCCAATTTACATTTAGGTACAGAGAAGGAATAAATGTTCATATTCTGTTCTATAGATTAAGCAATTTATTTGTAGCACATGCACTTTTGATGCCAAGAAGACTGTTATAAGCTAACCATTATCCAATTTACATAAAGAAACAGAGAAGAAACATAGTTAGACATTCATCCTGGTGACCTGGGTCTCTGAGGAGTTAAAGACACAGAACATCTGTGTAAACGTTACAGTTGGAGGGGTTGCAGGGGTCTGACTGAAGCCAAGCAGATAAATGGTACAATGAGTTGGAGGTACAAAAAAAGCCACGTGTTGAAAGAAAACACCTGTTGCTTGATACACTTAATAGACTATAAGTGCTCTACACAAAGAATGCCAGGAGGGCCCTAGAATGACTTCAATCTCTTTCAAAGCCAACCGGTTCTGTCTCATTTCGACCACTTGGCAGATGATCAATTATGGTGGCCACAGCCCAATTTTACATTAAATTATTCACAAGTCCCCCCCTGTTTTCTCTACCTTCTCACTGCAGGCTTCTAAATAGAAGGTGCTCTCAGGTTTACACACCAAGGACAACAATTCGTTGCAGGGAGTGACTGCCTGCTGTCAGGTGTCCCTGTGAAGCCCACAGATGGCCCCTAGCCAGTGAATACTCAGGAAGGCCATAGACCCCACCCCCACCACCAAACCCCGCCTAGTTTGACGTGGAACTACATGGGGTTTGGTGGTTCAATAGGCAGAATGGGCAAGATGGTACTGCAGTGCTAACTGCAAGACACTTTGATCTGAACTCATCGAGGTGTGCATGCTTCTGTTTCATTTAATCAAATTTAAAAACGTGTGATAATGTAATTAATAGTTTTTAACGATAAAGAACATTATCATCATGAAATACTGTTAAAAACAACATAATACTAACTATTTTACACAGCGCCCATCCACTTTCAAACGTGACAACCAGGTCTGAGCTTTCAATCATCAATGTAATGAAAAATAAAACATTCAGCAAGTCACATGGCTGCTTTGGCAAGCAGATTTCATTTATTTGGAACTTTTTCCACAACATTGTATAGTTTTTCATTTATTTGTTCTAATTCTGTTTGATTATCTCAGCAGATATGTTTGTCTGAGAACAAAACTTAGATGACTTTATGGCTTCATATTTATTTACATGAATGGAACCGAGGGTAGTAAAAGATAAAGAACAGTAATCAAGAAGGCAATAGTTTAAGCCATATGTTCCAGTAGTTGGACAGGTAACCTTTCACAGACCGGAGCTACTATGCATCTAATTGTACTGAACTAGTAAAATAAGAAAATATGTCATTGGGCCTCCTCTTCAGTAAAGAAGAAAAATAAATATTACATAACTATTCGTCTTCACCCATGCCCTCCTTTACACCTGAGATAGGGTGGGGATGGGGGGATGGGGCAAAATCGAGTTGCCCGTGGCAACCGGACGACCCTGTCTATCGAGCCTTGGACACAGCTGTTCCACTTCACACCAGATTACCTTCACCTGCGGTGCACATCACCAGCAGCGCTACTCTCCGTAATCACACGAAACATGAGCAACAAAGATTCTAACCCCCCTCCCATCTCCCCCCCCCCCCCCCCCCCCCCCCATGCACCCATTTTCCCCCGAAAAACGTAGGGACACCCCACCTAAGCCCACACATCCACCCACCCTGCCTCCTATCTGACTGATAAGCCAGCAGCACACTGTGCTACACACATGCCTATCTGTCCTCAGCGTTAAACCGCTTAGTCACCTAAACGTGGTAGGATTCCAATGACCACACGAATAGGTAAGCAGGCAACCAACCACTGAAATGCCGTATATATTTTGGATTTTATGTTTGATTATGGTTATGTATTTTTATTATAAGTATGGTTATACTTTTTTAACTGAGTATATTGCATTACTGTTAATAGGTTTGCTGGTTCTTCTTTTGAGAGGTAGGACATATGGCATGTTGCCACACCAGTGACACATTAAAACAAAGATACTATCTAAAAATATAAAGGCTAAAAGACTATTGGCTAAAACAGAAGATACCTCAACATCCATAAGGCATCTAGCTTCGAATTGTGATTGATGGAAAGGTAAGGTATAACTTAAATACTTCCAATGCCCACTAAAACCTGCACTATCCATTGTTTTAAAGTATTATCTCAATCCCATTGAGATGTGCATCACTTTATTTTATGGGGTGACTATGGTCAGCTTAACGCTTAGAGGTAATACTCAAACCATTCCAGTGGTTTCCATCCCACATGTACCGCTCCCAGAACAATGTAGGCCTGCTGCGTAGGTGCTAGCGCTGCAGTAGCGATACAAGTAGGGACAATGAATGGAGCATTGTTGACCCAACTATGCTTTAGAAGTGACATGGCTGTGGCTTAACTACAGGGTCTTCTTATGCAAAAACTGCCAGATAAGGGATGGCAACCTTTGGATGACAGTATAGGAGAGACCACTGAGCGAACGTCAAAGTGAGTGGAAAACAGGCGCGTTCTTACTGTGTAACCATGGGCTGCTAGTGGTCCAATTGTTCGACATGCCTTTGGCTTAACAAAAGTCAACGTAGGTCATGTATGGGCAACTTTCTGTCAAGAAGTTTGTGGAATCTGATCGTATCAGCTAATACGTATATTTCATGAATAGGGCACTCACATGGAGGGAATGAAGACAACGGTAACTGTTAGCAGTGGGTCGTGATGCGGACGTCCTCTTTCTCGCTTGCGGTTATGACACTCCTAGACTCTCACAATCCTATTTGTTGCAAGTTGGACAATAACTGTAACTGATCAAATGAACAAAACTAGTAGTGAATATGCAGTGGAAGAATATATGCGATTAGCCGCCAGCTAGATGACAACCCCATCACCACCACCACCACCACGTGAAAAGACTAAATATGAATTCGCAGCAGCAGGGAAAGCATTGTTAGGCATTTATAATACCCGTTTCGGTCAAGTACATAATGTAATGTTTTACATGACATGGAAAAAACTGTTTTTGAAGACAGTGTCAACTTTACCTGTAAACATCCACAAGACAAGTATCGCGCAACTACGGCGTGTAGTGAGGACCAGACGGAACATCGCGGAAAGGCGAATGAACATTTTGTTTCAGTCTTAAATTGCAATTAATAACATAACCGCTTACCACTAATAACCCTATTACACCCTATTAAATCACAAAAGGAAAAGCTTGTCTAGACGCTTTGCTCCCGAACTATGGCGAAGCTATGACAGCACCTGTCAGGAGTCCCTGTCACCCCACTGCATGGAGCAATAGGAGGAATATAAAGTCGGTCTCAAAAATAGGGGAATTACGTCCATATTTTGTGCCTACCTATCAGCAATAAATAATTCAGCAAAAACATTGTTTAATAAATGTTTTGTTTTATTCTAATTAACTCATAGTCGTTGGCAATAGAGCCTAAAATGCAAAATAATGTAGCCTATACTCTCAGGACCCAGAAAATGACGCGTGCGTGTGTGCGTGTGTGTGTGTGTTATCGCCAGATATTCCAATGATAAATCATTCAAGGAATGTTCTTTTAAGTTTGACTCTGTCTATGAATGCCAGCCTATGCATACACACGTGTATTGTATACATATTCATAGAGCATACGTGTATTGTAAACATATGCACAGGCCTACATAGGTGTACATGTTTTACACAGGTTAGCCTGTACCACTTTTGGATACCAATTAATTCCACATTAATACCCCGTGATTTAACGAGAGGAGTAATACATCAGCTTTCTTCTGATGAATCGACATTCGTTTGTAATACATTTGCATTGACGTCAATATGAAATAATCTGAAACGGTGGATATGAAAAGCTATAACCTGGTGTCAATTGACAGTATATGTGGACCTGTATTTTTCCTAAAACTCTTGTTAAATCTGATTCGTTGTATAATTACGGTAAGGTTATTGGCCCGTCATTGGCTGTCCGCGTGAGTGTGTTTCCCTCATTGGTTCCCTGCCTCTCATGCTCGGCTCCTCGACCAGTAGACACGGGAGACAGCGCATGCGTCTTACTTTTTCTCCTCAGCCTTTGAAACTCGAGGTTGAGTTCAATCAAGAAAAGACCATGTACGCCGCCATAAGCAAGATAGGCTCCTCTCTTGTCTCTTTTAAAACGAAATCTCCATGAAATAGCGGTCACGCGCGGCCTGAAGGATGGCCAACTCGGTGAGTAGTGAATAATATGCGTCCGCTGCACGCGAGGGTTGTCGGTCCACGGAGCGGCGTTGTGTTCGCTATATATATGTATATATATATATTTATTTATTTATTTATTTATATATATTAATTTTTTTGTTGCGCGTCTTGGCCGAAGATTTCGTGCAGTATTCCGATTGATCTGAAACTGGAGTACAGTCCAACCACTGTAGTGGAGTGCGTGTCGACGCTGTGATGTTCACAGTGCAGCGTGACACTTTGAGCATAAAGTAAAATATGACGTGCAATTTTGTAATGAACCTCATCAGACTTGCAGAGAGGCAGCTGTTGAGTTATTAATGTAGAAAAGTTGATGTGTGTCTGTGTGGCTTATATTAGTCCACACTGTATTTCTCTTCTCTTTTTTTTAACACGTGCATTATTTCACTGTTAAATGGATGTACGAGTAGGGAGAAATTATAACTGTTGCCATTTCATTGTCGATTGCTGCAACTGCAGACTGATTTTGATAAAGCCCTGTTCTGCAAATTTTATTGTTATTTTTTTTCACACGTTTTTGGGAGGAAAAATGTATATTTTTTAACAAAAGCGTAACATCCCACAGGGTGCCGTTCAGGTGAAACTGGAACTTGGTCACCGTGCTCAGGTCCGGAAAAAACCCACTGTGGAGGGATTTACCCACGACTGGATCGTGTTTGTCCGAGGACCGGAGCATAGTAACATTCAGCACTTCGTGGAGAAAGTTGTTTTTCACCTGCACGAGAGCTTCCCAAAACCAAAAAGAGGTAAAATATGTGTGTGGTCATTGCATGTAAACCTTATTTTCCCATGGAATTGCAACGCTAGACTGAGCGGCTGTCTTTTGCAACTATATGCATCTGTTGAAGTCTCCGTACATGTCTCTGGAAGAGAGCCCCTAGCCATCTCAGATCAGGGGTTACCTGTTGTGTTGTTGATGTGTGCTTTTTATTTTAGAGAGGGACGTGTTAATTGCTAGAATACAATATCCAAGAATCATTCCTAATTTTCGTGATTCATGTTTTCCAGGTATTGGCACCTCCTTCATGGGTATAGTCTCTTTTTTTCTCTCATTACAAATCATAGCTTATTTTACCGCTAGGCTTTTGACTGATTTCACAAGGATGTATGAGTGCATATGAATAAGATGCGCATTGGCAGTTCTCACAAATTCGATTCGTGGATGTTGCAGCCCTATATAGCACATTGTAGCCTACTATATCTAAACACCATGCAGCTTGCATGCAGCTTGCATGAATACAAGGTATAAGCAACCCCAAACGTTATTAAGCCTACAATTGTAATTGCAGCAAAATGGCTCACACTCGGGCGAATTTGGTATTTCTGCGAGGAGATGGGGCACATAGTAATTTTGGATGCGATACGTAGCCTATTTGGGGCATCGTAGCCATTTAGGGCGCTGGAAACCCCTGAAGCCTACTCTCTGGATGTGTTCGCCTGTTCGCACACACGTGTGCATGTGAGGCACCCTCTCGTGATGGAACGTCTGGCTAGGAAGAGATCAATTAAAATATTTGCTAGTTTGGAATTTTTTTACTCCCTCTGCTCACCCTTCCTCCTCCTCCCCCTCCTCCTTTGCCCACCCTTCCTCCTCCTCATCCCCTACCCCAGCCCACCCCCTCTTTGCCTCTGGTGCATTTGAGGGTTCTCTGGCGTGACAAGGGCTAGGCAGCGAGCCAAACTCTGTGCCTTACCGGAGAGACCCTGTCTTATTCTAATTATATGTGACTCAAATAGCAGACAAAAGATTCACGTTATTAAAAACAGTTGTGAGATAGTCTCTGTTTGGGCAGTTTTTTCCCCGTTTTCGTCTCCTAACTGTCTGGTTGTGACAAGTTTGCCTGGTTGGATTTGAAGTTTGTAATATTCTTAATGATTAACCACAAGTCATTCCAGTCTTGAGTGTCAGGGGATGTTGGCTTTGTTTATAAACTAGTGCTTTATAGTAAACCTTTCTACACATTTAACTGCAGATGGGTAATGGTTTGGGCAATTTGATTCCAGAAGTGTTGCCTATTCCTTCTTACATCTTTCGACTGGTACACTGTTACTTTTAGATATTTAACCAAGTTATGAGGCTGTATACCACAAACAACCATGTTCTAGGAATGACAATTCCTTAGCTAGATTGCAACCACGCAATATAACTAGGTATGGTAAACGGTTAATCTCACAGTGGGTCAAAAATAAAATCTTTTTTCCAACCTCAGCAAGTGATTGTACACACTTTACTAAACAGAGGGGCTGAAGCAGCGAGTGACTAAATTAAGTCTTGCTTATGCCTGCCTCCACTCCTGAACCCCATTGAAATAAAAATACCATAGTTCTATCTGGGCACACGGTACATTCTTTAAGTGGGTGGGTGGGTGGGGGGGATTCGGGTGCTACGGAAAGGAACACACTTTTAAACCCGCGACTCGATTTTATGAATTGCCCCTGGGGATTGACAAAGTCTTTTCAGAGTGTTTGACAAAGCTATGTTGACAGGGGGACTCGCAGCGTTGCTTCCGAGCTACGGGCTCTTCAATGCTTCTAAGAAGACGTTCTGCTGTGGGATCCAGGTTTTGCTCGCCCTCCACCCCTGCACACTCCTGCTCGGTTTCTCCACGTCCTCCACATCCATCTCGGTGGTGATGGATGTAATGTAAGAGGACTGGGGTGCAGTCCAAGACCCAGAGGGAGTGTACTTAACCTTCAGTAAATCGCAGGAAGTGACACGTGCTATTCGGATCCTTCGATCTGAAAAAACAAACAAAAAACAACCTTGTCATGTTTGTGTGAACCCTTTGTTTTTCCTCCCTGTTTTCTGCTTTTATGGTGACAAATGTTGTGCCCGGAGTACTTTGGATCCGTCCACCTTCCAAACGTCTGGACATTAGCTTAATTTATCGTTATGCTTGGAGGAAGAATGCTCCAACCACTCTTGGAATAACCCTGCAAACTGGCCACATCTTGTTCCATCGTGTCGAAATTGATTTAACAAAGCAAAAAATGGGTTATGGACTGAATAGTAATACAGTCGTTACCTTTAAAAAAAGAATGCAGCACATTCAATAAATAATTGGCTGCATTATATAAGGCAAAATAGTGGGGGGGTTGGTGCAGAAAACCCCCAAGGTTGCAAAAATGTCCCATTTTTTAATATGGTGGGAAATAGTGCCATGTCATTATATTCTGTCAAGTTTAACAGACAGAATTTCAAATTGTATCTCAAGGGAAAGCTGTACAACAGTAAATTCCCTGTCCATTACGCTGTGGCGAAGAAGAGGAATGGCTTGTTCAATATTCCTGCACAGCGGCCACAAATACTTGAAAGGCATTCCATCAAAGTGTGCTATGCGTTTTGACACACGCTGCGCTAACATTTGATGTGGGTCAAAAATGCACCTACAAATCCAAGCTGCTGGGCCGTAGTTGCCCTTCAATTTAACCTTAAGGGTTTTTGACAGTGCAGGAATAAAGGGATTCTTTAACGATCTTAAAGGATTCAGATTCTCTGAGGATGAGTGGGAATTTCCCATAGTTACTTGATTAGGCAACATTTTGTCTTGTTGTGAACTCTGCCGGAAGAACTGATTGCAGCTGGTAGTCTGAGGTGTGAATTCATCCGAGACACAGCGGATCAACCAAATTATCCACAGATCGTCCAGATGCACAAATGGAGGAAAAAAACTCCCATGTGTCAGAGATGCAAAATGATTGTCACAGCATCTTGATCTAGTTAGGGCTGTCCAAATATCAATGAGCTTCAGTTTGTTGCACCTTGAACCCAAATTAAAGTAGCTGACAATGGGTAAGACACCGCTTACTGCAGTGGTTGTTTCAGACTCCAGTGAATGTGAAAGTGGGCTGGCTCAATGTGAAAGGGAAAGCATATCCTGTGTACCTTCCTTTTAAATACTTGGCTGCTGTTTGTACTTACGCTATACCCTGCGTGAGTTAAAGTGCGTTGCGGCCTACTTTCAACTCAGGAGTGCGCGTGTGCAGTGTGAAACTGTTGATCTCCGTGGTCCGTAGATTTCATAGGGCAAGCCTAAATGGACATCAATTACTGCCCCCCCCCCCCCCCCTTAGAGCCTGAGGGTGGAGGGGTTCACTGGAAGCAAGGCATTGACTAAGTGGCCCAATGGAAAGGCCGAGGTTGGAGAAGCTTGTGTTTGGCAGCGGCGTGGACGGCTAACGTGCTTAATGAGTGGTCAGACAAGAGCGCAGCTGGCTAGTTGTTGACCCTTTTAGCACTGACTACACACACACACACACACACACACACACACACACACACACACACACACACACACACACACACACACACACACACACACACACACACACACACACACACACACACACACACACACACACACACACACACACACACACACGAGAAGAGAGGAAGTCCCAGGGTCAGCACCAAGGATGTTTCTCTTCACCCCCACCCTCTCTCCACCTCCCTCCCTCCTTTCATTGAGGCCATATTTGTTTAATTTAGTCCTTAACTTTGCAGCTGGCGAGAATTAGACTCTCTCACTTGAAAGGAAAGTTTTTGTTCACTTTGCTCTTGTAGCGTTTATATATATTGTGTACATTTAAAGCCAACATGCATGCATTATAATTTTTTGGATGATGATGGAAGCATACATTGAACTCACTCCTCTTCCTCCGTATGCCATGCCGGAGCTCTATCAATTATTGACTGGCACTCCTTTTGAAGGGAGTAAATGGGGACTAATGTAGATCCTTAAGGGAATGTACATCGTCAAGGGATATTCTGTCTCTGTCTCTCTGTCTCTGTCTGCTTTTAGGTTTGGCAGCTCTAACAACATAATTTGTGTAGCCCAGGCAACGTAGGTGTGATTTGGTTACATTCCGTGTAGCCTTGGAAACCAGATTGTGTGAGGGGTGCATGTAGGTGAAGGGAGCCATTTTGAACTAAGTGGCCTAGAACATTGTCACCATCATGGCCAAACGCCCCACCCACCCACCCTAAGCAGCCCTGAAACAGTAAATCAATGGTAAATGTTCCTCAGGCCTGTGGCCTATTTCCTACCCTGCGAACATATTGCATTGTTCATTACCATTCTATAGAAATCGGATGCTTTTCAGACAAAACTCCTGATATAGTTCTAGTTTCAAAACCGATGCAAATGATTCAGTTCAACATTGTGAGATGGTTCATTGTTCATATTGAGACACCTCCACCTACCACTGCTGTACAGGTATGAGAAATAGTCAGAATGGGGTGATTTAATCATTCAGAAACCACGGCTATTTTCTTCCATGTCCGTTTGTCCGTCCGTCCGTCCGTCCCCCCACCCTTTTCAGTGAATATTTCTGTCTTTTTTTTCTCGGCGAGACTTGAAAGCCACTCCAAGGCACGCATTAAGATTAATGACGCTGCAGTCGGTGGAATCACCTCAGTGCTTCATTATGGCTGTGCCGCTCTGAGACTTTCAATGGTGCGTTGCCATGGCGATGGCCAAAACCCGGCGATGCCATCTCAACGAACTGCAGGGTACATCTTGTAAAGGGTTCCGCTATTGCCGTGGAAAGGCTGCCGTGGGTAATTTGGGTAAATGCTCATGTCCCCTATCCATCCCCTATCCATTGCGCAGTTGCTACTTCATTTTGATCCTGATTCGGAGGATGTCTTTATAAGAAGATGAAATTGTAATATTACGGTCGACAAAAAAAAATGGGTGAAATGGACGAGACGGAAGAGCCGTTTGTCACATAATGACAGTCTGCCTGTTTCCCCTCCAAGCCCCCAAGAGCTCCTGTGACACCTTTTTTCTTTACCTGACTACTTTGTGTTTCCTTAATGCACAAGCCACATATGACAAAGATCAAATCACAAACACAACCTTTAAGGGTTCTTGCATCGCTGTAGATGAGAATGAAAACCCATCTTTCTTTCCCTGGTCTGAAAAGGTTGTGAAGAAAAATCACACATTCTTCTTAAGACATTAAGTCGCACTGCTGCCATCGATATGGACATGGCCTACCTGGTGTTGGATTGTCTAGGATTTTCATTGTTATTGCTGATCTACCCCATCCTCACATCTCCCTTTCATGTAGCCAGGCTTTTCTCTTTCAGAGTACACTATTAAGGCTTATGTCTAGTCAGTATGTTTAACAAGAAAGGGTTGGTTTTGGTCAAAAGGTGTGAAGGAAAAGCCTTTGTTTTGCTTTCTCAGACGATGCGACTTCGGGAATCCAGACAGTGATGCTGGACAGACTATGTGCTTAATGGCACTGTATCTCAAATGAAAGCCTATGCAGTTTCAAAACCGTGTCAAGCCTAATTTATAGTGTGTAATCAAATTAGTAATTTTACCCGGCACTTTGACAGTTCTGTTTTCTCCTTTTCGTTTTTGTTCAAATGTGTGTTCAAATTGTGTCTACGTCATTTGATTTCACGTTCTTTGTGTTTCTATTCCTTGATCGACAGTTGGTCACTATGTATGTGACAAAATCCCATGCGTGTGTCAAAGGGGTATACCCCTTCCCTCTCGATCCTTCTCTCTCCAAAGGATTTCTGTGCACAGGCCTGTTGCTGCTGCAGTTTTAAAAGAAAGGGGAAAAGCACAGACAGAAACGTGGGCAGAGTGTAGCACTGATTGCCACCGAAAGCAGGAACCGAGCTGTAAATGTCGGCTCTCTGATTTTGTCGATGAAAGGAAGATGGAGGAAGTGGTTTTATTGACGCATGGTTTATATGGCCTGTCTGTCAGCAGGTCTTTGACTCTCGACTGCCGTAAAAAGCATTTGTCTCTTGAAACCAAAGCTGGAACGTTTCCTAGTTGGGGGGGGGGGGGGGGGGGGGGGGGGGTGGAGAAGTATCACACCGGGACCCCGTTCATTTCTGTGTTTTAAGTTGACAAACCCATTTGACACATGGCCCGTGTGGACAGGATGCAAACCACTGGCAACGTTGTGGCTCTTAAGCAGCCATTTGCTGACTTGTTCGTTTTTGTTTAAGATCCCGTGCAAGCATTTTCTGCGTTTCTCTGTTTGGTGTTTTGTAAACCATCCTACGGCAAACTATGATGAAAAAACAATTATTCTACAAGACCGTTTTTGGAAATTCACGCTTGTTGTCGTTCCGATTTCTAGCCATCTCGTTAACTGTGATTTCTTTGATTATCCAAGCTGCCATGCTTGCTAATCATGAGCGAAAAGAATCCTTGGAGCTGCTCATTATTAGCGCTTTGCTGTGTGTGTGTGTGTGTGTGTGTGTGTGTGTGTGTGTGTGTGTGTGTGTGTGTGTGTGTGTGTGTGTGTGTGTGTGTGTGTGTGTGTGTGTGTGTGTGTGTGTGTGTGTGTGTGTGTGTGTGTGTGTGAGAGAGAGCTAGTGCTGTTAGAAATCCCCTCACTACATGCTGACTCTACAAGATAGGCGATTCTTAAGCAACTCCTTTTGCAAGCAAGCAATCAAATGCCCTCTACCTGTCTACTTGACATTCATCTGCCAACTGAATCGCAGGCGCGGTTATTTTTGGAGAGAATATAAGGCAACATCAGCAAGTGAAACTGGCTTTTGGATGGGGTGGATTATATTGCATGATCCAGTTTTGCGAAGGATTGTGTGATGACTAACCGCACTGCATTATTGTGGTCCAAATAGCAGTCAAAGTTAAAATATTTTTGTAAGATGAGAGATTAATTTCCTCTTGTCATGAGCCAAGTAGGGTGTGAAGACTCTTAATAAGGTCAATAGGATGAACGCCTAAATCTTCAACCACAACATGTAGCCAAAACATGAAAATGCAATCTGACATTTTACCGTCATCCGCTCGTATCTCATGTTTGAGCGGCAGGTGGGCATAACGTTCCAACCGCAAAAAAGATGAGTCACTCTTGTGGGTCGTCCTCCGAGCACTCCTGAAACAATGTGAGCCGCAACAGCCCTGTTTGTAAATGTTACATGGTGGCGCTGGGAAGCAGCATGGTGGCGCTGGGAAGCAGCATGGTGGCGCAGCGCCACTATTACACTGATTGGGGAGAACCCTGATATATATATATATTTTTTTTTTTGTTTGTATTGGCAGCGATGCGACTTACAACAAAATGACCATGCATCCACATAATAATAAATGGTCGCAGTTTGGATCTTTGTAAATGTTTTTTTTTTCTTTTCACCTTATCATAATGTTTTATCTCTGCCTCATTTCTTTTCACTATATTGTAAGGAAGTAGTATTAGTTGGGTTAGAATACATTTTAGTTTTAACTTATTCCATTAAAACTTTGTGCGAGCTACTCGCGTAATACGGCAATGGCCAACCACACAAGAGTATACAGTGCTGCTTTAATAACACACCGCTGAATCGCCTCATGTAGACAATTACTTTACTTAAAGCTCTGCGATTCCCAGCGCTCACACAAAAGCTTCAAAGACCAAGCAATTACATAATGGCAGGCGATTTATGGCTGGAATGGGCTTGAATGCACCCCCAGGTTAGCGGGGCGGCGGTGCTCATCTGTTTCACCATGTTCTACATAAGGGGCACTTGAATAGCAACTTTTCTTTTCTTTTTTCTTTTTTTGCCTCTTGCAATTGAACCTGACCCGGTCACACAATTAATAATGAGCCATAATATTTGCACAGCTTTATTGGTTTTTGGGTTGCTTGGCCTCAGCGGTGAGGCGGAACCCCCTGTGGTGCGGACCTACCCGGCTGTCAGTCATCCCCTAGTCTGGGGGTGCAGGGGGGGCAAGGCCCTGATGTTATAGCAGAGACCTGTGGCGATGGTTGGGCCTGTCGGTTATTAGGAGCATGTAGTGAAAGTAGGGCTGGGCAATATGGGAAGATTTGTTATCGCGGTCACTCGAGATCGATGAATATCCCGACATGCTTATGAATACAAAATACGAATTCAAAATAACCTACTCGCACGCCTTTCAAACCTCATATTTGATCAATTTTAAGGGCATATCTTTTAACTGGATATCACAGTAAGTTCATATCTTCATTTCATGATGATACAGTACCATTCAAAAACTGGGCAATATTTCATTATTGCCCAGCCCTTGTAAAAGCATCCAAAATGGCATGTCAATGGTGGACTATGTTGTTGTTGTTTTTTAAATGACGTATTTTTTTTAAATACTTTTCATCACGAGTGAGTTCATATGCTCTATCATATATCTATCACAAATTCTTTAAAATATTTTTGCACGTCATGAATTGGAATTGGTTTCCCAGTGGAATTATTAGGTTTTCTACAGTGGATCTAAGTGTTACGGTCGGGTTTATTTGTTCATTTTGTCAGGGACAATGTACAAAAAGAGCCACAACGAGGAGAGATGCATTGTACCTGATTACAGCCTCCTCCTAATAGCCATCCAGTCCCAGGTGGATGTCTTATGTGAAGTCTTCAGAGATTCACATTTTGTTCAGCCAGTCCCCTCGTTAGGGGAACAGGCTTCACCTGAGCTACGCTGCCTCGGTGCTAAATTGGGTTCTGCTACGTTCATTCTAATATAACACCTCTAGTTGTCCCTTCACGAAAGCTTGGCTGTTGATATACTATGTTATTGTGGGTTTTTAGTTTTGACCATCATTTCCTATTCCACTCTTTCTATCTTTCTGATTAACTCTATAGTAGGCAGTCGTGGCGTATAAGTGCTATCCCCGTAACAACCTTTTAGAACCCATTTTCCCAATATAGACAGATTTTGCTTAGCCATGGTAGTACATACAGTATTGATTATCACTTTATTTTGTCGGGTACCAGTGAGCCACACTTTTCTTTCAAGCCAGGTTTGGGATCATCCATGAAGGCACAATACTGAACTTATTGGCATTGGCTGAAGTATTAATAGCAATACATTTGATGTTAGGCTTGGTTCTAGAAATACTGTGAGACCGCATCTGTAAGGGAACATATTTGTCCATCCACGATTCCAAGATAACAACGAAAGGAGAAAAAAATAATATATACCCTAGTAGGGGGTATCTGCCTTGATAGTTAATGGTACCATTTCAGTTAAAACACCTAATTACAATCTGAGAGTTGCTGCTGAGGTTGAAACAGTAATGAAACACCCCGTGTTTTATTCTGGTCTGTGATACTAACACAGGGAACTGAAAAACCTTCTCCTGGCATTAGCTCTGCCATCACCTATTTGTGATGTCATCAGCGTTTTTTGAGATTGTATTTCCAGTATATGTAAGTGTTTCACTGAACTTAAGTTGAGTTAAATAATGTTGGCCTTCAATTAAAAGGCCAAAATGATCTTTGGGTTTGGGCTACATTTTATGCGCTTACTTATTTATTTTGTATTTCTCAGTGAGTGCAGACCAAGATGTTTCATGACTTTTCAATACTCGTCATAAACCTAATGGCAAATGCAACTGTGAGATTGTGGGGCATTCTTCATCTTTTTCATCCAATGAGGAAATTAAGAACCAATGTCACTGCATTTGAGGTACAGGCTTAGCTCACAGGTGTTCTGGCAGAAAACACATGAGCTAATTGGTGCACTCCATGCAAAGTCCTTTGGGATGGGGGAGGCTGACTCAAAGGAAGGGGGAGGGATTGATTCACCTGACCTCGGGTACGGGTTGTTTGTCTCCAAAGGCCTGATGGGAAGCTAAGGTGACTTGTAACCATAGATTATCTACCAGACTTGCATACTTTGGATTCGTATGGTGCATCCATGCGTTGATGCCAAACAAGCAATGGATTTGGCAGAATTTGTAGAATTAAATGTTTTATTTATTTTCATACAACAAGAAAATGATTGTGAATATTTTTGGTAATTCTGAATATTTTGGAGACTGGCATGATAAGTGGCCCATTTGGGATTGGCAGGATTAGACGTTTTAACACCAGAACAGGTGACCTCCCATCTGGTGTTATTTTCATTCAAAGACGAGATGGTCATTTAGAAAGGAGTTTGAGTTTAGTATTTTAGTACTTGAATAAGATCTCGGACAATAAAATTAGGCAAAACCTGTTTCTATATGCCATCTTCTTTTACGAGCTTCCGCAAGCAAGCAATAGGTATCACAACAGTATCTTCAAAGTGTCTTGTATGCACGGTGATGAGCAATACATTTATTGTATTTTTTAAATTATAATTTTTATTATTATTATTATTAAAAACGGTTAAACTGGCATGGAACCTCACTTCTTAATTTCTGACAACCCAAGTCACTAGGCAAACGTAGGCCTAGTCTATGTTTTTCCCATTCTTGGTGCTATTTGGACTACATTAGCATTGTATAACTTATTTTACTGCTTAATCTGAACGGCAGCTTTTGTCTTCGTTTCTAGTGTGCAAGGACCCGCCGTACAAAGTGGAGGAATCGGGATACGCCGGCTTCATCCTGCCCATCGAAGTGTACTTCAGAAACAAGGTACGCTCCTCTTCCGCTGTTTCTAGGAGGCAAAAACGGGAATAGTTAGTGGTTTCTTAACTGTTTCCTCAAACACCCGTCAAACCATTTTGAAGGTGCCCGCAGTGCAAGATGGCGATTAGAAGGCTGATGTGATGGGCTGATGTGACAGATGATGGGGGGGGGGGGGGGCTTTTATTTCTATTTTTTTTTCAGTTGGCAGTCTCTCTCGGCAGAGAATTGTCCACTGGTGTCATTCACGCCGTCTCCACCGAGGAATTGGCAGGCATGAAATCCCATCAAAAGTGTGACGGCAATCACGCTGCAATGCGCTGGAAGCAGAGGCGTCTCACGCGGTACAGAAGACAATTGAAGTGTCAGCCACCGAGGACTAGCGGCTCCGTGTTTTCCAACCTCCCACCAGCATTCTCGGAACATGCGTTGTAATTATTGCGCTCGCCGTCTTATTAACTCTGGCAGCTCTTGCGCTAGTGCATCCTCTCGTGCTCAGAGACACTGGGGGATGTGCACCCACCGCATCGTTAAGTTGAGAAATAATTTCAATCATCCAATTGGTTCCGGGATCCAGAGGCGCTCGCTGCCTTAGTTAACGGGGTCCCGGGTGTGATGTGGTCTTCAAGACCCGGAGTTGGACGAAGACCTTTTTAAATGTTACTAATGTCGCCGCTTCCTCACACAGCTTTGGAAAAACGGCGGAAATGATGGTACATCTTTGCCACACCACGTCGTCACGGTGTCGTGTGGGTTGAGCGGTAGTGATGCACAGTTGTCTCTGATTGTTCCCCTGAACCTTTCCACGTCTTAAATGAATCCTTCTACATCCATAACAACTGGGTTCAGTGCTGGCTGGCCCACATTTTGTATAATACTCTGTAACGGTACTGTGCACAAACTTGTTCTGCACAAACAAAAGCAAACGGCGGGCTGGCTGTACGCCATCTAGGTTCGCTCTGAAACTGGATCTCCTGACCCATTTAGTAAGCCATTCAAAGGACACTTGGCGGTGTGAATTTGACTTTTTGACTCCTTCCTACCGCTGTCGTTAAAGTTGGTGTTCGTGATTTGCACAATCAACAGGAGACATGAACAAGTCAGGAAGAGGTCAAATGGGTGAGTAGGCCGGCCAGTATTGTCACTTGGCTGGGTTTTGGTGTCTGCGTTCCCTGGTTTCGGCTTGTGGGTGGGATTGCACACACAAACAACAGCTGTTGGTGTGTGTGTGTGTGTGTGTGTGTGTGTGTGTGTGACCATCGCTCCTCTGCCATTACCCTTGGGCCCGTCTTATTGGCAGGGTGTTTGTGCCCTGTGGAACGGTGTATATTCTGGAAGTCTGGAGAGGCCTGGGGTGGGGCTATCTGTGAGGTGTGTTGAAGCCACTGAACCTAGTGTCTAACAAATGATCCTCTTCCCGAACAATTTGCCCAAGAGGCCTACAATTGCTGGTTTGTAGATGGGGGCTGATTACTGCTGGCAAAGGAGCGATTTTGAGATGTTTCAAAGGTAGTAGCGTAGTAAAGTGATGGATAATCACAACTGCAACATCGTTTGCCCTGATTTTAAATGGCATTATGGTATTGGTGAGTATACATAAGTGCAGAAGGGATTTCAGTTAATGGCTTGCAATTGCTTTATTCTTTTGTTGCCTTCTTTCCAACAAAGGGGTGTGTACTAAGGGGTGTGATATTTAAAAATATAAAATGTCAAGAACAAAAGTGGTTTGCATGTTCACGCCAGTGGTGAAGGCCAATAAGAAAGTTTAAATGTCATATTTAATTCCCTTTTTTAGTTTTTTGAGATCAGAAATGTATTGACGACAAACCGAAATGTAGCCTCTAAATGTAGCTTGTGATGCTTAAGAAGTGAAGATCCCATTCATGAAATGGCAATTTTGGACGAATTTCTCTGCGGAAATAAAAATAGCCTGCAGGCCTATAAGCAGGAATGAGGAAGCGTTCCCGTCGTGTTGACGTTGGAATTGATCCGTGGGAAAGACAGACTGCGGGGATGACAGACGTTAACATTCAGGGGTGCCCTGGGCAAGGTGCTGGCTGCAGACGCTGACTAGCGGGAGAAAATAAATCACTCGCCCGTGTCATCAAGTTCAACACCGCCATTAGGTCTCAGAGACTCGGGATGCGTTTGCCAAGAATAGGAATTTCTGAGAGTAGGGTGTAATTCAGAGTGCTTTGTTAATCCTCAGGGAGATCATTACTGTCACAGGTACTCTGCTCAAAGATGGAAAGATAAAATATATACAATATAATTATATAAAAATATATATATATATATATATATATATATATATACACAAAAAGGGTAAAGCAATAAATTGGTAAGTGTGACTGTAAAATGCGCTTCTGCTCTTTTTGTTTTGGATACGTTTATTGCTGCATCTAAACTTTGTCTAGTGTTGATGCAAATGGTCTAAGCAATGTCATGATGTGCAAATGTCGTAGATTCAGGCTTTTCACACGTTCTAATAATGAAGTGCAATTACTGCATTGTTGTTATTTTATGTGAATAGAAGAGGAATGCAAGAAGAAGCAGTGGCTGATTGAACATGGATGTGACAGATTTAGATTCATGCTGATCTCCTTGCCCAAAAATGGGCTTGTGTCTGCGTTTTCCCAGGAAGAACCGAAGAAAGTGCGCTTTGACTACGACCTGTTCCTCCACCTGGAGGGCCACCCACCTGTTAATCACCTGCGCTGCGAGAAGCTCACCTTCAACAACCCCACCGAGGAGTTCCGCAAGAAGCTGCTCAAGGCCGGAGGGGTAGGTGGTGGTGTTGGTGGAGGAGGAGGAGGGGTTTAGAAAACTAAAAGTGGAGCTAACCTGTTTTATCATACAATGACTTCTTTGCGTTGAGTCACTTCAAGACGCAGGTTTCTTTTCTCTTAAGCATTCGTACTAAAATGTTTTTGTTCAT
Organism: Lota lota; assembly: GCA_026745465.1. Lineage (NCBI taxonomy): Eukaryota > Metazoa > Chordata > Actinopteri > Gadiformes > Lotidae > Lota > Lota lota. The sequence goes on along the minus strand of JACYXH010000637.1, from coordinate 8,603 downwards.
TTGACCAAAGTTGGAGATTAGCAATAATATAAATCATTTTGGCAGTCACATGGAGACATTTCGGTCATTGTTATTGTTATCGGTTGGCTGACAGTTTCTCTCCCTGTTCTTGACAGCAAAGGGATCCTCATAAACGAAGCTCGGAAGACTCCAAAGTAAGATTTCCTTCATATCGTTATTGGGAGTTGGAGGGTATTCTGTATTATTTCATGTTGGCCCCAATACAACCTTTTTTGAAGTTTGTTTTAATGATATCAATTGAAAAACTGATGTAATCAGCATGATCTCAGATGCAGTGTGTGCTCGGGTGAACACTGCGTCTCAGTATGCTCCGTTTATGCTTCGTTTCAAAGTTGTCTAAACTCACCTCGTCTGTAAAAAAGTGATTGAAATGTCCGTTTAAATGTGCGTATCGATTTCGTTTTCTGTCCTCATTTTTGTCTTTTCTGTGATGTTGCAAATGGCTCCGGTGTGACACAAGAAATATTTCCGACTTGCCCGACAACAAAGTACTTGAAAATTAGTCGGAGCTGCGAAACATGGGTCTTTTATGGGTTGTTCTGAGCACCCCCGGCAATGAAGGCACTAAAAATGCGACATTAAAAACGCATAGGCTATACGTCTGCAAACCTCCGTAGTGGAGGGCTTTGACAGCCCCCTTTTCGGGGGGGGGGGGGGGGGGGGGGGGGGGGCCCGTCTGCCCTGTCCGCTGCTCCTCTAACCCGCGGCCCTCCCCCGCTGGCAGGTGATGGTGATGCAGGAGGGGGCTACCTCTCTGTTTGGCCAGCACATGAAGCTGCCCACGCTTCCCACCAGCACCCTCACGTCAAGCCTCTCGGACTCCAAGAAGAGCAAGAACTTCCATGGGTCAAAGGTCGGTGGTTGAAAACCTCCCCACGCACAGCCCTCGGGTCGCAGCATGCCACTCCCTGGTGATATGCACTCCGTGCTAAGCTTTCTTCTTTTTTCATTTTTTTTTTCATTTTAAGTCTTGTGCCCAGATCGTAAGATAGTTGCCCGGTTTCCGAGGGATCCCGGATATGTCGACCCCAGAGTGTAAAAAAAAAAAAGCGTTCCACTTTTGCCTCGGGCATGGTGTGTTGGTCCTGCTGCGTCCGTAGAGCTGGTCCCAACACACAAGTGGCCCAGTGATTCATGCTGACCGCTCCCATGTTTTTCTTTCACCTGTTTGGGGGTCATACCAGCGATAAAGTTGTATACATAGCCCTTTAAAAAAACAAAAAAACATTGCTGTATTTGGCATGCGAGGCTTGCTTCATACAATCGCATACCTCGGGGAAAACCAAGACCCAGGTTCTGTACTGGGTGTCAAAAAAAGCCTTGTAGAAGTGCGGACGTATGCTTTTCTTTTACGAATGAATTCATTTTATTTGGCGCGTATATCAGGGAGGTATTGCATGTCGAGGGACTGAATCACACAGACGTTAATGAAAGCAACATGTTGGTCCCATTATTTGTTATTCATAGTCCCCCGTTTTTAAATGGTGCCATTTAAGAAGCCGGCTACGCAGAGGCCCATTGCACATGGAAATGGTTACAAATCTAAACAGACTGCGTGTGATGAATTACTGTCGGAGCACGGAGGTCACACAAACTCATGCACTCACACACGCCGCCCTCCGGCACGATTGTCTTCTAATGTCTAATGACCAAGTCACACATTGCTTGATCATTTATAAATGACTTTCATCCATAAGTCAGACTTGGCAGTCGTACACAAAGTGTGGTCCAGCGGTCATTGTTCCAGCTTCAAATTGTACGTAAAGTTTGGATTACAGGTAGACTTTTTCTTGCTTGATTTTTATTAAGGAAGTGGGGACGTCATTCTTTTACACAGGATTTGTATCTATTTAGTTTATTTATATTCCTTTTCTTCAACTGGACAGTCTTCTTGGAGACTTTCACTTGTATAGAAGGCTGAAGTGTGAGGTAAAGGCTAACCTTTGAAGTCATCTTAGTTAGTAACGCACCAAACGGCTCAATCCATGCCAAAATGAGACCTGTTTTCTATAATAACGTGTAAGAAATGCATGTTGCGGCTGCGTCTTAAAATCATTGTTTAATCTACTCGTTCCAAGACTGATTGGCCAGTAAATCCATCGCACGCCTTATTTTCCAAACTGCCTCCCATTTCTAGAGCCTTTTATTGTGAATCACCAATGAACCTGTCCGTGCCTCCATGCTGAAAGATTTCCTTCTTTTTTCTCTAACGAGAGAACAAACAACGTCTTTCATGATGGCTTGAATGATGGCCGTATTGACACGTTGTGTCTCTTCCTAAGCCATGAAACCTCCAAGCAGATAAAGCAGCTGTTTATGGTGAGCTGCCCCCAGAGGGAAGGCTGCAAAGCCTCTGCAGGGGCTGCAGAGGTGAACGAGGGGTGTTGCAACGTTGGGCACTTGGGGGGGCCGGCTGGCTTTACATCGCGGTCTTCAGTGTAATGAGCTGCCAGACCAAATGAGAGGTTTTCAAGGTGGTTGGGCCGGGTCGTAACACAGCCCTACCGTCTAGACTGACTTAATGGTTTTATTGCATCAGTGAAATATTGACTAGAGGTGATTAAAACCATGACCCCCCCCCCCCCCCCCCCCCCCCCCCCATCCACCGTGACCACCCCAACTAACCCTAACCAGCGCCAGTCCCAATGGACACGACGGAAGCATTTCCTCTTTCTTGCCCGTCTAGCCTGTGTTGCTATGGCTCAAGGTTGGCCATGTGTGGCCATTGAATCATCGCACATGGCTGGGGATGTCCAAACCCTTTTATAGTGTACAAGATTGACCTTTGTTTTGGTCGAATGGGCTTGTCCTGATGGCAAGGTGTGGTGTGAATGATGTAAAGACGAGTAAATATTGCTTGCATCCCAAATGTGGAAGCGGGTAGTGAAAATGTTTCGTCATCTGTCGATCAATGAGCATAGAGGCACTTAACTTTGATGCGGTAAACTGTCATGGTTGTCCCAAAGGACATAAAGACGGTTCTTTGACTGGTTTCACTTTGTCAGCTGAATCAATCGTTTACAATTGCTTGAATCATCAGCTTTTCCAAAAATAGGGGAAGTTACGGCGATGCAGAGTGTATATATACAACGTCCTGTGAATGATTGTACTTTCCACAACATGGTCTTCCATACACTCAAATCAGCCTGAAGTACTCTCTCCCCAGATGTGAAAAATGTATGATGGGCTAATTGATTGTCAGAATACTTGATATAGAAGAATACTTGAAAGGATCACCATCTCAACATAATAGTATATTAAGGTTTTTCCTTCACAGCAATTTAGCACTTTGTTAATACGTTTCTCTTTTTGATCCACAGGACGGCTCCAAAGGAAGCAGCACTGCACTCCTCACTGCCTCCACCACCACCACCACCAGCAACAACACCACCACCAACAGCAGCAGCTTTTTCAAACTCCACAAAACATCCATGGACCACAAGGAGAGGCCGCCGAAAGACTTGAAAGAGCCCAAAAGTGCCTTAAACAGAGACTCCGGCTGGGTGCCCAGCAACGCCCCCAAAGAACCTTCCAGAAAACCCAAAGAGAACCAGCCACTTCGAGACATTAACCCCAAGATCGGCTTCAAGGAGCCCAAGTCGCTCTCCAAGGAGCGGCGGGCCGACGGACCATGCCTCGGCAAACGCCCGCCCCCCCCCAACGGCGAGGATCATCACCACGTGACCAAAAAGCGGAAAGATTTGGCGGGGAAGCGGACCCTTGCGTCGGACAGCCAGCACTCTGATAAGAAGCCGTTGAAGGACAGGGCTCGGATGGGTAAACTGAGGGTGGACTCCGGCGATAAGGGAGACCCAAGGAAAGCTTATTCGTTGCCGTCTTTCAAGGAGCCGGTCGACCCGATTGATTCTGACGCGGAGGACGTGGCTAAGTCGGATGTGAGTCCCCTTTTTTCATCTTTTGACGTGGTGAAACAGGAGTGATTTGGTGGACCGAAATACACTGCCGGAAGGGTGGCAAAAATGGAGATGGCGTATTTGATATTAACTGGGTTTGTGTTTGAGAGGAAGTTAAACTTGCTATAAAAAAAAAAGGCTCTAAAGGTTTTAAGATCTAACACTACCATTTAGGAAAAGCATTTATGGTAGTGCTGGTAAACGTTTCTTATTCGATGTAAAGATGGCGTAACTGTTTGGTGTAACATTTGTGATCTTATTCAATATTGCCCGGTCGCGAAAACCGAAAGCTGAAGTGAGAGAGGAGGGCCCCTCTGTTTGAGTGTTGAACTGGAGGGGGTGAGGGGGTGAGGGGAACGGTTTAGCAGAAGGACAGCGCTACCATAAAGTCTAAGGGGGTGTTTATCTGATTTTGTCTGGGTGGCCTGAAAGGAAATGGGCAATATGACACTTTTTGGGAAGCATTTAATCTGGCTGCCTTTTTTAAATGCAGAATTTGGTGTCCAGTGACTATTAAACCAGTAAAGGTTATTCAGACACGAGTTGTATATTTATGTATTTGTCAGGTTTATTATTTTTTGGGCTGAAATCTAACTCCAAAGGAGTTTTCCTTTTTGTGGTTGGTGGTTGTTTGAGTGTGTTGGGTTTTACTGCCTGGGTGTGTTTCAAAGGGGTGGGGTTAGGTCCCAGAAACCGCCGGCCCATCACCATACCCCCATTGTGAATTGACAGGCTTTTTCACTCCGTTTTTCAGGTCCTCACACATTTGTCAAAGAGCCTCCCCATAAAAAAGGTGGCTGTTTCAAAGACTAATGGCAGACAGGAGAGATTTATGGTTTTACAACACCTTGGGAGAACAGGGAGAGGAGGCAATGAATGGCACGAAGCTCGCTCTTTAATCTTTTGCCTTGTTTGTAAGAAGAAACGCAGCGCGCTCTGCCTCTGGATGTGGTCCGTCGTTGTCCTTTTAGAGGATCGTTCACTTTTTTATGAAAACCCCATTAAAGCATTGCTTTGCATGACGGGCTTCGGACATTTCCCTAGGTTTGTGTAAAATTGCGATTCTGGTGACCTTTTAAACAATTGCTTACATTTCCTTCAGAAGACTGGAAGCAGGCACTAGCCAAATGTGTCTGCTTTGTTTATATGTTGGGAATCCTGGATATGGACCTGGAAATAGGGTTACAAAATGGCCACTGTAAGACTCGTATTTGTGAACTTTCACAAAGGATGCCAATTTGTTAAATGGTTTATTCAGCCTAAGTTCCCACAAATTCCATGTAATGAAATTGAAAGACCTGTCAGACTGTTGTCGAAGACAAAAGCTACCCAAGGTATCTACACATGACAGCCATGCATGTTAGACATGGATACGGCATTTGTGCTTATCAGCCCTTCACTGTCTGTTATCCTATTTCATGCATTCGTAACAAAATGTGCTTTCTGTGGTAATCAATGATGAAATGTTGCACGTCGCAAAATATTTGAAATGCAGTTTATGTCCGTCACAAATTAAAGTACAGTTTTTCTATTGTCAGGGTATGAAATCAACGGTTGAGGAGTTAATGCTTAGGCTTGAATCCCAATTTTTAAGTAAGTCTAAGTAATTATATTAGTCTTATTATATATGTCTGTGGTGTAAACACTGGTAAGTTGCCACAAATGCATTGAGTATAATGGACCCGTATGACCGACATGACACAAAGACGTGTAGATTTGCTATAAATCGATCGAACTGAAATCTATTGGAATGTCGTAAATTCAGCTAATTTGAGAGTAGCATGAATTTGAACACTGGGTGTTCAATATTTTTGGATGAAGCGTTATTAACGCAGGACAAAGTAAGACCTTCCCTCTTCTAATCCTGGGCAGTATCGGGTCCAGCATCATGGTGTCTATATCGTAGCTGTAACCCAGCTTGTGGCTGTGGTTTTCCTCAAGAGAAGGCTGTGGGGCATGGGTATGTCTTCCTGCATTCTTTCCCACTGGGGGAGTTGTAAAAAGAGGGGAGGGGGAGATTGTAAACCGGGTCCTTTTCTTTTTTCTTCTTTTTTTTTGGGGGGGGGGGGGGGGGGGGGGGGGTGCGGGGAAGTAGGAATCGGGATTGTGAATGAAGACAAATGCCAGGTGTTTCAACACTACCGCCCCCTCCGTCCCTCCCTCCCTCCCTCCCTCTTCCCCTCTCTCTGACACGCACACACACACACACACACACACACACGGACTAGGTCAGGCTAGCGAGCACGGTGGCCGGGCGGCCACACATTGCTCCCACGCCACACATCCCATGTGTGCGACCTTTTGTTTGATCTCCGCAGCATGGCTGGCCAGGAGGACCGGCCGGCAGGCAGGGAGGCAGAGTGTGGCAGGAACACAAAGGAGGAAGCATGGCGGCGGCGGCGGCGGCGCTGGCATGAGAACCGCCGGTGGGGGTGTGCTGCTACTGCTACTGCTATTACAAGACGCTGTATGCTGTACACCACTTGGCACAAAAATGTGTTATATTCACATTTTTGCGGGTTTTGGTTTAAGCTGCCTATTTTATTAAATATTTTGTTCATGCACTGTATTCTGCTGCAAACGTCTTTGCCCATCCATTAGCAAAAGGTACTGAGATTGGAGGGGAGGTTTGGAGGGGATCGGCAGTGTCTCAGGAGCTAGGCATGCTAAAGGGTTGCTGGTCCGACCCCCAGGTTCCTTCGTGGATGTGTGTTGATGTGTCTTCTAGCAACACAATGAGCGAACCCACGAGTGCTTGTTGTTTTCTTGCCTTCTTGTTTAGTCGGCGTGTGTGTGTGTGTGTGTGTGTGTGTGTGTGTGTGTGTGTGTGTGTGTGTGTGTGTGTGTGTGTGTGTGTGTGTGTGTGTGTGTGTGTGTGTGTGTGTGTGTGTGTGTGTGTGTGTGTGTGTGTGTGTGTGTGTGTGTGTGTGTGTGTGTGTGTGTGTGTGTGCGCGCGCGCGCGCGTGCGTGCGTGCGTGCGTGCAAACATAAAACACAGTCCATCTACTAAGGCCCGCTTAATAGCTAGCACATTCCCAGCACAGGGCCACAGTTTATAGTGTTTGCAGCAACAGATCCTTCTGAAAGGGTCGCCTCTGCCCTGGTCGACCCGCGGTGTCACACTGAAAGGCTTCCTAATTCCCGTTAAACCCACTCCGTTTGCTTAGCCCCCCGCCGAATTCAAGCTAGCCAAACCGTAAGTTCTGCCGGAATTCAGACATTTATCTTTCCGAGCCGCCCCGGACGGGCCAAGAGGTTCAGGGAGGGGGGGGGGGGGGGGGGGGGGGGGGGGGGGGGGGAGTTGGATTAGCGTGGGGAAAACCACCAATAAAAGGCTTGTTCATCATCTCTCATGGGGAGGCACTTTTTTGGGGGGGGGGGGGCTCTGAGCAAGCCTGGAACAAAACCGTCCCAGAAACGCAGCACCGGGGCAATTTACGACGCTCTGAAGGAGCCGTCCCGTAAACCAATAGACCAGCTGGGTGTTGTTAGCCCACTGGAGGTGACGGCCATTGAAGTCGCTCTTGTTGTTCTTTTGTCTCGGCCGCTCCTCTTTCCCTGCCCTACCTTTTTTACGTCGTTTATCTCCCTCTCTCTCCTCCGTCTCTGTCCTATGTCCAGTCCCCGCCGCCACCACCACCATCTCTTCTCTTCTGCCTTGTCTTTTTTTTATTGTCCCGAGTATTTCTGCGGGACGGACTCGAACAGGGATTCCATTCGGAACGCGATCATCTCTGGCTGCCTTTTCGTGAACCGGCCCGCTGTGCGCCGGCGGTTTAGTGTGAGATTGCGAGATTGTGAAATCTCGCCAAAAGAGTCAAACGTTTTAGATTCAAATCAGTCAGTAGAAACGCATTCAGGCGTCGCATTCAGACGCGATTCAACGCCCGTTTCTCTCTTCTCGGGCCTCAAGCGTGGTGGTGTGCGGTTAGCATCCGGACTCATCGTAGCACTCGATGGCCGCTACGGCTAGTTAGCTTGGTTAAATGACTGTTGAGGGATATCTCAGCTTTTTTTATTTATTTTTTTGTAAAGGAAATGGCCTAGGCAGTTTGATGAACAAATGGAGGGGAAAACAAAACGTTCACGAGCAGGGAGTTCATCAAAGGATACAGTTGCTAGTGGTTGTTCTTGTATGTTATTATAGCTGAGGTTAGCTATTGGGTTTTTAAGGTTTGAGAGGTCAGCGCTACTTTTATTATAACTAATATAATATATTAAGGGAAGGACAGGATCGCATAACTGCCGCTGATTCAGCAGCAGTGGAAATCTGAAATTCCAGTCATTTGCCACTTTTGAAAAGGTCTCGTTCAATGGAGACATTGAATTGACATAAATCATAGACTACTACGTTCTTGGGACACATGACCTTTTTCAATGACTCGAGTAATTATTCAAAACAGGGCAAATGGGGAGAACTACATGTTCACTTTTAATGAATTGTCGCTTTGGATGAACGCGTCTGCTAAATGTTAACTACAGCTTTACTAGCCCAAAACACCTGGCCACTTGACTTTTATCTTTAAAGCATTATTAGTATGCAGAATTTCAAAAGTTGGCAGTTGGCACTTTTAATTGGCGACCTATTTTGGGTGGACTTTGTGTGTGACATCTACTGTATAAGATCTACTGGGTGTGGATGTGTGAAGTATAGATAGTGGTGTGATG
>JACYXH010000636.1:370000-389886 GCA_026745465.1 Lota lota | reverse complement strand
AATAAGTACCATTTTAGAATTTAGAAATTTACCTTTTTCAGGTTATGTGTAATTCTAAGTAAAACATTAATGTTTTGAACTCACACATATCAGATGTGTAACTTACTTTAAAAATGATTATGTGCCACTGCTACGTACCTTGCCCTGACGTCAGTCCTTTACAGATCACTTTGCACCGGCTTGAAACAGGGACATTCGAAGTGCAATGGATATTTCCAAACATTATTTGAATAGACTATTAGCTATGGCACCAAGTATACTGACGACCTGACCGCGGCATTGCTCATTTTACTGTCCACCCTCCTTGATGCGTATGCAGCGAGCCATTAGCCAAATGAAATGCCTCACACTTTGTGTGAGACACGTCAACACGTTGCACAAAGGATGAAGGGACATCTATGTGTTATTTTGTTATGTGATGAAGGGAAAACAGACACGCAAGTGTCTCCACTCTATTCTCTTGTTGTACTCTTAAATTGAGTTTCACATGGACAGAATGAACCCCTTGTTATGTCTGACACCTCGTGATTTAACCAAAATAAGGTATACCTTATGGAACCATATGGTACCTTTGGGAGTTGTGCTTAATCTTACATTTAATTTATTTATATAACGATTATCATGAGGCTGTTTTGGTGCCCCTCTTGCACTTCATTACCTACCCAGTGGTTTAATAAAGACGGTTCAGGTGGTGGGGCTCCACTGGGGCCGTGTGGGGTGGGGGGCCCGTAGACACAGTGGGCCCTCCAACAATGTGTTGGGCGGAGAAAGGGCCCTTGTGAGTGATTCAGATCACCACCTCGGAAATACGCCTACTCATACCTAATAGTCTATACAAACAATTTGTTTGCAAATGTCAACCTCCTTCCAATTTCCCTGTTAAATGGGTGCAGCTGCTAGTAATGTTTCCATTCTATCTATCAGTCAACCAGAGGAGATATTCTTACAGATGTATAAAATATATAACATATTTCTCATTGTTTTTAGAAAATTGAATGTTGAAATGTTACATTATACCTTTAACCATGTCTAACTTAATTAACTACACTTAACCATATAACCTGCTAAAATAAGCAATTTATCAAATGTAATTCTGAAAGCCAAAGTAGCTTGTAGCGACTCACACTACTGCTACTAATCCTAGAAATGCTTGCAAACTGCATCTTGTTGTGTTGTTACTGGCACTCGTTTTAAATAAGCGACTATTCTTAACATATTAGAAGTCTTTGGATATTAAAAAAAGTATTGTCTAGGGTGGTAGTTTGCCACTGCTAGCACTATTATCATGCTGATAATATAATAAACAGACTTCCCTTTGATTTGTTGAGATGTCAATTAGTTTATTTGATTACTAGCATGGGCCTTGTCCTTCTCTGTCTTCCTCTGTACCTTCCTCTGCAATTTGATGTGCAAATATATTAAATGGGAGAGAAATACATGGTGGTCTTTATACCTCCATGTATTCATTATAAATTGGTAATGAGTACCATTTTACTTTTCAAATTAGGTGTAATTCTAAGTAAAACATTTATTTTTCAAACTTCAGTTTTGATTAACATGTTCAGGTTGAATACACTTGTCGTCATGAGTAAAAGAGATATCACATGTGTATCTTACTTATCGTACTTATCTTAATGATTATGGTCCCACTGCTTTGTACCTTGCCCTGACGTCTGTCTCTACAGATCACTTTGCACCAGCTTGAACAGGGCCATGTGAAGAGCAATGGATATTTGCAAACATTATTTGAATAGACCATTAGCTATGGCACTAAGTATACTGACGACCTGACCGTGGCATTGCTCATTTTACTGTCCACCCTCCTTGACGCGTATGCAGCGAGCCATTAGCCAAATGAAATGCCTCACACTTTGTGTGAGACACGTCAACACGTTGCACAAAGAATGAAGGGACATCTATGTGTTATATACCCTTAAATTGAGTTTCACATGGACAGGGCGAAGCCATTGTTATGTCTGACACTTCACCATATGGTACCTTTGGGAGTTGTGCTTAATCTTAAGTTTAATTAATTCAGTTAATGATAATCATGAGGCTGTTTTGGTGCCCCGCCTGCACTTCCTTCATTGAAGGACAGTGGATATTTGCAAACATTATTTGAATAGACTATTAGGTATGACACTGAGTATACTGGAGACCGGACCGTGGCATTGCTCATTTTAGTGTCTGAGCCCCGGACGCGTCTGCCTCACACTTTGTTTCTCACACTTTCTGTGAGACTCGTCAACGCCTTGTAAGAACCCTAATGTTTGCAAAGAAGAGTCTTTGGATTACTTAAGTCTTTTCAAGTTTATCTTGTGTTGATCCTAGATTCAGACGCCTCATTCATACAGAAGGACCTACAGACTCTGCCGGTGAGTACCATCTTAAAGTCAGAGAGACAAACTATTTTACGATTTTTTGTATTGCTCTGTTATGGTAGACTCCTCATTTTTGGACACCTAAGATAAATGTAATTTGTCTATTACTTATAGCTCCATCTCAAATTATCTATTCGTTTTCACTTTTAATAGAATGTAGAATGTATAATTTCAGATATTCTTACAGATGTACAAAATATGTAACATAGGTCTCGTCGTATTAAGATAATTTAATGATGATGATGGTTCATTCTAACCATCTAACCAGCTAAAATAATCGATTTATCAAACATAATTTAGAAAGCCAAAGTGTGAGTAGCTCACTTTGAAAGTCTTTGAAAAACCTAGGGTCCTAGAAATGCTTGTACTTATACACATGGTATCGTCAGGGTGTATCCCTTTAATGGTACCACTAAAACACATTGTCAGGGTGTATCCCTTTACTGGTACCACGAAAACACATTGTCAGGGCGTATCCCTTTAATGGTACCACTAAAACACATTGTCAGGGCGTATCCCTTTAATGGTACCACTAAAACACATTGTCAGGTCGTATCCCTTTAATGGTACCACAAAAACACATTGTGTAGGGTGGTGCTTTGACACTGCTGGCACTATTATCATGCTGCAAATGTAATAAACAGACTTCCCCTAGATTTTTTGCTGTTAGATGTCAATGAGTTGTTTTAATTACTAGCTAGGGCCTTTTCCTTCTCTGTCTGCCTCTCTACCTTCCTCTTCAATTTGATATGCAAAGATATTAAATGGGAGAGAAATACATGGTGGTATTTCTTTCTCCAAGAATTCATTATAAATTGATTATAAGTAATTTTAATTTTAATTTAACATTTATTTTTCAAATGTCAGTTTTGGTTTACATGTTCAGATATCAGATGTGTAACTTACTTTAAAATAAATATGGCCCCACTGCTACGTACCTTGCCCAGTAGTCTGTCTCTACAGATCACTTTGCACCGGCTTGAACAGGGACATTCGAAGAGCAATGGATATTTGCAAACATTATTTGAATAGACTATTAGGTATGGCACTAAGTATACTGGAGACCGGACCGTGGCATTGCTCATTTTAGTGTCTGAGCCCCGGACGCGTCTGCCTCACACTTTGTTTCTCACACTTTCTGTGAGACTCGTCAATGCCTTGTAAGAACCCTAATGTTTGCAAAGAAGAGCCTTTGGATTACTTAAGTCTTTTCAAGTTTATCTTGTGCTGATCCTAGATTCAGACGCTTCATTCATACAGAAGGACCTACAGACTCTGCCGGTGAGTACCATCTTCAAGTCAGAGAGACAAAACTATTTTAGGATTTTATTGTATTACTCTGTAATGGTAGACTCCTCATTTTTGGACTCCTAAGATTAATGTAATAAGTCAATTACTTATGGCTCCATCTCAAAGGATCTATTTGTTTCCACTTTCAATATAATGTTGTATGTATAATTGTATATGTATGTACTGTATGACTGTATACCTAGTAGCTAGTATTATCTATTGTCTGGGCATGTTGTTTCTCCAGAACCATGGGGTCCAGTCGTCTCATCTGCAGTTTCATTGGTAGGTATTCCACACAGCACTACAGTATTTATCATTATCCAGTTCATTATATTGAATAAAAATGTACCTGCCATAACAATTGACCGTTGACATCCTATGTTTTTGTCATCGTGGGCGTGTGTAAGATTACTACATGAATAGTTAGAATATTTCAAAGATACAAAAGTTGCAGGATAAATGCATGTACAAAATAGCTGAAGTATTTATTTTATTAAGTAAATAGTATTTTCTCATCACCAGGTGTTATGGTCCTCCTGTGGAAGTCACCTGGATTTTCAGGTATTTCTATATGCCCCATTTAGGGGCCGATGACTAGTTATAATTATTATTATAAGTATTTCAATGTGTTTTGAACACTAGAATGCAACTTGACAAACTATTCTGTGGTTCCACTCTCCATTAAGCTGCATCCCGCATTAACCTGGCGTTGAACGGCACGGCTATTCAGTCTTCAACTAGTTGGGGCGGGGTGGCTGAACGCGCCATAGATGGGAACACCGACCCTCTGTGGGAGCACAACAGCTGCAGCCATACCCAGTTACAGGCTAAACCATGGTGGAGGCTGGAGCTGCCTGGTGTGTACAGGGTGTCAGAGATCCAGGTCACTAATAAGAATGACCATAGGGAGTACCTCAACGGCGTGGAAATACTCATCGGGAATTCACTGGCGAACAACGGCAACGACAATCCAAGGTGAATCACTGGTGTCACCTACCCTACTTCCACTCAATACTGTTCTACTCTCAGCCAAAACGTTCTGGGTTTGATCCCTAATGACCTCAACCTGCTTTTAAGTGTCTTTGGACAAAAGTATAAATGACTAAATAGCATAGAATATTATATTCTCAGAAAATAAGGGAACACAACCAGTGCTCTGCTCCAGTACTCCTGGACACACACCAGCTACTGGAATCTGGTCTCTGATACCTTCACCAGACTACTGTATCTTCTCTCTCTGTCTCTTTTCCTCAGGTGTGCCATCATCAACGATGACCCAAGCTGCTTGACTCAGATTGTCAAGTGTTGGGGAATGGAAGGAAGGTTCATCAACTTCTACCAGTCCTCTGTTACAGCAAGCTACCTGACGTTGTGTGAGGTCAAAGTGTACGGAGGTAGGAACCCAGTCCATCATTACATGATCATCAAAGGGGGATGGGTGTACCAGTACCACTGTTGGTCAACCATCATTGGTCAAAAGTCAAATGCTGCTGTTCCTTATAGCTCAACAGGTAGAGCATGGCTTTAACACTGCCAGGGTTAGGGGTTTGATTCCCACTCGGGGCTACCTATTATAACAATGTATGCACCGACAGTATTGTAAGACAATTTGGGTAAAAGCATCCACCAAAGCACAATCTGCATACAGTGGTTTCACCCTGTGGTCTGCTGCATTAGGGTACTGCAGGTGGTACGAGTACCACTGGTGGTACTGCAGGTGGTACACGTACCACTGGTGGTACATGAGGGTACAGCAGGTGGTCTGCGTACCACTGGTGGTACACGGGGGTACTGCAGGTGGTACACGTACCACTGGTGGTACATGAGGGTACAGCAGGTGGTCTGCGTACCACTGGTGGTACATGAGGGTACAGCAGGTGGAACGTGGGATTTTATTCTTGAAATAGTCAATTTATTTTGTATTTTTTTTTAAGATTTGCATTGTGCAGTTACATTTCTGCATTGTAAGGTTTTCCCTTGATATTTTGTGTTGATTTGGTTTTGCTGAATAAACACAAAGGGAGCATAAGCAGCATTGCTGACTTCTTATTTCCACTGTTTCCCACTGGCCATGGCCTTCTTGCAGTAATACTTGTGTATAAAGGGTTTGCTGGCACTCTTTGGTCAGCCACTGCATTTGTATTTATCTATTTTCTACCGTTTGCATCTGAGGTGGTCCACGAAAGGTTTTGATGACAATTTAGTGTTCCACCTAAAGTCAAAGGTTGGCACCACTGATCTACATGACTGTTCTGTATTGTGATATTTCAGAGTGAAGTATCAAAGTAAGTTGTTTTCTGTATGGTCCAAGACACCTCATCGCCCTTCACATCAGCTGAGTTCAAGTGTGCTGAGATTTCTGAGAGAAAAGTACTGCCAAGTGTCTGAAGGTGTTGTGTAAGCAATTAAAAACATCCCACACTGATTGGTGATTTAGTGTCGCTAATGACACTTTTGTAAATGTATAAGAGTCTGCTACATGTCTTAATAGTGGGTAGGGATTGGGTCTCTGCTCAAAGATACATAAAGGGATACTTACAGGGCTGAGAGTAGAAATCCCTAACTACCACACTGTCTTTTGGTTCCCCAGAGTTAGGGCCTCCTCCACCCTCCGTCAGCATTCAGGAGATAGGGAGGAACATCACTCTGGTGGGGAGGCGGCTGTGCTGGTCAGACGCCCTGCTCTACTGCAGAGACTTTCACTGGGACCTGCTGAGCCTCAGGGACCCAGAAGAGCATGAGATGATTGATGAGCTGGTGGCTCGCACCCCCTTCCCACTAACCAGCCACCTCTGGGTGGGCCTGCGCAGGTACTGGCCAGACCTTGGTGTCTATCAGGCAATCAAGTCTGTCCTTATGATCATCTGTCCGTCCATCACTTTGTCTTGTCAACAATACCATGAAAATAACAAAAGCTAAATATTTGGCCACATTATTCTTCCTTCCACTCATGTAACTCTTTAATCTCTCAATGTTGGTAGGTCACTTTCAGGAAGCTCCTGGTTTTCTCACAACATTCCAGCCCCTGTGGGGGCGTGTCCAGTGTGGAACATTCCACATGGAGGCCACGCTCTTGTGAAGAACATCTTAACTTCATCTGTTTTACAGGTTGGTGTCCAGCCTATAGAGCCATTACCAGGTCCTTATAAAGCCAAATATGCTTAACCTTCTGTAAAGGCATGCACCAGCTTGAAACAGTAAGAGGTTTGAGCTTCCTGTTAGGGAAAATAAAAGTCCTCATATGTACTACGCTCAACCTAGGAGTATGAATAAATTAAATGAGCTGTAGGTATTTTCAGCCACTTTCATTAAATTTCTAATATTTATATTTCCGCAGGTCCCACAGAAGGAGTGAACCAGTTGCGCTTCTATACTTCCACAAGAGAGAATCAAATTCGCTGCACCTAATTGGCCTCACTGGGGAACATAGCTGCTGATTCTGAAGAAGTAGAATCAGGGTAGACCTGAGTAGTGATGTTTCTGAATGCTGTAGCTCAGAGTGTGTCTGAGGTAGCTAGCTAGTTCTGCATTCCCTCATTATGGGCATTGTAACAGGCCACATGTTGTGCTAGAATAGCATATATAATACATTTACTTTAGTTTATAATCAGTGAACTTCTTTATGAGCAGATGTAGTTGTGTCATGCATCAATCCTTTGATCTGAAATGAGGAGATTGTGAGTTCAAGATGGTTTCAACAGACTAAATCAAGTATCTGTTGGTTTTTATATCTCTGTCTGGCTTAGCTGATTTACAAATTATATCCACACAGTAGGGTTTTATCTTAAACTCTGATTGAGTAGGTTGTTTTAATGGAATTGAAGTGGGGGTTATATTTATGTATTCATATTCACGATTCACCTTTTCCTGATGTGAATGTGCTGGTTTGTCTTTATTTTGCATATAAATGTAACATATTTAATGTTTGTTTGCTAGTGTCATCCTAATATCACTGACCCGAAGACCAATAATCTGAATGTATAAATAGATTACATAGTTTGCCCCGCTGTAGTTATCAGAAATGTTAGCAGGCTAGCTTTAGTTAACAGAGTAACATACACAGTTCTGATTCATGGCCCTCTTGGATAAGCTGTTAAATGACCATCAACATATCCACGTAACGTTTTGACAATATCAACGATGAAACGTGATCTCCAACCTAAACGTCAGAATAGGTTGTTTGTAAAGGTCTTTGAAAATGACCGATATGACCGTTTTAGCCCCCTATCGACTGTTTGAAGAAACAGCAATACGTCACGTACGTCAAGGTTCTGCCAAAACAAAATGGATGACAATCATTATATTCTCAGTTGAAAAAGCAACATTTAAGATAGTTACGGAATTAAAATGAGCTTTGATAAAATTTCTAGTGATGAATATTCATTTTAATGTTGTAATCTTCAGTCAGTGAACTTAGAGGATGTTTAGTTTGTTAGTTAATGCAACTTTTTCTATCGTTGCCATGGTGATTCATAGAGATGCTGGTAACCCTGAAACAACGCAGCTTGCATGTTGTTTGAATCTTTGTTTTGCGTTGTGTAACATTAGTCATCTGGGCTGCTATGTTATGTGTGTTATATGAAAGTCATGATATGTTATTTTATGTAACTGATGATGTTCTTTCAATAAAAACATAGATTTCGAGTGACCCACGGATGACTTTTTTCGTCTTTGGGACGGAGCAGGCCGACATGAGTTTATATCCACTTTGCTTCCGCCAAAAAATCCATTCTAAAGGTTAATTTTATAAAAACATAGATAATAAGCACAATATAATCATGACCAATTAATCCCGCTTTAAAGCGTTTATGCGTCAATAAAGTAAAAGGAAGACTTAAAAGACTTTCAAAAGATTACTACAATTATCATCATGAGGGTCCTAGACCTACAGGAAGTGATGCAAACACACCATTAACCCCGTTAATGGTGTGTGCACAGAATGACTTGGGAGTAAGATAACTACATCTGGTCTCTTTAATATGAATCAGGGCATCAAGATTTACTAAAATAGTAGCTAATGTACTGTACATCCAGCCCTACAGGAAGTTATGTAATTAGTAGGTGACCTAGGGGTCAAGGACACTTGGGAGTGAGCAAGAGACCTGGGGTTTCTTTCATATGAAAGAGGGCCTCAAGGACAAGTAAGATAATACATTTAGGGCCTCTAGCCCTACAGGAAATAACTAAAAGAGTCTCGGATAATGCTCCATCTCATGACCTCTTACCCCTCTCACTTTGTTAGATCTCAGAAGGGGCGTGGCGCGGGCTCCTTCTGACCTTTCGACCCCATATATGAAAAACAGCTGTCTTTACACGCTGTTGAGGAAAGTGTCTTTAAACAGTTAAATTTGGTTTTGCCTCATGCTGTTTCCCCCCTCCCAGCCAGAACCCGGTCTCTGCCCCCCACTGTTAGTTGATGACACCTTTTCCCTGCCCTTACGCCCCCCCCCCTCGCCAGATCCCTTTCTCTGAACCCATGTTTGAGTTCATATTTATATTTACCTTCATCCTGTTCTCATCCCCCTCCCTGCTAAACGTCTGTCTCTAACCCCCTTTAGTTCTTAAA
Source organism: Lota lota (assembly GCA_026745465.1). Classification (NCBI taxonomy): domain Eukaryota; kingdom Metazoa; phylum Chordata; class Actinopteri; order Gadiformes; family Lotidae; genus Lota; species Lota lota. The sequence continues at coordinate 380,649 of JACYXH010000636.1, read as the reverse complement.
GATATTGTAAGATATTGCTCCACGGTTGGTATTGCCATCAAATGGCCCTTCCCTTGTCTCACAACCTAACAACAGATCCCCCTCAGACAAACAGGTCGGGGGCCCATCATCCCCCCCCCCTCCCCCGAAACAATTAGCCTAGAGAGGGTGTAGGCGGTTTGTCATTGGCTTAATTTAATAACGGTAACCCAATAGCCATCTGTGGGTTGCACCTTTTTGCATGATAACAGGTAATGATAGGAAGTAACTGAGAGCCCCGCCCTTGTCATGTGCTTTAAGACACTGTGTTGTGTGATGAAGAAAATACTTTAATGGGAGAAGAATGGGAGAATAATAATAAGAGAGCACTCAGGATTTTACACACAGAATCAAGCAGAGATTTTTGTGACCATGGAAGGTCTCTGGTGGTTGTTTTGGGGATCCTGCGTGAGCCCACAAATAGAGCATTGAACGTGAAGTATTGCCTCAGCTGTATTTTTGGAAGAATCGGACTGGAAACTTGCTGTGGATATATGTGAACTTCTACACATAAGACTAATTTAGTCTGTTGACCTCAGGGTTCAGAGGATAGCCTAGCATCATAGAGCTAGAGTCTAACGTCATGAAGACGGTGAGTACTGGTGGTGGTGGTAGAGGTGGTGCTGGTGGTGGTAGTGGTGGTGCTGGTGGTGGAGGAGTTCTCTGGTGAGGTAGTGATAAGGGGAGTCGGGAAGCCAATGTGCAGGCAGACATCTTGACAGGCGCTAGGACCCTGGGGAAGCCGTGGTCCCCAGGGTCCTAGCGCCTGTCAAGTGTGAACTCAGTGCGGTCAGCTCCAGTAGGAGGCCGATACTACCGGCCTACTGAAGACCAGACGGCCCCGTTTTCCAGGGACAGTCCCCGTTTGAAAATAGGATTTTAAAGATATATGAATAGATTGAAAGGTTCTAGCTTGCTCATGAATATTTATTTCTAGACAGTTGGTAATTAGTCTGGGGTCTATCTGATAGGCTGTGACGCGGCCTCGCTACGTGGGGGGTCTATCTATGGACTTTATACCATAAGCAGACCGATCATAATCAATAGGCTATGAATACAATATAAACCGATACCTTATCGGAGTAGAAGACTCTGGCTGTTTCTGGCTGGTTAACCAAAGCTTAAAACACATCATAGTAAACCATTGGGCCCAATCTTTTACTAGGCCTATAGTAGCCTACTACATTCACCATGATAACAAGCAAAGCGTAAATCTGTCTCTTTTTTTTTCAGAAAACATAACCTTAGATAGATAGTTGACTCTGTGGACCACTAAACTATAAATGTCCCAGCTTTTCATTTCATAAATCACCCAGTCATCTGGTTCAAGCTAGGTTTGTTTTAGCGTTGTTACATTCAGTGAGCATAGGCTGCTAGTCAAAGTGAAGACAAATGTTGTCCAGTCAATCTGGATATACACGCATATAAAAACTCAAAAGCATGTAGGCCCTATATCCATAACTCCGTAACTAATATCTACAATAAGGAATGACCTCACACCTAGTTGACCAATGGCGCTAATGGTAAGCCTGACCAATCACAAGCATTAGCCTAATTGTCTTTTCACAGGTGTTATCGTAGCATAAGCACAGCTGTCACTCATAACACTAGCTATGGGCCTGCTCCTTTATGTACCAGGGCCCAGGTAGGAGGTAGGCTAGAGGAGGTCAACTAACTTCACTACAGTCAACTAATGAAGATGAGCCTGCTGCCCTGGTAGGACTAAATACAAGTAGCAGACCCATCTTCACTATCAACTAATGAAGATGAGCCTGTTGCCCTGGTAGGCCTACATACAAGTAGCAGACCCATCTTCACTATCAACTAATGAAGATGAGCTGCCCTGGTAGGCCTACATACAAGTAGCAGACCCATCTTCACTATCAACTAATGAAGATGAGCTGCCCTGGTAGGCCTACATACAAGTAGCAGACCCATCTTCACTATCAACTAATGAAGATGAGCCTGCTGCCCTGGCAGGCCTACATACAAGTAGCAGACCCATCTTCACTATCAACTAATGAAGATGAGCCTGCTGCCCTGGTAGGCCTACATACAAGTAGCAGACCCATCTTCACTATCAACTAATGAAGATGAGCCTGCTGCCCTGGTAGGCCTACATACAAGTAGCAGACCCATCTTCACTATCAACTAATGAAGATGAGCTGCCCTGGTAGGCCTACATACAAGTAGCAGACCCATCTTCACTATCAACTAATGAAGATGAGCTGCCCTGGTAGGCCTACATACAAGTAGCAGACCCATCTTCACTATCAACTAATGAAGATGAGCTGCCCTGGTAGGCCTACATACAAGTAGCAGACCCATCTTCACTATCAACTAATGAAGATGAGCTGCCCTGGTAGGCCTACATACAAGTAGCAGACCCATCTTCACTATCAACTAATGAAGATGAGCCTGCTGCCCTGGTAGGCCTACATACAAGTAGCAGACCCATCTTCACTATCAACTACTGAAGATGAGCCTGCTGCCCTGGTAGGCCTACAAACAAGTAGCAGACCCAATTACGTCTGCATGTTATGCTCCTTAATCCTTATGTGCGTGCGTTATGTCCTAATGTGTGTCCGTGTGTCAGTGTGCGTGTGTCAGTGTGCGTGTGTGTGCGTGTGTCTGTGTGCGTGTGTCCGTATGCATGTGTCAGTGTGCGTGTGTCCGTGTGCATGTGTCTGTGTGCATGTGTGTGCATTTCTGTGTGTGCATGTGTCTGTGCGTGTGTCTGTGCGTGTGTCTGTGCGTGTGTCTGTGTGCGTGTGTCTGTGTGCGTCTGTGTGTGCGTCCGGGTACGTGCATGTCTGTGTGTGCGTGTGTCAGTGTGTGCGTGTGTGTGTGCGTGTGTCTGTGTGTGCGTGTGTCTGTGTGCGTGTGTCTGTGTGCGTGTGTCAGTGTGTGTGTGCGTGCATGCATGTCTGTGTGTGCATGTGTCTGTGTGCGTGTGTCTGTGTGCGTGTGCGTAAATGCATGTCTGTGTGTGCATGCGTCTGTGTGTGCATGTGTCTGTACGTCTGTCTGTGTGCGCGTGTGTGTGCGTGCGTGCAAGTGTCTGTGCGCGTGCGTGTGTGTGTGAGCGTGTATGTGCATGCGTGTAGGTTCTCTGAGGTTCTCAGAGATGTTCCACTGAGGCGTGGATGCGTTCCTCATTCTCCCCGGTACGGGATGCACTACATGTGAACATGAACCTTTAAGAGCATTTCAAACCTGTGTCTGGAGCCTTGTGGATGCACTACATGTGAACATGAACCTTTAAGAGCATTTCAAACCTGTGTCTGGAGCCTTGTTGATACACTACATGTTAACATGAACCTTTAAGAGCATTTCAAACCTGTGTCTGGAGCCTTGTGGATGCACTACATGTGAACATGAACCTTTAAGAGCATTTCAAACCTGTGTCTGGAGCCTTGTGGATGCACTACATGTGACCATGAACCTTTAAGAGCATTTCAAACCTGTGTCTGGAGCCTTGTGGATGCACTACATGTGACCATGAACCTTTAAGAGCATTTCAAACCTGTGTCTGGAGTCTTGTGGTTGGATTTGGTTGGATTGTGGAAGACTGTGTCTTCATTGTGCGCATCCAAATACAAGCACCACATAGAACAAGGACTCCACAACAAAGGAAGACAAAATATAGCGTTTGTGTTTGAACACACACACTAACACACACACACACCACATGCATACACATACTCAGAAACACACACTAATACACACACACACACATAGAAACACACACTAACACACACACACACACCACACGCATATACACACACACACATAGACACACACACACTAATACACACACTCAGAAACACACACTAATATACATACACACACACCACACACACACACACACACACAGAAACACACACTAATACACACACACACATTTCTAATCTGTGTGTGAGTGTGTGTGTGTGTGTGTTTGAGTGTGAGTGTGTGTGTGTGTGTGAGTGCATATGTGTGTGGTGTGTGTATGTGTGTGTGTGTGTGTGTGTGTGTGTGTGTGAGTGTGTGTGTGTGTGTGTGTGTGTGTGTGAGTGTGTGTCTCGGTGTATGTCGTGTGTGTGTGATTGTGTGTGTCGTGTGTGTCTTTGTGTGTGTGATTGTGTGTGTGTGTATGTGTAAGTGAGTGTGAGTGTGTGTGTGTGTGTGTGTGTGTGTGAGTGTGAGTGTGTGCGTGAGTGTATATGTGTGTGGTGTGTGTGTGTGTGTCTGTGTGATTGTGTGTGTGTCATTGTGTGTATGTGTGTAAGTGTGTGTGTGTGTGTATTGGTGTATGTCGTGTGTGATTGTGTGTGTCGTGTGTGTCTTTGTGTGTGTGATTGTGTGTGTGTGTAAGTGAGTGTGAGTGTGTGTGTGTGTGTGTGTGAGTGTGAGTGTGTGCGTGAGTGTATATGTGTGTGGTGTGTGTGTGTGTGTCTGTGTGATTGTGTGTGTGTCATTGTGTGCGTGTGTGTGTGATTGTGTGTGTCGTGTGTGTCTTTGTGTGTGTGATTGTGCGTATGTGAGTGTCGTGTGTGTGTCTTGGAGAAAGTGACTAGGTGTGTGTGTGTGTCTTGGTGTGTGTGTGTGGAGTCCCGTGTCTGCTGGCGTTCCTCCTCCTCCTCCAGGTGTTTCAGCACAATGGGGCCAGCGCTAATGCGGGCCCCCGCTGGGGCAGAGCGGTGGCCCCTGGGCCGCCTGGGGCGATGTGCTGGAGCCGGGTTACCACAGTGTGTGTGTACCTATGTATACGTATGTATGTGTACCTATGTATACGTATGTATGTGTACCTATGTACACGTATGTATGTGTACCTATGTATACGTATGTATGTGTACCTATGTACACGTATGTATGTGTATGTGTGTAATTAGGCTTATATAGTTATAGGAACCAACGAATAATAAAGAATAAAGCTGTTGAGAACTCTTCTATTAAACCTTCATTGCCCTTTATAATTAGGCTTATATAGTTATAGGAACCAACGAATAATAAAGAATAAAGCTGTTGAGAAGTCTTCATTAAACCTTCATTACCCTTTATAATTAGGCTTATATAGTTATAGGAACCAACGAATAATAAAGAATAAAGCTGTTGAGAACTCTTCTATTAAACCTTCATTATCCTTTATAATTAGGCTTATATAGTTATAGGAACCAACAAATAATAAAGAATAAAGCTGTTGAGAACTCTTCTATTAAACCTTCATTATCCTTTATAATTAGGCTTATATAGTGACCGTCATAATGAGCGATGTTGGATATGAAACGCACCACACACCGTGGCCTTATCCTACAAGTGTCTGAGAAGCTTCATGAACCTTCTCGGACCCCAACAATAACCGCTCCCCAGATGGAGCTGACGTTGTGACGTCACGGGGCCTCCGAAAGGGCCCGTAGACATCCCGGAAAGAACCGGACCGGAGTTCAGAGCAGCGTGGAACGGGTTTCTTTCAGCATTATGTGATTATTCTAGTAACGTTGACTAAAGAGCATAGGTTACTAAGTTTAAGATCATAGAAGACATACTAAGACAGAACAAGATAAGTGTTTATATTGGTAATGATAAGAATTGTAGGTAATATAATTATATAGAATAATGAGCACAGTCAATAACCTCCTATTTCTAACAGCCTACTTTTATATATAACACGTATATGTTTAAAGTAATAATAACTCAAGTAGAAGTGAAAGTAGTCATCAGATAATGACTTGAGGAAGAGTAAGAAAGTATCTAGTGAAAAGACTACTCAAGTACTGAGTTACTTCAAACCAAATGATTTATTGTTGTAATAAGCAAAGCAAGATAAATAAAAAGACTAATAGTACATTGTATATGCTTGTCAAATGCTTTTATATGTTGTTAAGACATTAACAACACATAAAATAGCATGTATCCCTTCAAATAAAATAATGCACAATAGCACAATAAATCTTTACAATATTTCATGAATGAAGGCAAAGACAATCACTATAAATCTCTCTCTTCCATTTTTTATTCACAAATAGACATGAGTAAAACTGAAAAGTATGTTACAATAAAACTACTCTGACATGTAATTTATTCAAAAAGTTACAGAAGTAAATAAACCAGTAAATATAACCTGCGTGTGCGTGTGCGTGTTTAATATGTGTGTACTGTGTATGTGTGTGTACCATGTGTGTGTGCGTCAGTCCGTGTGTTTTTCTACAACCGACACAGAGACATTGATCCCCACCCAAACCCAAACGCAGGGTGGAGGTCCTCCTGGGTGAAGGTGGACTGGAAGGTGTGGATGTGTGTCAGTGTGTCTGAGGACCCTCCTACATCTGGGGACACTCTGTAGAAAGACAGAGTGCCAGCAGGCCGGTCCAGATACACTCCTACTCTGTTAGAGCCAGGGGGGGGGAGACGTATGTCTGTACTACTACCGTTGTACCAGGCAGTGTAACGACCATCATGACAATCAAGTCTCCAGGACTTGTTGTTCCATCCAAGCAAGCTATCATCACCCCCCCCTCTCCTTGTGATTCCGCTGTATGTCACTCCTATAGCAACAACTCCTTCCCTCTCTACCTCCCAGTAACAGCGGCCAGTCAGAGCCTCTCTACACAACACCTGGTCCCAGTAGTCAAATCTCTCTGGGTGATCAGGATACGACTGGTCCTCTTTAACCAGCATCACCTTTCTGTTGTCCTCAGACAGAGAGAGTCGTCTGTGGGCTGTGTTTGGGTCCAGTGTGAGTTCACAGGCATCTGACGGGAAAACAACACATGATTAGCTGATGAACCATTCTTCATCATCATTATCATCATCAATATTACTGTTGTCTTACATTACTACAATACTGACTTACATTCTTCCTTTTCTCTTTCCGACACTTTTTTTTGGTCTTTAAACATTTAGATAGAAAGGCAAAAAATAGATAATATGATAGGTACTATAGTGGAATCATGTGCTATAGCTTTTTTAAGCAATAGTACATTTTTGGATAATTAAAGTTAATTGGAAATACCGTGTGTGTGAGTGGTTGTCACAATCAAAACATTGAAACCAAGCAAAATGCATTTACTCCCTCAATATTTACACTAAATAGATAATTACTCACATAATATATCTAAGCAAACCTTTCAAGATATAAACTTTTGGACTTCCTAATACACATACATTGCACTCAACCTTCAAAGGGACACCTGTGTGAACAACAGACTGAACAAGCTGAGCTCACATACAGGCTGGAAATTGACTGTTGGAGCCATATAACTGGTTCATACTGACTAGATATACATAGACATGTACTCATACATACACGTACATACTATATATATATACATAGACATGTACTCATGCATACACGTACATACTATATATACATAGACATGTACTCATACATACTATATATACATAGACATGTACTCATACATACACGTACATACTATATATACATAGACATGTACTCATACATACACGTACATACTATATTTACATAGACATGTACTCATACATATTATATATACAGACATGTACTCATACATACACGTACATACTATATATACATAGACATGTACTCATACATACACATACATACATATACATAAGTATTTATCAACAAAAACGTTATGAATATATCAACAACAATGTTATGAATACATCAACAACAATGTTATGAATATATCAACAACAATGTTATGAATACATCAACAACAATGTTTTGAATATATCAACAACAATGTTATGAATACATCAACAACAATGTTATGAATATATCAACAATGTTATGAATACATCAACAACAATTGTATGAATATATCAACAACAATATTATGAAGACATCAACAACAATGTTATGGATACATCAACAACATTGTTATAAATACATCAACAACAATGTTATGAATACATCAACAACAATGCTATGAATAAATCAACAAAAATATTATGAATATATCACCAACAATGTTATGAATACATCAACAACAATGTTATGAATACATCAACAACAATGTTATGAATATATCATCAACAAACATCTCTCATTGGATCAAGATCTTACCAACAACCAGCAGCTCTGCGGTGTGATTGGCCGAGCCAGCGCTGTTGGTCGCCATGCAGCAGACCGTGTTCACACCAGACTTCACACCTCTGACGAAGAGGAACCCCCTCTCCACCCAGGCCGCAGGCTCTGATTGGTTGTCTGTGCTGTCCCTCTCCAGGGGCCTGCCGTTGTGCAGCCACTTGACGGTGGGCTCCGGCGTGCCGCCGGCCTCGCAGGAGAATTGGGCCGTGTGGCCCACGGGCAACACCTTGGTAGAGGAGTGGAACCTTGTGATGCTGGGGGCCTCCTCCTTCGGGGGCATCACTGAACCGGAAGAAACCAAGACGAGATGAGTGAACGTTGTACAACACGTATCTAGAGATGCACCATCAAAACACTCCCTTCACTCTCTCTCATACCTGTCCACTAGAGGGCGACCCAGAAGATTCAGACCCAGTTTTCTCGCCTGCCTTTTCATACATGATTGAATATCACAGCAGTATCTACAAAGTTTTCCCAGGGAGGGGAAGACACTCCAGCTCAGAGATAAACGAGTTGGGGGCGGAGCTTGCGGAGGAGAACCCAAAACCTTTAACCAGCTCAAATTGAAACGAGAGCAACCACATGCAGAAAAAGGCGAAGTATTTAAAATATGCGGGTGATTTGTGGCCGGTTAGTTAAAATCAGCTTCTTAATTTCTTGCTATCAGCTAGTTCTTGTATGCCATCCTAACTTTTCTGTTCACTTTTTGTATTGCATATCTTTTAAAGCCATTATAGCCTGTCCTACAAAGTCCTACGTGATGTTTTTTTTATCAGAATATCTGGTTATTTGTTGGACAGAATATTGTATTTACATTACATGCACATTGTATTCTGAGTTATTTTACAATAGGATACATGTTTTATTATAGCCTAATCTGCGCCTGTTAGATTCTTTATTTATGTTCACATGCAAAGGCCTTTTTATTTTGTAATATTTCAGCTGGATAAGGAAAGAATGCAGTTAGTTGATTGGTGCTTTAATCCAAATGCATCACTGATAAAAGGCTGTTCTCATGTGCTGAAAAAGATGGCAGCAATTTAGGCAAATGATATTGTTGAATAACAGCTTGAAATTAATAATGAATTATACTACTACTACTTTCGCCTCATGGGGCACCATTTTATAATAGTGGGGGGGAAGCGGACGCGGGGGTCATTTTCTCTAGTTTACAAACGGCGGTCTGAGTAGCGGTCGGGTGCAGTTACAGCAAGATGAGGATTCAGGTGAGAAAATACCTAAACCCTGCATCACTAGTAGACACAGACCCTGATCAGAGGTACACTCATACAACCACCTTTCCATTCATAAAGAGTATTTATACTGTATCTACTGCACAGGGAAAAGAAAGGAGGAACCATTCTCAACTCATGAGCACAAACAAAGTCTACGGACCCTCTTTGTTCAGGTCAGCTTCCGGATGTTCCAGGACTAAGACCTTCTCACAGATCCAGTGGTGCAGTCTGTCACACGGTTCTTCAGACAAGCTGCCATCCCATGCTACACAGTGTTCTGCTCCACCGTCATCGTGTGGTTCACCTTGTCTCCAACTGAGAACCACAAGGAATACAAAGTTGAGCCCAGTGTTGAGGTGATGTCACTCTGTCACTCTCAGAGAAGAGATGCTGCTGAATAGAGTCATCAGCCTTACCTTGAAGTCATGTGGGTACCATCCACCCACTTGAAGATCCCCTCTTTGTCTCGATCACTCAGTCCAATCCAGGTAGGACCCATCAATCTGCTGACAAACCCCTGTTTCCAATAGTAATAGCATCTGTTGTCATTTCAACACAGCTGACTGAATGAAAAATGTATCACACATACACACACACACAGCCTCCGTCACCTGTTCTTCTCTGCTGTTGATAACTACCAGGTCTGCTTTTCTTTGCAGACAGTCTTCTCTACTGTCTGTCCAGCTCTTCTCAGTAGTAGAAATAAAGTAGAGACTCTGGTCGAAAAATATCCAGCCCAGAAGGGCCAAATCATCTGTTGAATGTAAAAGAAAATCCTTAACAAACACAGACCTGCTTATCTTACTGTCTTCATTACTTGTGACGCACAACCCTGAGACCTGACCTTGTGTAGTCGACCACAATAGAAACCTGACCTTAGTAGACCACAATAGAAACCTGACCTTAGTAGACCACAATAGAAACATGACCTTAGTCGACCACAATAGAAACATGACATTGGTAGACCACGATATAAACCTGACCTTAGTAGACCACAATTGAAACCCAACCCTAGTAGACCACAATAGAAACCTGACCTTGTGTAGTAGACCACAATTGAAACCCGACCTTTTGTTGTAGACAACAATTTAAACCTGACCTTTTGTTGTAGACCACAATAGAACCCTGACTTTATTAGACCTCAATAAAAACCTGACATTGTGTAGTAGACTACAATAGAAACCTGACATTGTGTAGACCACAATAGAAACCTGACCTTGTGTAGTAGACCACAATAGAAACCTGACCTTGTGTAGTAGACCACAATAGAAACCTGACCTTGTGTAGTAGACCACAATAGAAACCTGACATTGTGTAGTAGACCACAGTTGAAACCCGAC
>JACYXH010000636.1:287500-365000 GCA_026745465.1 Lota lota | reverse complement strand
AGAATAACATTACATGTTACAAAAGTATGATTAATTATGATGGTTAACAATATTAATAAACTGTTGCTGTCAGACCACTTTTATTAAAAGTAAGATATTCATAAGCCAGGGCAACATGTTTGTATTTGGCTGTATGGCTCTGTTGGGTAAACTGGTATAGATCTCACAGAATGTTTCCTCACACCCAGTAACTTATTTATCTTTTGATCATGCATTTCATTCTGCACCGCTGCCTCTCCAGATTTGTATAGCTACAGGACGCTACACCGTGAGTCTTATCTGTGATCTGTGGTTGTGCGGCGTGTGTGTGCGTAGTCTTGTGTTTTATTTCCATGTCATCAGAATAATTATTGAATGTATTTGTGCAATATGTTCTCGGCCAGGGCAACAAGTCCAATCAGGTCAATCAGTTTAGAACGCCCTTGACCACAGATCTGAAGGGCTTCACAGGCCGCGTTATAGAGATGAGGAGAGAGAGAGAGACAGTGAGCTTGACCACAGATCTGAAGGGCTTCACAGGCCGCGTTATAGAGATGAGGAGAGAGAGAGAGAACTGAGGAAGGAGAGGGGGAGAGAGAACTGAGGAAAGAGAGAGAGGGAGAGGGAGAGAGAGACAGAGAAAGACAGCGAGAGAGCTGAGGAAAGAGAGAGGGGGAGAGGGAGAGAGGGAGAGAGAGACAGAGAGCTGAGGAAAGAGAGAGACAGAGAGATAGAGACAGCGAGAGTGCTGAGGAAAGAGAGAGGGTGAGGGAGAGAGGGAGATAGAGACAGAGAGATACAGTGAGAGAGTTGAGGAAAGAGAGAGAGACAGAGAGACAGAGAGACAGAGAGACAGAGAGACAGCGAGAGCGCTGAGGAAAGAGAGATAGAGAGAGACAGACAGAGAGAGAGACAAGTGAGGAAGGAGAGGGGGGAGAGAGCTGAGGAAGGGGAGGGAGAGAGAGCTGAGAGGAGAGAGAGAGACAGAGAGCTGAGTAAAGAGAGACTTAGAGAGACAGAAAGAGAGCTAAGGAAAGAAAGTAAGATAGAGAGATACAGAAGGAGAGCTGAGTAAAGCGAGAGACAGAGAGAGAGACAGCGAGAGGGCTGAGAAAGGAGAAAAGGAGCGAGCTGAGGAAGAAGAGGGGGCGAGAGCTGAGGAAGGAGAGATCTGAGGAAAGGGGTAGAGGGAGACAGGGAGACAGAGATACAGATCTGAGAGAGAGAGGCAGAGAGCTGAGGAGAGAGAGACATCTGAGCAAAGAGAGAGAGAGGCAGAGAGAGAGCTGAGGAAAGAGAGAGAGAGAGACTATAACTGATAGAGACACTGAGGCACCATACCTCCATAACCCAAACGCAGGGAGGAGGTCCTCCTGGGTGAAGGTGGACTGGAAGGTGTGGATGTGTGTCAGTGTGTCTGAGGACCCTCCTACATCTGGGGACACTCTGTAGAAGGACAGAGTGCCAGCAGGCCGGTCCAGATACACTCCTACTCTGTTAGAGTCAGGAGGGGGGAGATCTATGTCTGTTCTACTACCGTTGTACCAGGCAGTGTAACCATCATCATGACAAACAAGGCTCCAGGACTTGTTATTCCATCCAAGGCTGTCATCACCCCCTCCTCTCCTTGTGATTCCTCTGTATGTCACTCCTATAACAACAGCTCCTTCCCACTCTACCTCCCAGTTACAGCGGCCAGTCAGACCCGCTCTGCACAACACCTGGTACCAGTAGTCAAATCTCTCTAGAATATAGTAAATAGCGTAGAAGACATGTCTGGGAGTCACTACGGAGTTCTATTCATATTTATATAGCTTAACTCGGCACACAATGAGAACAGCAGAATTAGTGTGTTTTGCTGACGTTGTCTATGTGTGTGTGTGTGTGTGTGTGTGTGTGTGTGTGTGTGTGTGTGTGTGTGTATATGTGTGAGTCTGTGGTATAAAAGGCAGTTCTATTTAAAGCTTTAAATGATGCTTATCATTTGTGTGAAGACTATCTGTTCTACTAACGTCATCATAGACAGCGGCTCAGGGTTACATATATAAAGAATACATAGATGTCATGTTGTTTTACTTTTATTCATTCTAACATACATAATTAACATCCACACAAACCAGTTTTATGTTGAACCTCATTCATTCATGTTTCTATTATTTTGACCTCAGTTGTGTTTCTTTCATTGGTTCTCCACTACGTGTTGTATTATTTATAATAAATAAAACACATTTTTGTGTTTCTGTTTTCTGCGTTCATTTAAAGTAAAATATTTAAAAGCCAGGGCAACACGTCTGTATTTGGAGGGATAGCTCTGTTGGGGAAACTCCCCGGCCGTCCGAGCAGCCATGCAACACCATATCCCATCAGGTCAATCAGTTTAGAACGCCCTTGACCACAGATCTGAAGGGCTTCACAGGCCACGTTATAGAGATGAGGAGAGAGAGAGAGACAGTGAGCTTGACCACAGATCTGAAGGGCTTCACAGGCCGCGTTATAGAGATGAGGAGAGAGAGAGAGACAGTGAGCTTGACCACAGATCTGAAGGGCTTCACATGCCGCGTTATAGAGATGAGGAGAGAGAGAGAGACAGTGAGCTTGACCACAGATCTGAAGGGCTTCACAGGCCGCGTTATAGAGATGAGGAGAGAGAGAGAGACAGTGAGCTTGACCACAGATCTGAAGGGCTTCACAGGCCGCGTTATAGAGATGAGGAGAGAGAGAGAGAGACAGTGAGCTTGACCACAGATCTGAAGGGCTTCACAGGCCGCGTTATAGAGATAAGGAGAGAGAGAGAGCTGAGGAAGGAGAGGGGGAGAGAGAACTGAGGAAAGAGAGAGAGGGGGAGAAGGAGAGAGAGACAGTGAGCTTGACCACAGATCTGAAGGACTTCACAGGCCGCGTTATAGAGATGAGGAGAGAGAGAGAGCTGAGGAAGCAGAGGGGGAGAGAGAACTGAGGAAGGAGAGAGAGGGAGAGAGGGAGACAGAGACAGAGAAAGACAGCGAGAGAGCTGAGGAAAGAGAGAGGGGGAGAGGGAGAGAGAGACAGAGAGCTGAGGAAAGAGAGAGACAGAGAGATAGAGACAGCAAGAGTGCTGAGGAAAGAGAGAGGGTGAGGGAGAGAGAGACAGAGAGAAAGAGAGACAGAGAGAGACAGCCAGAGAGCTGAGGAAAGAGAGAGAGAGAGAGAGAGAGACACACAGACAGACAGAGAGAGAGAGACAGACAGACAGAGAGAGAGAGACAGTGAGAGAGCTGAGGAAAGAGAGCGAGAGGGAGAGAGAGACAGAGAGAGAGAGACAGCAAGAGTGCTGAGGAAAGAGAGAGAGAGCTGAGGAAAGAGCAAGATGGGGAGAGGAAGATAGACAGAGAGAAAGAGAGACAGAGAGAGAGACAGAGACAGGGACAGACAGAGAGAGAGAGACAGAGAGAGACAAAGAGAGACAGCTGAGGAAGGACAGGGGAGAGAGAGCTGAGGAAGGAGAGGGGAGAGTAAGACAGAGAGAGCTTAGGAAGGAGAGAGAGGGAGAGAAGGAGGGAGAGACAGAGAGAGACAGAGAGAGCAAGAGCGTGAGAGAGATGAGGAAAGAGAGAGGGGCAGAGAGAGACTGAGAGAGCTGAGGAAGGAGAGAGACTATAACTGACAAAGAGACACTGAAGCACCACCCCATAAAACAAATCCCAGGGTGGAGGTCCTCCTGGGTGAAGGTGGACTGGAAGGTGTGGATGTGTGTCAGTGTGTCTGAGGACCCTCCTACATCTGGGGACACTCTGTAGAAGGACAGAGTGCCAGCAGGCCGGTCCAGATACACTCCTACTCTGTTAGAGCCACAACAATAAAGGTTTAGCAGCCTAATCATGTAATCAACTCTTTGTCAGTTAAAGTCTCTGTCTCTCTCTTTTTTCTCAGCTCTCTGTCTCTCTCTCTTGGTCTCTCTCTCTTTCTCTCTCTTACCTCATCTGTTTCTGTCTCTCTCTCTGTCTGACTCCCACTCTCTCTCTTTCCTCAGCTATTTCTCCCCCTCTCTCATTCCTCAGCTCTCTCGCTCTCTTTCGACAGCTCTCTCTCGCTCTCTTTCGACAGCTCTCTCACTGTCTCTCCCTCTCCCTCTCCCCCCCCTCTCTCTCTTTCCTCAGCTCTCTCTCTCTCTTTCATTAGCTCTCACCCCCAATCTTTCCTCAGTTATCTCTCTGTCTCCCTCCCCTCTCTCTCTTTCCTCAGATCTCTCTCCCCCTCTCCTTCCTCAGCTCTCTCTCTTTATTCAGCTCTCTTGCTGTCTCTCTCTCTGTCTTTCTCTCCTTAGCTATCTCTGTCTCTCTCTCCCTCTCCCCCTCTCTGTTTTTCCTCAGTTCTCTCTCCCCCTCTCCTTCCTCAGCTCTCTCTCTTTTCTCATCTCTATAACGCCCTCCAAATACAGACGTGTATTTACTTATAAATATTGTACTTTAAATGAAAGTGGTCTGACTAAACTGAGAATAATGTTGTTGTAAAGCCACTGCAACCGGTGTACTGAACCAGGTGTGCTGAACCAGATGTTTTGAACCAGATGTTCTGAACCAGATGTTCTGAACCAGGTAAAGGGCCACCAGCTCTGAGGCGGGCTTCTCAGAACATTAAGCACAAATAGATTCAATAATTATTCTGATGACCGAGAAAAACCAAACACGTGATTACGCCCACACACGCCAGATAACAAGGCTTACGGTGTAGCATCCTGTGGCTAAACATATCTGGAGACGCAGCGGTGCAGATGATGAAATGCATGATCAGAAGATAAATCAAGCTCCTGGGTGTGAGGAATCCTGTGAGATACACACGATACACTTGAAGGGCTAGAGTCTGTCTAGGCTCTCTAAGTCATCGTTTGTAACTCACTCTGTTGGTCTAGAGAGATGTAAACATAAAATATAATTAAAGAGTACATAAAGGGATGAATCAGATTCTGAATTGCATGTGCTGCCATGATTCTTGCACTTTTTGGGTTGTATCTTCATTGAATGCACATCTCTGTCTCTCTCTCTGTCTCTCTTTCTCTCTGTCTATCTTCCTCTCCCCATCTTGCTCTTTCCTCAGCTCTCTCTCTCTTTCCTCAGCACTCTTGCTGTCTCTCTCTCTCTGTCTCTCTCTCCCTCTCGCTCTCTTTCCTCAGCTCTCTCACTGTCTCTCTCTCTCTGTCTGTCTGTCTCTCTCTCTCTGTCTGTCTGTGTGTCTCTCTCTCTCTCTCTCTCTCTCTTTCCTCAGCTCTCTGGCTGTCTCTCTCTGTCTCTCTTTCTCTCTGTCTCTCTCTCTCTTTGCTCAGATCACTCTTTCTGTCTCTCTCCTCCTCAGCTCTCTCTGCCTCTCCCTCTCTCCTCAGCTGTCTTCCTCTCTCTCTCAGATCTCTGTCTCTCTGTCTCCCTGTCTCCCTCTACCCCTCTTTCTTTCCTAAGCTCTCTCTTTCCTCAGCTCTCTCCCCCTTTCCTTCCTCAGCTCTCGCCCCCTCTTCTTCCTCAGCTCTCTCCTCCTCTCCTTTCCCAACCCTCTTGCTGTCTCTCTGTCTGTCTCTCTCTTTCCTCAGCCCTCCCTCTGTCTCTCTCCATCTCTCCTTCTGTCTCTCTTTATATCTCTCTTTCTTTCCTTAGCTCTCCTTCTGTCTCTCTAAGTCTCTCTTTCCTCAACTCTCTCTCTGTCTCCCTCTCCCCCTCTCTCTTTCCTCAGCTCTCTCGCTGTCTTTCTCTGTCTCTGTCTCCCTCTCCCCCTCTCTCTTTCCTCAGCTCTCTCGCTGTCTTTCTCTGTCTCTGTCTCCCTCTCCCCCTCTCTCTTTCCTCAGCTCTCTCGCTGTCTTTTTCTGTCTCTGTCTCCCTCTCTCTCTTTCCTCAGTTCTCTCTCCCCCTCTCCTTCCTCAGCTCTCTCTCTCTCCTCATCTCTATAACGCGTCCTGTGAAGCCCTTCAGATCTGTGGTCAAGCTCACTGTCTCTCTCTCTCTCCTCATCTCTATAATGCGGCCTGTGAAGCCCTTCAGATCTGTGGTCAAGCTCACTGTCTCTCTCTCTCTCCTCATCTCTATATAACGTGGCCTGTGAAGCCCTTCAGATCTGTGGTCAAGCTCACTGTCTCTCTCTCTCTCCTCATCTCTATAACGCGGCCTGTGAAGCCCTTCAGATCTGTGGTCAAGCTCACTGTCTCTCTCTCTCTCCTCATCTCTATAACGCGGCCTGTGAAGCCCTTCAGATCTGTGGTCAAGCTCACTGTCTCTCTCTCTCTCCTCATCTCTATAACGCGGCCTGTGAAGCCCTTCAGATCTGTGGTCAAGGGCGTTCTAAACTGATTGACCTGATGGGACGTGTTGCCCTGGCCGAGAACATATTGCACAAATACATTCAATAATTATTCTGATGACATGGAAATAAAACACAAGACTACGCACACACACACGCTACACAACCACAGATCCCAGATAAGACTCATGGTGTAGCGTCCTGTAGCTATACATATCTGGAGAGGCAGCGGTGCAGAATGAAATGCATGATCAGAAGATAAATAAGTTGCTGGGTGTGAGGAAACATCCTGTGAGATCTATACCAGTTTACCCAACAGAGCCATACAGCCAAATACAAACATGTTGCCCTGGCTTATGAATATCTTACTTTTAATAAAAGTGGTCTGACAGCAACAGTTTATTAATATTGTTAACCATCAAATTAATCATACTTGTATAACATCTAATAGGCATTATTGTTATATTTTTATTTAGGAATTATGATAATTAGTATTATTGTTTGACATAATCATGTCATAATAACGATACAAACATTATTAATAATAGTTATGTGTGTATTTCATATTCTATTAGAAAGTATTTTGTTTATAGCCTTATTAGTAGGGCTATTATTTTTAATAATCTTCCATAGTTATTTATATTTTATTATAAATTATTTATTATTGTTATTTTTATTATTATTATTTGATTCAGTTTATTATATTAGACATAACCAAATAATCATGACTATAATGATACATGTATTTCATATTACATTTTAAATACAATACTAATAATACTGTTTAATGTTTATCATTAACAACAACAGTAAAGATTTAGCAGCCTAATCATGTCTTGTTCTCCCGTCAGATGCCTGTGAACTCACACTGGACCTCTCTCTCCTTAGCTCTCTCTGTTTCTCTCTTCCTCTCCCCCTCTCTCTCTTTCCTCAGTTCTCTCTCCTCTCAGCTCTCTGTCTCTCTCCCCCTCTCTCTCTCTTTCCTCAGTTCTCTCTCCCCCTCTCCTTCCTCAGCTCTCTCTCTCTCCTTATCTCTATAACGCGGCCTGTGAAGCCCTTCAGATCTGTGGTCAAGCTCACTGTCTCTCTCTCTCTCCTCATCTCTATAACGCGGCCTGTGAAGCCCTTCAGATCTGTGGTCAAGCTCACTGTCTCTCTCTCTCTCCTCATCTCTATAACGCGGCCTGTGAAGCCCTTCAGATCTGTGGTCAAGCTCACTGTCTCTCTCTCTCTCCTCATCTCTATAACGCGGCCTGTGAAGCCCTTCAGATCTGTGGTCAAGCTCACTGTCTCTCTCTCTCTCCTCATCTCTATAACGCGGCCTGTGAAGCCCTTCAGATCTGTGGTCAAGCTCACTGTCTCTCTCTCTCTCTCCTCATCTCTATAACGCGACCTGTGAAGCCCTTCAGATCTGTGGTCAAGCTCACTGTCTCTCTCTCTCTCTCATCATATCTATAACGCGGCCTGTGAAGCCCTTCAGATCTGTGGTCAAGGGCGTTCTAAACTGATTGACCTGATGGGATATGGTGTTGCATGGCTGCTCGGACAGCCGGGGAGTTTCCCCAACAGAGCCATCCCTCCAAATAAAGACGTGTTGCCCTGGCTTTTAAATATTTTACTTTAAATGAACTCAGAAAACAGAAACACAAAAATGTGTTTTATTTATAAAAAAAAATACAACACGTAGTGGAGAACCAATGAAAGAAACACAACTGAAGTCAAAATAATAGAAACATGAATGAATGAGGTTCAACATAAAACTGGTTTGTGTGGATGTTAATTATGTATGTTAGAATGATTAAAAGTTAAACAACATGACATATATATGTATTCTTTATATATGTAACCCTGAGCCGCTGTCTATGATGACGTTAGTAGAACAGATAGTCTTCACACAAATGATAAGCATCATTTACAGCTTTAAATAGAACTGCCTTTTATACCACAGACACACACAGACACACACACACACACACACACACACACACACACACACACACACACACACACACACACACACATAGACTACGTCAGCAAAACACACTAATTCTGCTGTTCTCATAGTGTGCTGAGTTAAGTTATATAAATATGAATAGAACTCCGTAGTGACTCCCAAACATGTCCACTACGCTATTTACTATATTCTAGAGATTTGACTACTGGTACCAGGTGTTGTGTAGAGAGGGTCTGACTGGCCGCTGTTACTGGGAGGTAGAGAGGGAAGGAGGTGTTGATATAGGAGCGACATACAGAGGAATCACAAGGAGGGGAGCGGGTTATGACATTAGCCTTGGAGAGAACAACAAGTCCTGGAGTCTTCATTGTCATGATGGTGGTTACACTGCCCGGTACAACGTTAGAGAAACACGTCTCCCCCCCCCTGGCTCTAACAGAGTAGGAGTGTATCTGGACCGGCCTGCTGGCACTCTGTCCTTCTACAGAGTGTCCCCAGATGTAGGAGGGTCCTCAGACACACTGACACACATCCACACCTTCCAGGCCACCTTCACCCAGGAGGACCTCCATCCTGGGTTTGGGTTCTGGGAGTATGATGACTCAGCGTCTCTGTGTCGGTTTTAGCAACACAAATGCATATACAAGCACACACACACACACATACACACACACACACACACACACACACACAGTGTTTTGGGGATTTTAAGGCATGTATTCAACTATACTCCAAATGCTACATTTTATTGGGCTTCTGAAAAGTTGATCTTGATGAACCATGAAAGGAAGATACTTTTATGATCTTCCATAGGGTTAACTAAGTAGGTTTTACAAAGACTATATTTCTAATGTAAAATTTATTTTGAATATTGATTGATCGTACATCAAAACTTGTTTATACTACAATACTTTGTATATTCTTAGACATAAACAGTTTCATACTAAAGGGCTCTGAAATCAGTTTTTATTTTGATAAGCCTAACATGGAACCTGATTTAAAGCAGATTTAATATTATATTCATAATGCATGCGGTCTATGGGAAAGCTATTGATCATGTTGTGAATGACTTTAACCTGAATATTGATTCCTTGTGTTCTGTGGGGAACAACACAGCAGCAGAACATGTTCAGTTATTAAAGATATGTGCACACCTGTTTATGATTTGTAATGTCTGCTGCTTCTATTGCTTTAGTCCTTGTGTTTATTGTGTACATGTAAGGGACTATTTTTCTGTTGTATTGGTTAATAAAGCATAATGGTAATAAACAACTCAGTGGATCCAACTGAATGTTCTCTTGTGTTCAGCATAGGATCAGTTTCAACTTTAAGGTTGGGGGTTCACTAAATAAGAAGCACAACAGAGGCTTCATCTACACCAACATTAATAATCAGGATACCAGCAAGAGCATTTCCCTATCCTGACTTATATGCCCAATGAGTGACGGAATATGGAGAGAATTGTAGAAAGGAGTCGACAGTAAACAGATCCCAGCTATTGGCGTGTCTCCAGAGATACACCACCTACCCTATGGCGTCTAATAGGACCCTGAGCATACATGTTGAAACACACAGAGGTCTGTGTTTGAGGCGCTGGTGCTGAGCTGAAGAAGAAGGAACCTCTCCTTCTTTGCCAGGGTGAGCGTGCGAGATGGCCCATGCAGGCCACCGTACCACATAATTAGACCAGAACCGGTTTTATGAAGATAATCACAGTCACACGACAAGTTTACCCTTTGTGTTTGTTGTTATAGGGCAAGGCGTGACAATAAAGAAGGATTCATTAATAGGATATTTAAACCCCTGCATGCATTTTCGTCTAGGGCCACTAGAGGGTTCAGTGAGCTTTCTGAACCAACGCAAACGACAGTAATGTTACTATAACTCTAGTTCTATTTCATGTAGGCTACGCCGTCTAGGCTTCGCCTTACGGGCTTGTCCCGTGCGCGCACTCGCGTGCACTGAACATTTTAACAATGCACCAATCAAGGTGGGCCCCGCCCACATTCCCCACGGCCCCGTGTATATAAACGAGGCGCACGGCAGCGCTCGCCCTCCCTTTTCTTTCAGTAACTGGAGGGTACAGAAGGTGGGAAACCAGACGGCTACGCCTACAATCATAGAACTGGAGTTATCATAACTATCGTTCTGGTTCATGTAGCCTTGTGGGCTAAGGTGAAGCTGCGAGCGGAGGCCCGATAAATGTTCCCCTGCTGGACCCTAAGTCACAAAGACCTAGCCTTAGAGCACACCAGACTCAATAAGACGAAGATGTGCAAAACACAACAGTAAAATAAAATAGTCTGGAATGTGAAAACTTTGATTACAAATCAAGACACGATAGAATATTCACAAGAATTGTTTTGCACCAAATAAATAGTGGGATTAAAAGGGAATGTGACATGTGTGAAACAGAACCAGAAAACTTCATGCATTTATTCATTGAGTGTAAATTCTTACAGAAGTTCTATAACAAAATAAAAATCATGGTAAAAACTCACTGGAAACTGGATGTAATGGAGGGGATAAAGTGGAAAGAAAACATGTTATTCAGACTGTGTAAAAAATAGGGAAATGTAAATATTAACCTGTTGAATGACATGTTGAGCTATGCAAGATATGCAGTGTGGATAAGGAGGAACACGGCATATTATGAAGGAAAAAAGTGGATGTATGGGTTTTGTTCGAAGCAAAGATTAGGAAAGAGGTTGAAATGATAAACGATTACATAGGAAGAGACACTTTTAAATAAATGTTCATTGATGGCTCGAGTTTCATTAGTGAGACAGATGATAGGAAAATGCAGATGCATTTTTAAAGAATGTTTCATTACGTGTTTTTATGTTTATTTTTTATTTTATTTTTTAATATTTATGTTGTTTTGTTTTGTGGAGGATGTTTGTTTTTATAGCTTATAAGTTATGTTATGTATGATGTGTATGGTGAGCAGGATTATTTTGGGTGTGTATGTGATTGTTGCATGTTATTATTTATACCAGAATGATAATGTAAATATAAATTGATATTTTTGATAACAAAAAAAAACCTGGAGCCACATCAGAGAGTCGCAGGCCTGAAGAAACATCGGCTGGTCGAGCCTATGGACCGTCTGGAAGACAGGATGTGTAAGAAACACGACCGACTTCTGGAGCTCTTCTGCCAGACTGAACAGGTGTGTGTGTGTCTGTTCTGCACAGAGACAGACCACAAGTCCCATCCTGCTGTACCTCTAAAGGAGGAATATGAAGTGAAGACGGCCCAGCTGGGGAAGATGGAGTCGGATGTTCAGCAGATGATCCAGGAGAGAAAACTAAAGATGAAGGAGATCAAAGACAAAGTAGAATTGAGCAACAAAGACGCAGACAGAGAGATAGCTGATGGTGTGCAGGTCTTCACTGCTCTGATGCGCTACCTTGAAAAGTGGCAGGATGAGTTCAAGCAAACGGTTAAAGAGAGACAGCAATCCAGAGAGAAAGAGGCTGAAGTCCTCTTCAAAGAGCTGGAGCAGGAAATAGAAGATCTGACCAATAGAAGCACAGAGGTGAAGCAGCTCTCACAGACTGAAGACCACCTCTACTTCCTCCAGACCTTCAGATCCCTGAAGAATCCTCCACCCACCAGGGACTGGACGACAGTGGAGGTCAGTCCTCCGTCATACGTAGGAACCTTGAGGAGATCCCTGGATCAGCTGGAGGAGACACTGAACATGGAGATGAAGAAGGTGTGTGCTGCTGAACTGAAGAGGGTCCAGCAGTATGAAGTAGATGTGACTCTGGATCCTGATACAGCTCATCCCCATGTCATCCTGTCTGAGGATGGGAAACAAGTCCATGATGGAGGTGTAGAGAAGAAACTCCCAGACAACCTTAAGAGATTTACACGGTATCTATTTGTTCTCGCGAGGCAGAGCTTCTCCTCAGGGAGATTTTACTTTGAGGTCCATATTAAAGACAAGACTGCATGGTTTTTAGGAGTGGCCAGAGAGTCCATCAACAGAAAAGATGTGATAAGTTTTTCCCCTAAGAATGGCTCCTGGACTCTTTTCTTAGACAACGATCGGTTGATATTTAGTGATAACCCTGCTGTCAATCTCCCTCTGAGAGCTGATCTCCAGAAGGTGGGGGTGTTTGTTGATTATGATGAGGGTCTGGTCTCCTTCTATGATGTGGAAGCCAGGGTTCATATCTACTCTGCTACTGGCTGCACCTTTAGTGAGCTTCTCTATCCATTCCTCGGTCCATGTCTCTATAATTATGAAGGTAAAAACTCTGCCCCCCTGACCATCTCACCTGTCAATCAAACAGACTAGGACCTTTTGTTTGATAATAAAATAATCAAACGACCAAAACCACTAATGTTGTTTCATGAATTATAATATCTACTACGTGAGATCTGAGAGAACTGCATTAATGTTGTACTGCTTTCATTTGACAAGAAGGAATTCATTTGGAAAAGAACCCTGACTATTGTAAAATATAACCCATGACACGTGATTCGATTACATATACTATATTGATCAATATCGGATTACTGCTGAATGTTTATTATACATTTAACAATATGAAATTTCGAAACATTTGCAGGTGCATGTTAAAAATCTTTAGTTTCTTAAACAAAACGAGTGTATTAGTTTATACTTCTGAAATATGAATGACAACAATCAAATGTTTGTACACTTTCTTATTTCAATAAAAACGTACAATAGGTAGAATGGGGTCATTTTCTGTGGAATAGGTACATTCTCTACAAAATGTATTCAGTAGAATAGGTACATTCTCTACAATATGTATTCAGTAGAATAGGTACATTCTCAGTGCAATATGTATTCAGTAGAATAGGTACATTCTCAGTACAATATGTATTCAGTAGAATAGGTACATTTTCTACAATATGTATTCAGTAGAATAGGTACATTCTCAGTACAATATGTATTCAGTAGAATAGTTACATTCTCCTTACTCTTCCTCGCTCTCTCACTCATTCTCTTTCCTTCCTCTCTCCCTCTCTCTCCTTCCCTCCCAGTGTCTCTTCTCTTCACCTCTCTCCCTCTTTCCCCCCCTTCCCTTCTTTATCTCTCCCCCTCGGTCTCTCTTTACAAAAGTAGA
Source organism: Lota lota (assembly GCA_026745465.1). Lineage (NCBI taxonomy): Eukaryota > Metazoa > Chordata > Actinopteri > Gadiformes > Lotidae > Lota > Lota lota. The sequence continues at coordinate 351,704 of JACYXH010000636.1, read as the reverse complement.
ATGGGACATATTCTGTGGAAAAGGAACATTCTCCACAATATTTATTCAGTAGAATATCTACATTCTCAATATGTATTGTACTTTATGTTGTGTATGACGAGCAGGATTATTTTGGGTGTGTATGTGATTGATGCATGCTATTATTTATATCAATGATAAATAAAATAAAAATGGCGCTGCGTTCAGGTCGCAGTCTCCTCTGGAGGCGTGGGTTCAAATCCCTCTTCTGACAGAAGTTTTAGGACAGCTAAGGACAAGTGAAATAACTATGGAAATTACCTTTAGATATCAAAAGCACATCAAAGGTCAGTTCGCCCTCATCAGCTAGATGTTCAGAAAGAGGTGACATCACTCACAATGTTTAAGTTGCCGTTCAGAACTGATTTAAACTGTTACTTGCATTGGCCGGGAATCGAACCCGGACCTCCCACGTGGCAGGCGAGAAGTCTACCACTGAACCACAAATACCTGATTGTTGAAGCATTTTAGCTCACACAATTTGTCCAACACACATTTACACCTGCTGGACTCAAAGCATTTACTCAGGTCAAGGAATACTGGAACCCCACGGCTCGTAGAAAGTTGTGTCCCGTTTGCTCGATTGTGCTTTCCTCTCAGGGTGAGCAAGTATCCTTTTTGTGTGTAAATATGTTTTTGTATTCAATATTGTATAATGTTAGTATAGTGTAGTGTTTTCTTTCAATTCTACAGTAGTAGATGTTGTTTGTGAATTTTGATTGGGGATGTCTTGATTGGTATATATTGTATATATGACTTTGTAAATTTGTGCATTGAAAAAAAAGAAAAAAGATTAAGAAAAAGAAAAAAAGGAAAGGAGGATGGTGCCACTGCGCCACTCCAGCCCACATTGTTCGGGGAGAACCCTGATAGAAATATCACACGGTTCATCTCGCATTACACCGGCTCGGACAGGGAGGGACTTCTCTTTTTAGTTTGCTTTCATTCATGCATCTTAATGCGAGTTGGAGAACTACAGCAACGTTTATCTAGCCTCAATTCAAAGTAAATTGACCGGAATCGCAAGTGTTGTCCAGTGTTGAATCTAAAATGTACACCTGTAAACGTCAATGCGCTTACTAATGTCGAGGTGTTCTCATTGCAACAGGTCCTCTTTAGTATAGTGGGCAGTATCCCCGCCTGTCATGCGGGAGACCAGGGTTCAATTCCCCGACGGGGAGTGTTTGACATTAACCCGCAGTCACCAATACAATCAAAGTTAAGTTATTTTAGGAGCAGTCGGTGTCTGTGAGCAAGAAGCGATCTTTTAAATACATGACAAACGTAACACTATTCACGCAACGATCCTCTCTTGGACAATTTATATTACGTGTCAGGACGGCCGAGCGGTCTAAGCCGCTGCGTTCAAGAGGAAGAGGGTGTTTGTGAACTGGGAAGTGGAAAATATTTGGGCAAATTGTAACGTTAAATACAACAGCATTGAGTGTGAGAATAACGATTTTCTAATCAAACACAACAGAATTTACACCAACAATGTACTGAATAAAATAAATAACGAAGTTAATGTGATGTGTGATGTCTGTAGCAGTGGTCATGAGAGTTTTTCACACAATTTTTGGATTGTGTGGAACTGGTTGATTTCTTTGAGTTTCTAAAAGCACAGATTAGGGGAAACTGGAGTGAGGAGTTTGATGTGCAGGTAGAGTGGAGGATGGTGTTTTTGTTTGGTGTATGTGGGAAAGGTGTGCACTTTTATTTGTGCAATTTTGTTTCAAGTCATGCCAGACTCGCGGTCCTGTTGAGAAGGAACTATGAGCACTTTGTGGGACGAAAGGTGAATGTCACACAATTATTTAAATCCATAATGAAGAGGGATGTGGGTTTGATTTGCAATTATAGCGGGGAGGGGGCAAAAGAATACTTCATCGGTGGGACTACTTTCATTCGTGAAAGGGAGGGTGGAGGTATTTTGTTTCAATGGTGAGGGACTTTTATTTTGGATTTAAGGGAGTAAGCTGGTGTGTTGCTGTGCTCTCTCTGTGTTGCAGGGGGGCTATGTCCTGCTTCCCGGTTGGGGTGGATGGCCGTGGGGTCTTTTGGGAGTGGCGGTGGTGTGTGTGGGTGGGTGTGGGTGTGTGCTCGGTCCGTCGGTGTGCGGCGCTCGGTGTCCGCTTTGCCGCTGGACGGATGGTCGTGCGGGCGCTGCCGCGTTCCTCGGTCCCGGGCCCGGGTTGGTAGAAGCGGATGCATAGCCACAGGGGCGCCACTGTGGCGGTGCGTCTGCTGCTGCTGGCACGGGTTCGGGGGTGGGGGGCACGGTTGGGCTCGTGCGCTTGTCTGTTTGGCGGTGGGGGGGGGCCCTGGGCCCCGGCCTCTGTGGGTCGGGCGCGCACACGCACGCGCGTGTTGCCGTCGCTCTCGGGGGGCCTTTGGGTCGATCGCTCCGGTCGTGGGGCGGGGCCTTGCCACCCTGTGGGAGGGGGGGGACCACGGCGGCACGTAGGAAGTTGTGTCCCGTTTGCTCGATTGTGCTTTCCTCTCAGGGTGAGCAGGTATCCTTCGTGTGTGTAAATATGTTTTTGTATTTAACATTGTATAATGTTATGAGTGTTTTTTCAACTCTGCAGTAGTAGACTTTGTTTTTGAATTTTGATTTGGGGATGTCTCTATTTGTATATATTGTATAGATGACTTTGTCAATTTGTGAATTGAAAAAAACATTAAAAAGATTTAAAAAAAAGTATCCCAGCCTGTCACGGAGGAGACCGGGGTTCAATTCCCTGACGATGAGTACTTGGCATGAACCCACAGTCATCAACATTGTGTTCCTTTAGGAGCAGTCAGTTTCTGTGAGCAAGAAGCGATCTTCGATGTACATGACAAAAGCAACGAAATTCACGCAACAATCCACTCTTGGACAACTTCTCTTCTGTGTCAGGATGGCGGTGTAAGGCGCTGCGTTAAGGTCGCAGTCTCCTCTGGAGGCGTGGGTTCAAATCCCACTTCTGACAGAAGTGATGAGAACGGCTAAGGACAAGCAAAATCACTATTGAAGTACCTTTAGATATTAAAAGCCCATCGAAGTTTAGTTCGCCCTCATCAGCTAGATGTTTTGAAAGAGGTCACCTCACACACAGTGTTTAAGTTCCAGTTCAGAACTGATCTAAAGTCTGCGTTGCATTGGCCGGGAATCGAACCCGGGCCTCCCGCGTGGCAGGCGAGAATTCTACCACTGAACCACCAATGCTTAATTTGTGCTGCATTTTGGCTCACACAATTTGTCCAACACACATATACACCTGCAGGACTCAAAGTATTTACTCAGGTCAAAGAATACTGGAACTCCACGGCTCCTCGTTATCAATGCTTGCTTTTTCAAGAATTTGGGCTCCCAGAATTAAATTTGTCGGACACACATTTACAGCTGTAGACAGCAATGCTCTTACTCATATCGAGGTTTTGTCAAAGCTTGTTAGTATGGTGGTCAGCATACCTGCTGTCTCCATAGTCCATAGACCATAGTCTCCACTGGAGGCGTGGGTTCAAATCCCTCTTCTGACAGAAGTTTTGAGGATGGCTAAGGACAAGATAAATCACTATACAAATAAACTTCTGATATCAAATTACTCTTTAAAGTTTAGTTCACATTCATCAGCTTGATGTTCAGAAGTGACATCAAGAAAGCGTTTAAGTTGCCGTTCAGAACTGATCTAAAGTGTGCCTTGCATTGGCCGGGAATCGAACCCATGCCTCCCGCATGGCAGGGGAGAACCACTAATGAACCACTAATGCTTGATTGTTGAAACATTTTGGTTCACACAATTTGTCCAACAAACATTTACACCTGCAGGACTCAAAGTATTTACTCAGGTCAAGGAATACTGGGACCTCCACGGCTCCTCGTTATCAATGCTTGCTTTCTCTAAAATTTGGGCTCCCAGAATTTAATTTGTCTGACAACAATAAACACCTGTAGACATCAATGCGCTTACTAATGTTGATGTATTCTTAATCCCCCAGTTCCTCGTTAGTGTAGTGATCAGTATCCCCGCCTGTCACGTGGGAGACCGGGGTTCAATTCCCCGACGAGGAGTCTTGACATTAACCAGCAGTCATCAACGATGTTCCTTTAGGAGCAGTCAGTTTTTGTGAGCAAGAAGCGATCTTTGTTTTTCATGACAAACATAACGAAATTCACTCAACGATCCACTCTTGGACAATTTCTCATATGTGTCAGGATGGCCAAGCGGTCTAAGGTGCTGCGTTTTGAGGAGGGAGCAATCTCCTTGAGGAGGGAGCAATCTGCAAGCAGTCTAGTTTCCAACTTGATTTGAGGTCGGTTCAGACAATTCAGAGTAGAAAATGTCTCAGGCCAGCATTGGTGGTATAGTGGTGAGCATAGCTGCCTTCCAAGCAGTTGACCCGGGTTCGATTCCCGGCCAATGCACTGTTATCTATTTACCACTGCAACAGTGAGTTAGGACTTTCGAGATCATTGTCTGGATTTATTTGCCTTAAATGTTGTGTTGATGAGTGTTATTCAATGAAAATTAGAAGATTTTGGTTTTCGTTTCCTGGAAAGATTGTCGTACATATTCACAGGGAGGGGTTCCTCTATGCCACAGAGCCCGCCGAGTTTCTACAGTAGCCCAGAATGGACAAACAGCTGTAGAAAGGACGCCTTTTTTAATTGACAACATAATCGCTATCTTACTTGCAAGCTATGGCCTATAGTCTGACAGTCTAAATTACTAACTAAAATTAAAATTCAAGGAGGGAACCTTATCCTTTCATATTTTGCTACTCGATGCTGTGGTGGACGATGCCTTCATTTTGGATTTCCCTACAGGCACCTAACAGGACAGTACAGTCCATCATAGATCCTCCTACGTCGTTGGAAAGGAAGCGGAGAGGAGGGAGTATATAGTTGGTTGCATTCAGCAACTCCAACACTAGGTGGCACTAAATCCCACATGCACAGTTGTCAAAACCATATTCAATAAGAGTGATATTTTTCATTAAAATGTATCTATAAAATGTAACCTTATAACATCGAGTTTTACTGTACTTAAAATCTATTTAAACCCAAATTTTGGACTATACTGGACTCTTGTGGCCTCTTAGCTGTCTCGTTGGCGCAGTAGGTGTTTGAGGTCAAATCTAGATGATGAGGGCAAAATAAACTTTGATGGATTTTTGATATTTAAAGGTCATTTCAATAGTGATTTTGCATGTCCTTAGCCGTTCTCAAAACTTCTGTCAGAAGTGGGATTTAAACCCACGCCTCCAGAGGAGACTGCGACCTGAACGCAGCGCCATAGACCACTCGGCCATCCTGACACTTAACATAAAATGTCCAAGAGTGGATCGTTGTGTGAATTTCGTTACTTTTGTCATGTACATCAAAGATCACTTCTTGCTCACAGAAACTGACTGCTACTAAAGGAACACAACGTTGATGACTGTGGGTTAATGTCAAGTGCTCCTCGTCGGGGAATTGAACCCCAGTCTCCCGCGTGACAGGCGGGGAAACTGACCACTATACTAACGAGGAACTGTGGCATTAAAAATACCTCAACATTAGTAAGCGCATTGATGTCTACAGGTGTTTATTGTTGTCAGACAAATTAAATTATGGGAGCCCAAATTCTAACTGTAGGCCTAATACACCTACAGTCTCTCTTTGGGTCTCCCTTCAAATGGTACACATATGCATCTCGCGACTGAACATCTCAAATGATCGAGTCATCGCGAATTGTTGTCAAAGACTGAAGATGTAGATCAAGCTTGGCCAAATGGTTGACTAGGAAACATGAGATCCTGGGTTGAAATCCCAGCTGTACAGTGTTTTGTGTAACAAGCTCCCACAATAGCATTTGCTTAAGAAGCCAATTCTTTTTTTCTTATGACACATCCACAGAATCATCTCAAGGTATTGCAGACCTCTTTTGTTGTCTTATCAATCATTTGTCTAAGAATTTATTTCGCACTGAAAGTGGTGCTGCGGCTTAGCTGGTTCAATTGCATGTCTAGGTAAGAAAAGATTCTGGGTTCAAATCCCATTAGTAAGTTGTGTTATGTAAGGAGCCCACTCAATTGAAATCCCTTTAGATGCCAGTTCTATTATCTTTCAACATAAATGATCAGGTCATGCTACATAAGACCTATTTCATTGTTTTCTGAAGAATTATTAGTGGTACTGTGGCTTAGCTGGTCAATGCACCTGTCTTGTAAACAGGAGACCCTGGGTTCAACTCCCAGCAGTACCTCCAATTGTGCGTAAGAATAAAGTGGTGTAAAATTTTTGACCAGTTTTTCTTAAAAAAAAGCGGAATTGTCTTAACTGGCAATTTTGCTGGTGGTTGTAAATGTGCAAACTATCAATGCAGTATTCAATGCCATTTGTATGTCCACTAGTCACGGCAATTTGTTTTCCATTCTTGGTTGAGGGGGGAAAGCTAAATGCAATACAGCCAATGCCTTACCCAGCTTTCTTTCATTACATGCCATTACATGATTGTGTTTTTCACAATGATTCAAGTCCCCATGGAGACAGGCAAAAATTGCCATGGCTGAGTATTTCCAAATCATTCTGGCAGGGTAGTGGGTTAAATTTTCAACCAGCAATAATCACGTCTTAGTTGTCCTTCACAGACTACAATATCACCTCTGCGAAAGAATATCTGGACGTGACTCAAGAGTTTGTGAGGATTTGAAGGTTTGGGTGCCACACAGAATTTGCGATTCTTTGCCACATATCTATTGCAGTTTCGTGGCCCTTCGCTTATCAACACAAAGTAATAATGCATACACAGCAGTCTGGCTTATGTTTAACCTTTCACTTGGTCTTTACCAGTTCTTATTCTTTATTGTCGCGCAATGATTTAAACATGCCTGGTTAGCTCAGTCGGTAGAGCATGAGACTTTTAATCTCAGGGTCGTGGGTTCGAGCCCCACATCTGGCCTTGTCTTAGAAAAGAGCATCTTTACACGCAGTGCAAGTGTTTAATAAAGACGGGTCCAACCATATTTGTATACGTAGTGTGTGGCGTAGCACACCTACACTCGGCAGTTGTGGATGTGGGTCCTTCAGATCGCTCTATGGGTCTCTCTTCAAATGGTACACATATGCATCTCTCAAAGTAACGAATCTTCATGAATCTTTGTCAAAGACTGAAAAAGTAGATCAAGCTTGGCCAAATGGTTGACTAGTAAACATGAGATCCTGGGTTGAAATCCCAGCTGTACAGTGTTTTGTGTAACAAGCTCCCACAATAGCATTTGCTTAAGAAGCCAATTCTTTTTTTCTCATGACACATCCACAGAATTATCTCAAGGTATTGCAGACCTCTTTTGTTGTCTTCTCAATCATTTGTTGAAGAATTTCTTTCGCACTGAAAGTGGTGCTGCAAGAAAGAAGTGACAGCACACACAATGTTGAAGATACATTTTAAAACTGCGCGTGTTGCCCTCGTTCTCGGGGGGCCTTTGGGTCGTTTGCTCCGGTCGTGGGGCGGGGCCTTGCCACCCTGTGGGAGGGGGGGCACGAAGGCACGTAGGAATTTGTGTCCTGTTTGTTCGATTGTGCTTTCCCTTCAGGGAGAGCAAGTATCCTTTGTGTGTGTAAATATGGTTTTGTATTCAATATTGTATAATGTTATGAGTGTTTTTTCAACTCTGCATTAGTAGACTTTGTTTTTGAATTTTGATTGGGGATGTCTTGATTTGTATATATTGTATATATTACTTTGTCAATTTGTGAATTGAAAAAAACGTTACAAATATTAAAAAAAAAAGTATCCCAGCCTGTCACGCGGGAGACCGGGGTTCAATTCCCTGACGAGGAGTACTTGACATTAACCCACAGTCATCAACGTTGTGTTCCTTTAGGAGCAGTCAGTTTCTGTGAGCAAGAAGCGATCTTCGATGTACATGACAAAAGCAACGACATTCACACAACGATCCACTCTTGGAAGATTTATCTTCTGTGTCAGGATGGCCGAGCGATCTAAAGCGCTGCCAGAGTTGTCCACTGACGCAAGCCCGCACCTTTTCAACCCAGCTGTAGAGGAAACTCCCCATCCCTTTGCAGAGAAGCCCAAACGCATAAACACTGAAATAAAATAAATCTAAAATAAAGCTCAAGAGCCCATAGCTCTGATGCCAACACGCATCAGTGGGAGCCCATACCAAACACGCTCAGGACGTGTTAGTAGGCCGAACCCCAAATACAAAGACTGAGCGATTCGAGTTTTGTGTGGACATTAAGCACCACATGCTCAGTGTTGTACAATGTTCTGAAAGGATGTTAAGTAATATTCAGTTAGATCACATGCCATGTTTTGTTATCTTCCATACCTAATAGGTTGTTTAGATAGACATTGAATTGTTATTATATATCTTAGCCATGTTTTGTTTTGTGTTAGGGCTACAAGCTAAAGGGTGTAGAGCATCCAGTGTACAATTTGAGTGTGCGCCCGTAGCAGCCACCATACTTGCTACTGTGCATGCGCGGTAGTTGGTGCGCCCCGGACGGGTTCAGTGGGTCATGTCCTGTTGATCCAGAACTTACCATTGTGTTAAAATAAAAGCAAAACTGTTGCAAAGTATTCCCTCCGTATCAGATCATTCAACATCTTCCATGTGAAGATTTATATATCTGCACACTATGCTGGCTGTTTCACTGTAATATATGCTGTAGAATGTGATGACTGGTACAAGGGTATGGCAAATGCTGTTCAGTTTAACCTGCAACCGTTGTCAGCAGGATTCAAACCTGCGTGGGGAGACCCCAATGGATTTCTAGTCCATCGCCTTAACCACTCGGCCACGACAACAAGTTGGCTTTAGCTTTAAGTCTGTCAGTTGTTTTAATTGTAACAGTCTGCAACATTTAAGGTATGCATTGTCTGAACTTCCTTTGATAAAAAGATCATTGATCAAATGTTGCATCAAAGACTGGAGATGCCGGGGATTGAACCCGGGGCCTCATACATGCAAAGCATGCGCTCTACCACTGAGCTACATCCCCTTACTGTCATAAATCTTACATTTAAACATCTGCAGATGGAGAGCACAATGGATTTGTAGTCCATTGCCTTAGCCACAACAGCACATAAGGTTGTGTGGAAGTCAATCGGTTGTTCAAAGAGTAACATTCTGCAATGTTTCATGATTGAATTATAGTTTACTTCTACTTTATATAAGTAAGTACAACGCCTTGCTTTCGCAACATTATGGAGATACCAGGGATTGAACGCTGGGCCTCATACAAGCAAAGAATGCACTCTACCACTGAGCTACACCCCCTAATTTTCTTCTAATGTACATCTCTACCAGAAATACATAAAGCTTTGCTTACTGATACAGCCGATTTATAGGTTGACTGGTGCTAGGCAATCCTAAACGATGCAGAAAATTGACCTGCCTGCTAATAGCAGAAGTGGCCAACTGGAATTCAAACATGCAGAGGGAGATCCAATGGATGTTTAGTCCATCACCTTAACCTCTTGACCAGGATAACTTTGCTTTTCGGCCCCAAGTCTATCAGTTGATCAAGCAGTAACAGATTGCAACGTTTGAAGTTGGGAAAACATTGTTTGATCTTATTTTGAAATAGTCTTACACCCTTGATAACGGCTTGCTTTGAACACATCTTGGAGATGGCGGTGATTGAATGTCAGGCATCCTTCATTAGAAGCAAACGATCTACTGATGAGATACATGCCTTCTGTTATTTATATTGTATATATGTGCAACCAAGACCTGAAGCTTCGCTTAACGATACAAGGGATGAATATGTTATTGACTGGCACAAGGTATCAGATGTTTTATAGAGAACTGGCCTGCCCGCTGATAGAAGCACTGGGCAACTGTTGTTGGCAAGATTTATTTCTGCGTAGGGACACACTAATGATTTTTGAGTCCGTTGCCTTCAACACTTGGACATGACAACCCTAGTCATCAGATCAGACTAATAAAAGTAGGGTATGTAGCTCAGTGGTAGAGCGCATGCTTTGCATGTATGAGGCCCCGGGTTCAATCCCCGGCATCTCCAGTCTTTGATGCGAAGTGTGCACAGTGCTCTTTTTATCAAAGGTAGTTCGGACTATGCATACCTTAAATGTTGCAGACTGTTACTATTAAAACAACTGACAGACTTGAAGCTAATGCCCACTTGTTGTCGTGGCCGAGTGGTTAAGGCGATGGACTAGAAATCCATTGGGGTCTCCCCGCGCAGGTTCGAATCCTGCCGACAACGGTTGCAGGTTAAACTGAGTAGCTTTTATCATACCCTTGTGCCAGTCAACACATTCTACAGGCAAAGGACTGGAAACCATTTGCGTGTCCCTACGCAGGCATGAATCTTCCTGACAATAGTTGCCCGGTGCCTCTATCAGCGGGCATGCCAGTTCTCTATTAAATGTCTGATACCCTAGTGCCAGTCAAAAACATATTCATCCCTTGTATCGTTAAGCAAAGCTTCAGGTATTGGTTGCACAGATGTACATTAGCAGTAACAGAGGGCATGCATATCATCAGTAGATCATTTGCTTCTAATGAAGGATGCCTGACATTCAATCACCGCCATCTCCAAGATGTGATCAAAGCAAGCCGTTATCAAGGGCATAAGACTATTTCAAAATAAGATCACACAATGTTTTCCCAACTTCAAACGATGCAATCTGATACTGTTTAAATAACTTCTAGACTTAAGGCCGAAAAGCCATGTTGTCCTGGCCAAGCGGTTGGTTAAGATGATGGACTAGAAATCCAATTATATCTCCCTCTGCAGGATTGAATTCTGCCGCACCAGTTGCCCACTTCTGCTATTAGCATGCAAGCCAATTAACTGCTTTATTTAGGACAGCCTAAACAACCTATTTATCGGCTGTATCAGTCAGTAAAGCTTCAGGTATTTATGGTAAAGATGTACATTCAAGAAATAGGGGATGTAGCTCAGTGGTAGAGAGCATGCTTTTTATGGATGAGGCCCTGGGTTCAATCCTCGGCATCTCCAGTCTTCGATGCTACGTGTGCACAATGATCTCTTTATCAAAGGTAGTTCAGACAATGCATACCTAAATGTTGCAGACTGTTACTATTCAAACAACAGACAGACTTGAAGCAAATGCCCGGCCGAGTGCAGCACAAGTGTTCAGTACAGACGGGTCCAACCGTATTTGTAGACATAGGGAGTGTCCTAATACACCTACACTCGTCAGGTGTGAATGTGAGCCCCCGAGATCGGTCTATGGGTCTCTCTTCAAATGTTACACATATGCATTTCTCAAATGAACGAGTCATCACGAATCGTTGTCAAAGACTGAAGAAGTAGATCAAGCCTGGCCAAATGGTTGTGTAATACACAGTAGATCTTGGCTAGAAATCCCAGCAGTATATTGTTTTGTGTAACATACTCCCACATTAGCACCTGCTTAAGACGCCAATTATTTTTCTCTTATCACACATCCAAAGAATCGTGTCATGGTATTGCAGACCACTTTTGTTGTCTTCTCAATCATTTGTCGAAGAATTTGTTTTGCACTGAAAGTAGTGCTGAGGCATAGCTGGTTCAACTGCCTGTCTGGTGAACAGAAGATGTAAATGTGAAAAAACAGTAAATAATCAAACTATCAATGTAATATACTTTTCTACAATGCCAACTGTATGTCCACCATAGTCACAGCAATTTGTCTTCCATTCTTGGTTGGGGGGGGGGGGGGGGGGGGGAAGCAAAATGCAATACAGCCATTGCCATACCCAGCTTTCTTTCATTACATGCCATTACATGACGTTACATGACAGACAGGCAAAAATTGCCATGGCTGAGTATTTCCAAATCATTCTGGCAGGGTAGTGGGTTAAATTTTCTACCAGCAATAATCACTTCTTAGTTGTCCTTCACAGACTACAATATCACCTCTGCGAAAGAATATCTGGGCGGGACTCAAGAGTTTGTGAGGATTTCAAGGTTTGGGTGCCACACAGAAGGTGTGATTCTTTGCCACATATCTATTGCAGTTTCATGGCCCTTCGCTTATCAACACAAAGTGATAATGCATACACAGCAGTCTAGCTTATGTTGAACCTTTCACTTGGTCTTTACCAGTTCTTATTGTTTATTGTCGCGCAATGATTAAAACATGCCTGGTTAGCTCAGTCGGTAGAGCATGAGACTTTTAATCTCAGGGTTGTGGGTTCGAGCCCCACATCTGGCTTTGTCTTAGAAACTAGCATCTTTATACACAGTGCAAGTGTTTAATAAAGACGGGTCCAACCATATTTGTATACGTAGTGTGTGGCATAGCACACCTACACTCGGCAGTTGTGGATGTGGGTCCTCCAGATCGCTCAATGGGTCTCTCTTCAAATGGTACACATATGCATCTCTCAAATGAACGAATCATCACGAATCGTTGTCAAAGACTGAAGAAGTAGATCAAGCTTGGCCAAATGGTTGACTAGTAAACATGAGATCCTGGGTTGAAATCCCAGCTGTACAGTGTTTTGTGTAACATGCTCCCACAATAGCATTTGCTTAAGAAGCCAATTATTTTTTTCTTATGACACATCCACAGAATCATCTCTAGGTATTGCAGACCTCTTTTGTTGTCTTCTCAATCATTTGTCGAATAATTTCTTTCGTACTGAAAGTGGTGCTGCAAGAAAGATGTGACAGCACACACACAATGTTGAAGATACATTTTAAAACTGATCTGAAGTGTGCCTTGCATTGGCCGGGAATCGAACCCGGGCCTCCCGCGTGGCAGGCGAGAATTCTACCACTGAACCACCAATGCTTGTTTGGTGCTGCATTTTGGCTCACACAATTTGTCCAACACACATTAACACCTGCAGGACTCAAAGTATTTACTCAGGTCAAGGAATACTGGAACCCCACGGCTCCTCGTTGTCAATGCTTGCTTTCTCAAGAATGTGGGCTCCCAGAATTGAATTTGTCTGACACACATTTACAGCTGTAGACAGCATTGCGCTTACTCATATCGAGGTATTGTCAAAGCTTGTTAGTATGGTGGTCAGCATACCTGCCTGTCACGTGAGAGACCTTGGTTCAATGCCCCGACGGGGAGTATTTGATCCTTACCCAACACATAAAATGTTGCGCTATTTTAGGAGCAGTCGGTGTCTGTGAGCAAGAAGCAGTCTTTGATTTACATGACAAGTTTAACGAAATTTACGCAACGATCCACAGTGGTACTTTTCCAATTACGTGTCAGGATGGCCGAGCGGTCTAAGGCGCTGCGTTAAGGTCGCAGTGAGCCAGGTTGCTTCAACCAGCCGTCATCCACACACACTCCCACTAACAGTAAATATTGTCATCAGATTCATCAGTACATAATCAAACAATATGAAAAACAAACCAAACAATGTCTGCACAAAACACGACAGAGGTAAAAACAGAACTTTATTTTAGTATTATTTGTAAAGCCCATTGCAGTATTATTGTATATTGGTAGACTACTGCTAGTTTTTAACTGTCTCTAACATTGCTTATATAGTGTGTGTGTGTGTGTGTGTGTGTGTGTGTGTTTGTCTTTCTGAATACCTGCCTGTAAAGAGTGTAACAAGAGGAAGAAACACGATAAAGCAACCAGATGACTCATTGAAGAGAAATGAAAAAAGAAAATAACCCTGCTATTATAGAAACATAACCCAATACAAAACACACACACACACACACGCACACACACACACACAGATCATCATTGTCCGTTATCAATCAGAAGCATATAGCCCCCCCTCCCTTTTATGAGTCAAACTACGTCAGTCCTGTAACTACAAACACAAAACTAGAATGACCATCATCTTTATCAAAAGAGGACATTCGTTGAGACACATATTCACTCAACATTCCTTGTCATTTTTACATGACTTTATTCAACTTAATAAAGTCAGGAGAACGCCTAACAGAAATGTCTAGGATGAGATCAGCCAATAGAATGGCCTCACTGTATTCAGAGGAATGAGGACCACCGTTTAGCGCCTTGTTCCCCTGATAGAAACAAAACGTACAGAAACAAAACACAAACTAAATCAACAAGTAGTCCAGCGTTCCGTCTGTGGCCGTTGACCAGCACATCCAACAGGAAGTCGCCCAATGACGTTCTGATCCGACCGTTATGAAACAGAAGACGAGAACAACCGAAGTTCCACATTCAGTGAGCTAGCTTTGGTTAAGTACACACATTATCGCAGCTGTGTGTGTGTGTGTGTGTGTGAGGTTGTATGTGAGTGAAAGAGTGAGTGAGTGTGTGTGTGTGTGTAGGAGGAGGAGGAAGGTGGAGCAGGTGGAGGACAGGTCCTTGGTGAGGTCGGGGGTGTAGTTGACCCCGGCCGAGCACGCGTTGTTGGGCTTCTTGGAGAGCATCATGGGGGCCCGCTTCTGTGGTGGAGGAGGGAGGAGGGGGGGGAGGAGTGGGGGAGGAGGAGGAGGGAGGAGCTGGAGGAGGAGGAAGTAGAAGGAGGTGGTGAGAGAGGGGGTGGAGGAGGATGAGGGAGGAGCTGGAGGAGGAGGAAGTAGAAGGAGATGGTGAGGGAGGGAGGGGGAAGAGGAGGACGAGGGAGGAGGACGAGGAAGTAGAAGGAGGTGGTGAGGGAGGGAGGGCGGGGGAAGAGGAGGACGAGGGAGGAGGAGGAGGAGGAGGAGGAGGAGGAGGACGAAGGGGGAGATGCACACTCCCAACCGTCCAGCAGACTTGGAAGCTCTGCGACCCTCGGCTCATGTCCCAGGTGGAACCACTGGGAGACTCCCACCAAGCCATGCCTTGTCCCTCCTCAGGGCTAACACCTGAAGCCTTGGCAGGAGCTTCCTCCAGGCTGCTGTAGCAACGCAACCCTGCTGTGGTCATAGACGCCGCATCAAGTAGAGGTCATGCCTTCAAGAAGAGGATGAAGAAACACCTCGTCTGCATGGGTCTGCAATCCTAAACGTAAGGACCTCAACAAAGTACTCATCAATATATTCCTGAGTAGCTGTGGATCAGTGATGGGTGCGCTGAAATGTGTTCATGAAGCTTGTATCTGCAAAAGCATGCAAGAATAATAAAAAAGTAGGAAAGGGTTTGTTTAATCCATTTTTATTAGTTTTCAACTGAATTCACTGTAAGACGCTTATTGATACAAACGTTTAATAAATGACTCACTAGTAAATTGTTCTGACGACAGATGGTGACGCCTGCCCAAAGAAACAAATGAAAAACAACAACACAGAATGAAACAGGGTTTAGAGATCAAATGGGTCTCTTTCTGTCAAGTTACCTCAGTGTGGGGCCCCATCTAAAGCTAAGGCCACACTGCCTGATTTTGATTGTTATCAAAATGAACACAAACGACTACTTGCTGTAGTCGTTTGCAATTTGATATCATTAAACGTATAAAAAACCAGAACAAGATGAGAGAGGAAGAGAGATGGAGAGAGAAATGAACTTTAACTGAACATTTCGATTGGAAGACACAGGCCTAATGCTGTTGACACAGAGACATCGATGACAGTCAGCTTCACTGTAGGAGAGAGGGAGGGAGAGAGAGAGGGGGAATGAGAGGGGAGGATAGAGCAAGAGAGAGAAAGGGAGAGAGAGGGAAGGTGGGAGAGAGTGACAGGGAGAAAGAGGAAGAGGAGGGAAAGAGAATGAGGGAGAGTGTAAGAGTAAGGAGAATGTAGCTATTCTACTGAATACATATTGTAGAGAATGTACCCATTCTACTGAATACATATTGTAGAGAATGTACCTATTCTACTGAATACATATTGTACTGAGAATGTACCTATTCTACTGAATACATATTGTACTGAGAATGTAGCTATTCTACTGAATACATATTGTAGAGAATGTACCTATTCTACTGAATACATATTGTAGAGACCGTAGCTATTCCACAGAAAATGACCCCATTTTACTTTTAGTACATTTTTATTGAAATAGAAAGTGTACAAACATTTGATTATGTTGTCATTCATGATTCAGAAATATAAACTAAGATATGTTTTACATTTTCTACTTGCTGCAAACATTTACAATTTCATATTGTTAAATGTATACAAAACATTCAGCAGTAATAAGACATTGATCAATATAGAATATGTAATCCAATCTTGTATCATGGGTTATATATTAAAAGTCTGGGTTATTTTCCTAAGTAATTGTTAAATGAAAGCAGTAAAACATTAATGCAGTTCTCTCAGATCTCACATAGCAGAGATTCTCAATCATGAAACAACATTAGTTGTTTTGGTCGTTTGATTATTTCATTATCAAACAAAGGTCCTAGTCTGTTTGATTGACAGGTGAGATGATCAGGGGGGCAGAGTTTTTACCTGCATAATCATAGAGACATGGGGAGAGGAATGGATAGAGAGGCTCACTAAAGGTGCAGCCAGTAGCAGAATGGATAAGAACCCTGGCTTCCACATCATAGAAGGAGACCAGACCCTCATCATAATCAACAAACACCCCCACCTTCTGGAGCTCAGCTCTCAGAGGGAGACGGACAGCAGGATTATCTTTAAATACTAACCCATCCTTGTCTAAGTAAAGAGTCCAGTAACCATTCTCAGGGGTCAATCTGAATATACCTTTTCTGTTGATGGACTCTCTGGCCACTCCTAAACGCCATGCAGTCTTGTCTTTAACCTGGACCTCAAAGTAAAATCTTCCTGCGGAAAAGCTCTGCCTCGTGAGAACATAAATACAATGTGTAAATCTCTTAGGGTTGTCAGGGAGTTTCTTCCCTAAACCTCCATGATGTACTTGTTTCCCATCCTCAGACAGGATGAGCCAGTGATGAGCTGTATCAGGATCCAGAGTCACATCTATTTCATACTGCTGGACCCTCTTCTGTTCAACATCATCACACAGCTTCTTCATCTCTTTGTTCAGTGTTTTCCCCAGCTGATACAGGGATCTCCTCAAGGTCCCTACGTATGACGGAGGACGGACCTCCACCGTTGTCCAGTCCCTGGTGGGTGGAGGATCCTTCAGGGATCTGAAGGTCTGGAGGAAGTGGAGGTGGTCTTCAGTCTGTGAGAGCTGCTTCACCTCTAAGCTTATATTGGTCAGATCTTCTATATCCTTGTCCAGCTCTTTGATGAGGTCTTCAACTTGTTTCTCTGTGGATTTCAGTCTCTCTTTAACTGTTTGGTTGAAATCATCCTGCCACTTTTCAATAGAGCGCATCAGAGCAGTGAAGACCTGCATACCATCAGCTATCTCTCTGTCTGCGTCTGCTTTGCTGCGGTCCACTGTGTCTTTAATCTCCTGAATCTTTAGTTTTCTCTCCTTGATCATCTGCTGAACTTCAGTCTCTATCTTGCCCAGCTGGGCCGTCTTCACTTCATATTCCTCCTTTAGAGGTACAACAGGATGGGACTTGTGGTCCAACACTGTGCAGAACAGACACACACACACCTGTTCAGTCTGGCAGAAGAGCTCCAGAAGTCGGTCGTGTTTCTTACACATCCTGTCTTCCAGACGGTCCATAGGCTCGACCAGCCGATGTTTCTTCAGGACTGCGACTCTCTGATGTGGCTCCAGGTGGGTTTGGCAGAAAGAGGTAAAACACACTAGGCAGGACTTCACTGCCTTCAGCTGGGTCCCAGTACAGACGTCACAGGGAACTTCTGCTTTTTCAACACAAGGCTGCTCTGTGACTCGTACAGAACTTCTAAACTGATCAACCATCTCTGATATTAAGGTATTGACCTGAACATCAGGTCTTGTCTGGAACAGCTTGTTACAAACAGGACATTTGTACTGGACTTGGTAATCCCAGAACTTTGTAATACAGGTTCTACAGAAGTTGTGTCCACATGGTGTGGTGACTGGGCTGTTGAACACATCCAGACAGATGGAACATGAAAAGTTCCCTTCAGAACACGAAGTAGCAGAGGCCATTCCTAGACACAGACGACAAGGTTTATATATTGAGCAATTCCATTCTTTTTCTAACTATATAAAGGCAAGAGTGGTTTTAACTTCTGTCAAAGTTGTGTTGTTTTACTCACCTTTTTGTGTCAGATTTTGTTTTCCAAAATGCGTAAATGAACGAAAGAGAGAACTGCTTCCATGTCGGGGTGCTTTGGATTCTATGAAGCTTAAGTTTTGTTTCCTGAACAACACGTCCTCTACTTTCCTCCCTTAACTCCTGGCACCTCCCCTAACTCCTGGCTCCTCCCCTAACTCCTGGCTCCGCCTCCAAAACTCACAGTTTACTGACGTTTCATCTTTCACACTCTGATTCACTGTGTAGGCTACTTCAAATGCGTTGATGTGTGTTCAAATATGTTCAATCTTTAAAAGACAAAACACTGACCGAGAGTGTTTTGTCTGTCTCGTGAGACATGAGACATTGTGGTGATTTAATGGTGATTTGCTGTTAACTGTGATTAAGCGCCGTACAAAAACAATTGACTCAACTTTTCCTGAGGCTGTTATTTTTCCCTACAGTCTTCATAAAAACAACCCTCTCCCTGTATACCCAGGTTATATTTGCTATTATGGTTTGTTATTTAATATTGAGTTAACACTGATAGTTATATAAGGCTCATCTCCCAGACTCTAACCTCATAAAACAGCTGCATCATGTGACTACGAGGGCAGACGAACCAGACCATGTTCACTATTCAGAAACAGTCATTGCCAGCGCAGAGACAGCAAAACAAACGTAAAATGGGCCGTGGCAGTTAACAATGTCACATTATCACTGGTGGTGGATTATGGGTAGCTTTAACGTGCCAGGGACAAACAGAGTGAAAATCTAAAGTGAACGCTATCTGCTATCCGTGGTTTAGTTCTAGTTGTCATTTAGGGTTATCAAGGTGTGCATTGAGCATCAGAAAATGATGTTCCATTAATCCATTGCAGTCTTACATTATTTCAGTCCATCGATTTCCTTCTATTCCTTCAAGCCAATTGAACGGCTAGAGTCTGCTTTCCCTCCTGGCTACGTAGCGAAGCAGGTGCCCAGTCACCGTACACTCACCTTATGGCGACAATTTGTCTCAATCAATCACCGGAGTTATTACAGAACTAGCTAATTACAGAGATTTCTACCTGTGTTGTCTCGACAGCCATATGAAACTCATAACAACAATAACTGGACCTTCTCTTTGTTACTCTTTCACTGCAGCCATTAGTTTGGTTCAAAATTATGAGAAATGCTCAAGTGTCTAAAGAAACTCATCCAAACCCCACCCACCCACGACCTTATAAAGCAGAATCATTTTTATTCCTTTCTAAACCAAAAAAAAGGCGAAAAAATGAGAGAATAATAATCACATTTTGGACAATAGGGTTGCAGACTCAAAGTTACTTGCAGTCAAGTTGTAAAGGAAAGTCCAACAGGCTGTTGGAGCTGGTCCCAACCCACTATCAGAATTTAAAAATGCATTCTGGCTGACGTGTGGTGGACAGTAGTTTCCATTGAGGGGCTTGATTGCAGAAGAGCTTTTCACCGTCTCTGGGGTGGATCCAGAACATTTGATTGACTTAACCTGATAACCACAACCATATCAGCCTTCATGTGTGTGAGGGTGGGTGTGGTTTGATGTGTTGGTGTTTTGAACTGCTTGTTATGTTGCTGTGATTTCATGTCTTCAGACAGAGTTGGAAGTCTTGTCAATATCGTACCTTTTATTAAAATCTGAAAACAAACATTGTAACGTGATGTCATTCCTTATTCAGAAGCATAAACTTAAAGAAATATAGACTAGGGATTATTATGTTATCAAAATGGAGCCTTTCAACATTTACCCATGACTGCAACTATTGTTATAGCATTAAAGGTTGTAAAAGGAAAGAGGAGAAAACAGACAGTGAACAGTATAGTATATGTAATGTAATAATTTATAATGGTTATGTTTCTATAATAGCAGGGTTATTTTCTGCATTTCTCTTCAATGAGTCTGGTTGGGTTGGATTCTTGTGTTTCTTCCTCCTTCGTTACAGCCTTTACAGGTAGGTATTCAGAAAGGTACGCACACCTTTTGGTCTTTTATTAAAATCAGTAAAGTGTACAACTAATGTAACGTGATGTCATTCAGTATTCAGAGGGTTTAGGGTTTCAGAATCTGAAACCAAGAATCCGTTTCTTTTCCAAGAATCCATGCCACAGCGTATGGTACTCCTCTTGTTCTGAACAGGACCGGTCCAACAGAACCATTATAGATCCCCTCTTGGTAATTCACACGCTCCGCACTTTGATTTGACCTCTGAACCCACTGGATATGTTCCATACAGTGATGCAGTGCCGTCTCAGATTGTGATTCAAGATAATTTATTGTCACTTGTCATATACAAGTAGACAGCAGTACAATTATTTTGTTCTGGCTCCTCGGCCTAGCAGCAGAAAGAAGTTATAATATCTATAAAACACAATATCATTTAAACAAATATACATCTTTATAAAAATAGAATAGCAGCAGTAATAATAATAATAACAAGAGCAATAGTGCAATGTGCAATAGATTAGGGACAGGCAGCAGGCAGACAAGCAGCAGGAAGCAGGCAGACAAGCAGCAGGCAGACAGACAGACAGGCAGGTTTAGAAAAGAACATTTTTTTATTCCTTTCTAAACCAATTAAGCCTGCGGAGAAAAAAGGAGAGAATAAGAATCACATTTTGGACAGTAGGGTTGCAGACTCAAAGTTACTTGCAGTCAAGTTGTAAAGGAAAATCAAACACGCTGGTGGAGCTGGTCCCAACCCACTATCAGAATTTAAAAAATGCATTCTGGCTGACGTGTGGTAGATAGTACTTTCCATTGAGGGGCGGGGCTTGATTGCAGATCAGGTTTTCACCGTCTCTGGGGTGGAGCCAGAACATTTGATTGACGTAACCTGATAACCCAGAACTGCCAGTAACAGTTAGCGCGTGCAATAGCATGTGTTTAATAGAGGGCGATTTGATTGCATATTTACATACGTTTTAAAAAATGTTATGCATTTAAGTTGAGATTTGGACCAGGAAGACTGCACATCACCTTTCATACAAACAAACAACAAAAATCGAGAAAAATGTTTTCGGCAATGATGGCTGTGTGATGTCATATTAGTTTCTTAGTTTCCCTGTTACACACAAACAAACACAGGAAACGCACACACACTAACAGGGGTACCCAAACCAACAAGTGGTTATGAAACCAAAGTCTCTCTCTCTCTCTCTCTCTCTCTCTCTCTCTCTCTCTCTCTCTCTCTCTCTCTCTCTCTCTCTCTCTCTCTCTCTCTCTCTTATAAATGGTTTTCATAAGCAGGGACTCAACAATTCCAGGAATCCTTTCCGTGATTTGAATCTCTAGTCCCGTGTGGCACGACCGGTAGAGCATGGCAGTTGGTGCCACGCCCCTAGAGAACCACAGAACAGCCCGTAGCTCCAGGAAGGAATTTAATTCATAAATACGTTCATGACTTTTAATTGATAGTTCAACCAGACTTTTCTACACCATTTGTAGATTGGTTTGCATTCTTTGCATTCGATGACTCCCTCTCTAGGTTAAACACCTGCTGTTGCAGGCATCGCCTCTGATTGGCTGATAGGGTTACCCGGTCACCTGCTGATTAAGCGCTGATGTGACACACCTGTCCTCTGCTTGGTGAAACTGAACTGAAGGGGCGTTTACAGTGGGGGCCGGCAGCCCTGCAGCCCCCAGAATGAACCAGGACTGTTAAGGGCCTCAGGGGACCCAGTTGTTTGGTTTGTTTAGACTCCTAGTCCAAAGGATCCTCAATGTCCTACATGAGCAGCCCAAACCTGGCCATTCATCTCACTGAACGCTCTGGATAAAAACGTCTGCTAATGTTCATATTTTGAGTTGTAATTTGGCTAACATGGTCTTCTATAGTTGTAAGTGAGAGAAGATAGGTTTAGGAACCAGACAGAATAGTTACATACAACAAGTCTTGTTTTTAATGCCATTTAATTTTTGTATAGCGCAAAAAGCTATCAACAATTCTGTTTTTCTTTTTCTTAACTCATCTCACTCGGTGCAGGTAGTTCTTCCTGCAAAGTGTTTCACGTGTTCATTTCTTTTTAAATGGCGTATGTACACCGGGGGTGATTTCCTAAACCTGGCGGTCAGTGGCTTGTCAGCAGCGTGTGAAGTCATCACTCAGCCGAGGTTCAGCACCTCGGACAGCGACAAAGGAAGACGTCGCCTACTCTGTCTGCTACGGTGGCCGGGAAGTGCAAAGCAACATTACAAAGAATGAAACACTTTTACAAAGCTCGAGACAAATTAACATTTTGGAAAAAAAGTACATTTTAGAAAACTAATTAACAAGACGCAAAACACTTTTACCAGTCCCTAAACAAATTTACAAATGACAGATTCTTCACGGAAAGGGAATGTACCAAATACCGGAAGTGACACGGAAGTGATGAGCGTGGTCTTTTCGTGTTGTTGTGGAGTTTATGGCGTCAAAGAAGTTTATGGTGACCGCCCGAACATGGACTGTGGCCGAGGGATGTTTTGCCCGTTTTGTGGCAAACACATGAACAGCTTATCTGGAATATCCACAAAGGAATTAACTTTTTGTCATTACAGGGAGGAGACGGACATTGTATTACCTGACATCGTAGCAAACCTGTCTCTTCCTATTGATCATAAAAAAAGTCAGCCGGTTTAACATCTCAAGGGCTAATGTTTGAGATGGGGCAGTCAGAGGTTTCAAGCGTACAACATATTCTGAAACATGTGACATGCTGGTGAAATTTACTGATGATACTGGTGTTCTGGAAAAGGGAATTGACACTGGTGGTCCAAGACGAGAGTTTTTCTCTAATGATGAAACACCTAAAAGACCGGCCCATTTTTGATGGACCAGAAGGACATCGGTTCTTGGTCTACAATGCAAAGGGTATGCATATTGGTTGGATGTGTACTATAGGCTACTAATGGTTGGTTAATGCTCATTGACCATATATCACATGACATATGCTTGCATATTACAGTATATACAGTAATGCATTGTTTTAATTTTGCAATATGAATTCATTCACAGCTGTTAGGGAGGATGAATACTACTTGGCAGGAAAGATGATTGCTGTGTCAGATGTGCATGGAGGTCCAGGACCCCATTTCCTGTCAGAAGGTCTTGTACATTATCTTGCAGGCCAGCCTTCATTCAAAGCAACAAATAATTTAATAACTGATGAAGAAATAGGGAAAGCTTTGCAAGAGGTGAGAATAGCATAAGGGTATGGTAGGGCAGAGTTTTTCATACTTACTGCAGTGTTTTTGAGACAATGTTTACTTCCTATATCACGTGCGGAATATATTTAATTAATTTATTAGTTTTTGATAGTGTAAGATTACACCTTGCTATGTACGTTATTAAAAAATAGGCAAGGAGATACAGTGCATACAGTTATTGACTGGGGTGTTTTTGCCCATTTTCATGTCTTTCAGATTGAGAATGCTGCTATCACTCCCTCCAGGAAATACACGACGCCGCTGTTCAGGTTACTGATGGATTTATTCTTCTACTAAATTCTCCACCGTCATCAATCCACCGTCGAACTGTTTAAATACATTTCAACACATGCACAAAACCAAGTTGGCGTTCACTTTACAGAAACCTTGCACGTAAATATGCGCGACAAATAATTAACATAATGAACATACCTCGCTGGCTACACACAACTGAGAGGGAAATGGGTCCACTTAGAAACAAGAATACTTGTAAATAAACACGTCGTTAATTTAACTTATCTTTCAGAGTACTCAACTTTACCGCCGCTACTTTACCGCGATGTCTGGAACTTGTCACCACTAAAAGCGTCCCAACACAACATAGAATGTACAGATAGTTCCTATCACATAAATACAAGCAAATCAATATTCAAAATACAAGTTGTACAAATAATGATATTTTGTCAAACCTATTAATAATGACATGAATAACATTTATGGCAGTTAAAGCTGCTTCATTGGATGCTCTGCAAGAATGTATGATGAGACACAGCACAATGTTACAGACAGCAGGTTGTCTGAGACATGTGGCTACTGTGGAAGAAAAGAAACAAATCGTGTCAGACTACCTCCAATGGTATATCATTGACCGCAACTCATCTGTAATTGACAGGTAAGATGATATTTGTAGTGATGAGATTTTTATTTATTTATGTATGAATTTTTTGTTTGAAATGCCTCATGGTCCCCATCTTTGGTTTATGCAAGTATGTTTATCTGTTATCAATTTGTCCTTAATCAGAATTTGTACCTTAGTGTATTTCAACGGATATGTGATGTCACTTCATTCTGTGTCAAACTACAGTGCCTTCATTAAGTCTGCACACCTTTTATAGATTCAATTTAAAATATATTTAAATCCTTTTCCTCATCAATCTACACACAATACATCATAATGACAAAGCAAAAACAGAAATTAGATCTTAGGTTTCTCCTCCTGACTAACTCTTCCATAGAGGAAAATCAGTCCAGTTACCCCTTAAAGTGATCCATCCACCTCTGCTGCACATCTGGCAGCAGAGTGATGGTTTGAGGCTCACTTTACCCATCAAACCCTTGATGACTTGCTGCTGTTTATCCAACCACCTGCTCCATACTGTAGCAGTCATTTACATATGGATCTATTTCTGCCCTCACTTCTCGTAGAGATCCTGACATGCAGAGAGGTTTTAGTATCTCTTGTAAATGTCCCTGAAAATCAGATATAAAGAGTGTGGTGATGTGTGTAAAGCCTGTAGCTTCATACACGAGGAATCCAGGCTGGAATTACTTCCAAAGGTGCTTCAACAGTGTACTGAGAAAATGATTAATTAACTTGTGTGAATGTGATATTCCAGTTTTTAATTTTTATTAAATTTGCTACAATTTCTAAAAACTTGTTTTTGCTTTGTCATTATGATGTATTGTGTGTAAGCTGATGAGGAAAAATATTAATATTACTATTTTAAATTGAATCTATAACGAAACAAAGTGCAAAGTGAAAAAGTGCAATGGGTGTGTAGACTTTCTGAAGGCATCGTGTGAGTGCTCAAGCCACCCATCCGTCTGTGTCATTCCAGTCATTTGTTTCTTTGTGTTATACTTACAGTTTGTAACAATTAACATTTAATGTGCAATGCAAAAATAGGGTTTTTGAAATCAATTTTCAACAATGTTAAGGTGGATAGTAATTGTAGAGAAGAGAATATTTAATAGTTTTCTTTGGATAATTTTAAATTAAATTGGCACTACACAGCAGTGAAACAATGTTTGTGTTCACTCTGTAGATTCAGAGATGGTCTTTCAACCCTGGAGTTTTTGACTGCACTACAGCAACACCCTACTTTGCTGGCCCCTGTCATGTGCCACTCTGAAAGGCGACTCACTGCTTTTGAACTTGAGAGACTCTTCAAACCTGACCTCAGTCCTTCGGGGAGTAATCGAAGACTTAAAGAAAGTCAAACCATGGCCTACTGGGCAGACTATCTCCTTGATTGTGAAGGTTTGTTAGTTTGTTTTTTATAACTAGTTAAGAAAACACATGGCAGTGATGTATCTGGATTGTTTTTCTTTGCAGAAGGCCAGGCTGCTGTGTCTGTGGAAGATGTTTTGATGTTTGCTACTGGGCTGTCTTCATTTCCCCCATCTGGCTTGGAACCACTGCCACAAATAGAGTTCCTGGAGGACTCTGCGTTCCCAATGGCAAATACATGTTCAAACTCCTTGAGATTACCACTCCTAGACTCATACACTTTGTTTAAGTCACAAATGGACTTTGGAATTCAAAATAGTCCAGGATTCGGCTGTTTCTAAGCTATTTGATGGATGACCCCTAGAGTTAAGACTCTGAAAAAGTTGTTGTTGTTAAAGGTTAGGGTTGGGCATCATTTAGATTTTAATGATTCTGATTCCAATTCCGATTCTTCCTTTTGATTCCGGTTCTTTGAGTGGTGGAGTTGAAACAACCCTATTAAAGGTGCACTTTTAAAGTGCAGTTGCCAAAGTTGTTTTTATAATGTTACTGTATGTGAGCATGTTCTTTTCTCACAGTCCATTACTCTCAATACTACAAAAGTGTAATAAATACTGATTACTATTTTTTATTAATTTACTTCACACTTAAAAACAATTAAGCTTTGGGTGACAGATTCATAAATATTGTGTTCAGACAGAGCAGTATTCCACCACTACAAAAAAGCCTCCCTTTTTGATCATTTCATAGCTGAGCCATTTCTTTTAGTTTCATGTACAGTTCGGATGCAGACTCCCAGTTGTCTGGCTTCTGTAACTGATTGTGTTCCATGGCAAAGTCCAAGTACTCCTGCATGTTTGGGTCCCCACAAGGAGTCATTGACAGGCTAGCCTCAGGAAGGGCATCCAGTTCAGCTTGTTCACTTTGAAATCCGCAGTCTCTGGAGCCAAACCTATGTTAAATAGAATACATAATTGCATTTATTTTCATTTAAGCTAAAACGTTACATTAATGCTTTTATCTGTTTATTATCACCAATGTATCACCTGTGTGGTAAGTAGTAGAGTTCATTGGGCACTCCTCCTGGACATGCTGCTGTTCTGGAAGGGCGAATCCTGTGGCTGTTCCACAGTCTCACACACTCATCCAAGTCCTTCTGAATAACATCACCAAAGCAATTTCTCAATAGGCATTGATGCTCATGACTCCCATTGAAGTATCCGGCATCTCTAAGGTCGGCAAATAACTCTATCCAGAACTGAGACCTATAGAAATGGATACAAATGTTTAGTTATACTATAAATAATGGTTAGTTATAATGAAATGTATGGTCTGTGCATCTTTTGGTCATTCGATTTTCCTTTCAGGAACAGATACGTTTCCTGACGGGCAGGATTTGCTTTATAAATTTGTATTGATAATTATTGTGCTCGTTTTTCATTAATCGTTCCTGAGAAGAAAATCGAATGACCAAAAGATGCAATGACCCTTTATGAACTCACCTTCCCTTTCTAAATATAGACCACCAGGACTCAATACGGTGGTTATTTATAGATGAGCCGTAGATGTGGCTGGACGCTCCAGAGTAGTAGTCACTGTGATGGTGGCGTAGGGTACATTGAATTGCAGCCATTATGCCGTTCTCAGTGCCGCAATCAGTCCTCAGTCTCATGAGGATGACACCGAGGTTTCGCACACATGACATGAAATAGTGAGCAATCACTGTTGGGTTATTATTTGTTGGTCCACATTGAAGCCACAATACTTTACGTGAAAATCCATCTATGCATCCCGAAATGGCCAAACCGAATGGCTTAAGTTTGTCATAACCATCTGCGTGCCACGTATAGTTAGGTCACATTGAGTGGTAGGTTCTTCTTGTAAACCTTCTGCGTGCTCTGCTCTCACACCCTCGAGGATTAAGCTCCCGGAGCAAATTCAGCACATCATCTCTCTTCACACGAAGATTGTACTTTTGTTTAAGTACTTGCCACATCGTGCGGTAACCAAATAGTTGTCCAGGTCCACGAAGTTCAAATCTGATGGCGTTACTCACGGCGTTTGGCGAGGAATAATCCTTTCTGCGGTACAACCCGGCTTCGTTCAGTTTACTTTTAAGAGTCCTCAAGCTGATGTTTACACCGTGTAGACTTGACATCATGTCCACGATTACAGCGTACGAGTGACCCTCGTTAAAATATTGAACGCAATGATGCAGTATGTCTGGTGTTTCCGTCTGGTCCGCGTCCTTTAAAAACTCCAAACACCGACCACACGTAAAGCAAAACCGCCTTAAGCTGTTCATGTGTTTGCCACAAAACGGGCAAAACATCCCTCGGCCGCAGTCCATGTTCGGGCGGTCACCATAAACATCTTTGACGCCATAAACTCCACAACAACAACACGAAAAGACCACGCTCATCACTTCCGTGTCACTTCCGGTATGTGGTATATTCCCTTTCCGTGAAGAATCGGTCATTTGTAAATTTGTTTCGGGACTGGTAAAAGTGTTTTGCGTCTTGTTAATTAATTTTCTGGTCGGGACATGCGTTCAAGTGTCAGGGAGAACGGTATTTCACACACCTTCCTGACAGAATCAAAATGTCTGAAGAAGTTAATAACGCAACAGTCCACGGTTGAACACCTGACCCGCAGTCCCAGAACTGAATAGAAGATACACAACAACAGTCACAACTAAAACCAGAACATTGACCCCTCTGTGGCAAGGGGGCAGTGGCTCCGCGTGTGGGCGCGGTCCCCCGTGGCGTTACACAGGGGACAGGTGTACCTCCTCAGCACGGGACAGGTCACTCTCCCCTCGCTGGACGTCAGGGTGTGCGACGCAAACACGACGGGCGCTTCGCCGTTCTTCCTGCAGAAGACGCAGACCTCGTCCGAGGCGCGTCGGGTGGATGGCGCCGCGCGACCACGCGCGTGGTCGAGCGGCGGCTCCTGGCGGTGTCGGGGGGGGGGCTGCTCGCGCGGGACGCTGCTGACGGCTGTCCCCATCTCGACGGCGTGGAGCCAGCGCTTCAGGACGGGCCCGAGGCACAAGTAGTCCCGCCACATGTCGAAGTCCTCCGGTCGGGGACTCGCGGCGGCGTTCGGGGAATCCGGCGCGTCTCGTCTCGTCTGCATTCTCTTTCTTTTGGTCTGCAAGGACTTGGAGCCAACTTATAGCCTTCTGCTCCTCCACACGCAACACTGTTTCAACTGCAGAGGTTGACCTCGGGTTGACCGTCTGGCCGGGCCATTTGAAACACACACAGACCCCCCCCCCCCCCACACACACACACACACACACACTTAACCTATACCCTGGGACTGATTAACCATGATATGGTTTTTGTTATGTCTGATAGGCACTTTTGTATGCTCTGACCATATAGTACTGAAACTGTATGTCCTTTTGGCTACATGTGTTTTAGGACCTAATGTAATTGTGTTTTTGTGTTCCATTTAGCTGCATGTGTTTTAGGACCTAATCTCATTGTGTTTTTATGTTCCTATTAGCTGCTTGTGTTTTAGGTCCTAATCTCATTGTGTTTTTATGTTCCTATTAGCTGCTTGTGTTTTAGGTCCTAATCTTATTGTGTTATTGTGTTCAATTTAGCTTAATGTGTTTTAGGACCTAATCTTTATGTATTTTTGTGTTACTTTTAGCTGTATGTGTTTTAAGACCTAATCTTATTGTTTTTATGTTCCTTTTAGCTGAATGTGGTTTAGGATCTAATCTTCTTGTGTTTTTATGTTCCTTTTAGCTGTATGTATTTTAGGAAAATAAAGACTTCTCTACTCTACCCATGCCCTGGTAGGACTACATATAAGTAGCAGACCGGTAATTAGTGAGCGACACCTGTGGCAAATGGTGTTTGATTTTAATTAATTGTATTTTAAAATACTGTCAGGGACAATATAGAATGATGAAGGCCCAGAGGTTAGATCCGGTTGATTCCTGTAGCTGTCAATCAAACTGCTCTTACCTAATTACTGCCACGTAAACAATCCTGGAAATATCTCTGATGCACTAATAAAGCCGTTTTTAAACAGCATTTTTGCATATTAAATAGCATGTTTTCCTTATCAATCTTTGATGGATGACTAATATCAATGTCAACTTTGAATTTATGAAGACAGTTGCATGTTTGGATTTGGGTGACCAGGGACTTTAACAATTCATGTGATGTTGTTTTGAATATTGTGGAGCCAATCTCAATATTGTGTTATGTAGTTTAGGCCTACTCTATATTTGAGAGTATCATTCGTATGAGAGGTACATGAAATTACCTTCAAGGTGATTCGAAACTGGCAGGACCGTCTCAATACATAAATCAATGGTGATGACAAAGAGTTCATGTTTTTCAGGTCAACCAGTTCCACTTACATCATTTAACCAGCAGATAATGCTAAAGTGCACATTTTTCTAGTTTTTTAAAACGGACCTTATATCAAACAAATTGGTTTAATATTCTCAAGACGTTTAAATGATTCATGTAGGCCTAAAGCCAAATTCATATAACTAGTTGGAGTTGAATTAAACATAACTGCGTAATACAGCAGTGTTGGCATTTAACAAACTGTAGGCCTGGAAACAAGTATGTTCATATATTTTAGTCAGCACTATTATAGGCCTACAGTTATGAAATATATTTGTCTAGGACTGCTGTGTTGATGGTGCACTTTAATTTTTGTATATTGTGGTGATCATCGTTTTGATATTCTAACACACTGGGAACTCTTCTCTTAAACCTTCATTACCCTTTATAATTAGGCTTATTTAGTTATAGGAACCAACGAATAATAAAGAATAAAGCTGTTGAGAAATCTTCTATTAAACCTTCATTACCCTTTATAATTAGGCTTATATAGTTATAGGAACCAACGAATAATAAAGAAAAAAGCTGTTGAGAACTCTTCTATTAAACCTTCATTACCCTTTATAATTAGGCTTACATAGTTATAGGAACCAACGAATAATAAAGAATAAACCTGTTGAGAACTCTTCTATTAAACCTTCATTACCCTTTATAATTAGGCTAATAAAGTTATAGGAACCAACAAATAATAAATAAAGCTGTTGAGAACTCTAGCCATACTCTTGGTGCATGGCGATGCGTCTCATACACAGAACACACAGATTATTGTATTTTTATAGGTCTATATTCCTAGTTTGATAGACAACTTCTCGCTCCGAACAGCATCCAGGTTTTTTTTTTCTGCATTAAGCGATAATCTAGTAACGTTGACTAAAGAGCATAGGTTATTAAGTTTAAGATCATAGAAGACATACTAAGACAGAACAAGATAAGTGTTAATGGTGGTAATGATAAGAATTGTAGGTAATATAATTATATCGAATAATGAGCACTGTCAATAACCTCCTATTTAAAACACTCTACTTTTATATATAACAAGTATATATTTAAAGTAATAATAACTCAAGTAGAAGTAAAAGTAGTCATCAGATAATGACTTGAGGAAGAGTTAGAAAGTATCAAGTGAATAGACTACTCAAGTACTGAGTTACTTCATACCAATTGTTTTATTGTTGTAATAAGCAGAGCAAGATGAACGTAAATAGACAAATATTACATTGTATATGCTTGTCAAATAGACATTAACAATGTATAAAATAGCATGTATCCCTTCAAATAAAACACAGAATAACACATTCAATCTTAACAAAGAAAATGAAGGAAAATACACCCACAATAAATCTCTCTCGCCTCCATTTGTAATTCACACAGACTTCAGTAAAATCACGTCAAAGTATGTGAATTTCTTTTAAGTGCTATGTGTGTGTGTGTGTGTGTGTGTGTGTGTGTTTGTTCTATGAGTGTGTGCACTATGTGTTTGTTCTGTGTGTGCACTATGTGTTTGTTCTGTGTGTGCACTATGTGTGTGTACTATGTGTTTGTTCTGTGTGTGCACTATGTGTTTGTTCTGTGTGTGCACTATGTGTGTGTACTATGTGTGTGTGTACTATGTGTTTGTTCTGTGTGTGCACTATGTGTGTGTACTATGTGTGTGTGTACTATGTGTTTGTTCTGTGTGTGCACTATGGGTTTGTTCTGTGTGTGCACTATGTGTGTGTACTATGTGTGTGTGTACTATGTGTTTGTTCTGTGTGTGTATACTATGTGTTTGTTCTATGTGTGTGTGTACTATGTGTTTGTTCTGTGTGTGCACTATGTGTTTGTTCTGTGTGTGCACTATGTGTTTGTTCTGTGTGTGCACTATGTGTTTGTTCTGTGTGTGCACTATGTGTTTGTTCTGTGTGTGCACTATGTGTTTGTTCTGTGTGTGCACTATGTGTTTGTACTATGTGTGTGTATGTGTACTATGTGTTTGTACTATGTGTGTGTGTACTATGTGTGTGTGTACTATGTGTGTGTGTGTGTGTCTGTGTGTGTGTCTGTGTATGAGTGGGTCCGCCTGCCCACCCGCCGGAGCGTGTGCGTGTTCTTTTTTCTACAACCGACACAGAGACACTGAGTCACCAACCCCCCCTAACCAAAACCCAGGGTGGAGGTCCTCCTGGGTGAAGGTGGACTGGAAGGTGTGGATGTGTGTCAGTGTGTCTGAGGACCCTCCTACATCTGGGGACAATCTGTAGAAGGACAGAGTGCCAGCAGGCCGGTCCAGATACACTCCTACTCTGTTAGAGCCAGCGGGGGGGAGACTTATGACTGTTCCACTACCGTTGTACCGGGCATAGTAACCACCATCATGACAAACAAAACTCCAGGACTTGTTGTTCCCTCCAAGCCAGCCGTCATGACCCCCTCCTCTCCTTGTGATTCCTCTGTATGTCACTCCTATAGCAACACTTCCTTCCCACTCTACCTCCCAGTAACAGCGGCCAGTCAGACCCTCTCTACACAACACCTGGTGATGGAAGTCAAATCTCTCTGGGTGATGAGGATACGACTGCTCCTCTCTAGCCCACGTCACCTTTCTGTTGTCCTCAGACAGAGAGAGTTCTCCGTGAGCAGTGTTTGGGTCCAGTGTGAGTTCACAGGCATCTGACGGGAGAACAAGACATGATTAGCTGCTGAACCATTCTTCATCATCATCATCATCATCATCATCATCATCATCACTAGTACTGTTCTCTTGCATACTTCTTATTACTTTCCTTTTTTGCTTGCTATCCACCCTCTCAAACATTAACATATAATGAAAATATATATATAATATGATAGGTACTATAGTGCAAATTGTTTTTAAGATTATTAAAGTTTAACTTAATTGCAAATATCATGTGTTTGTGGGTGGCTGTCCCGGTCAAAACATTGAAACCAAGTAAAATGTATAACCTGCAAACTCTTCTCCCGCAATATGTACACTACATACACATATACATCAACATATTGAGCTGATTGCTCATATGAAGTATCTATTATATATATTTAGCAATTGTCTACGTACTTTTCAAGATATTAGACTTTGAAAGGTTCCAATACAAATACATTGTAATCCACCATTGTAGATGGTGGATTGCAATTTTAGACATTATGTTCTAAAGTCTAAAATAATGATAATATGAATTGTTAGAAGACAACGAAGAAGAAAAAGAAGAAGTACAACAATAACAATATTTTAACACACATTTGTGAAATAATTCATGACAAAGATATTGTTTATAATAACAAATAGACCTAATAATAAGTATTATACTTTTAAAACAACATTAGTTTTTATACATTTATGTAAAATACAATAATAATAACTATTGTATTTTCTACAAGTAGGATTCCCAGTAGTATCTGAATGAAGACGTCACCTCCTGCTGTGTGGATGGACTTTCCATCTCAATAGTTAGTGTGTGTTGTGATGAATCTAACTAAACACTTACACTTCTTTACACCTGGTTTCAGCCTCCACACTCCACCGTGCTCCACCCTGGGGGGGAAACAAAGTGAGAGCAGCATGTTGAAACATTCACCTTCATCATCTGATGTCTCATCACTTTCTACACAACATGAGTTCCAGCTGTGTTTTCAAACCACTTCATCTAGCAGCTGGTTGAATCCTTGTAGGAGACATTGTCCCTGAGTGGTGAGCTGTCCTCTCCATACCTGAGAGTGTCCAGTCTCCAGCGTGGATCCTCCAGTCCAGCAGAGAGCAGCATAACTCCTGAGTCTCCTGGGTGATTGTAGCTCAGGTCCAGCTCTCTCAGATGGGAGGGGTTGGAGCTCAGAGCTGAGGCCAGAGAAGCACAGCCTTCCTGTGTGACCAGGCAGCCAGACAACCTGCATCGAACAGAGACACACACACACACACACACACACAAACAAACACATAGACACACACACACACACACACACACACACATACCGTTTATTCTTCCTTCACTTGGATGTGAAACAGAATCTTAAACAAATGCTCCTTCCTTATAGCTACAACTCAAATGAGATATTGTCAGGACAACTATGTTTGGTACGCTAAGACCGTTTCTCCACAAGTTCTAACATTGTGTAGAACCAGGGAGTGTTTTGTCAGCAGGGAAAAGAGCAACAGAAATGCATTGGACATGAGCAGCACTTACACCAAACTAATGGGATGTTAATAAAGGACATCCCTTACATATTAAACAAGCCCAAAGACACAGTTTGAAGAAGAGGCTGATAACTGACCTGAGAGTTTCCAGTGTACAGTGTGGACTCCCCAGTCCAGCAGAGAGCAGCTTCACTCCTGAATCCTGCACATCATTGGTACTCAGGTCCAGCTCTCTCAGACTAGAGGGGTTGGAGCTGAGAACTGAGGCCAGAGCTTCACAGCATCTCTCTGATAGATGACAGCCATTCAGCCTTCACACAAAATAAACACACCATGTTAGGAAATAGGTTTAAAGAACTTACCCCTTTTACTTAAAAAATAATGAAGAAATTGTGTTTAAATATTTTATTAGATGTTTTATTAATTGAACTAATATATACTAGTAAATTCATCAGATCCTTAAATGATTATTTCATATTGGGTGTAAAATGTTGAATATTGAATAGTTGTTTTGTAGTGTTTGAAAATGGTTGTTTATTAATATTACTTTGTATTGTAGTTTTATGTATATTATGTATTGTACATCTACAGAGAAGTTTTGTATATTATTATAAGTTATATTCCAATATTATATATATTGTGTGCGAGCACGAGAGCAAAGACATCATCGTTTCTTCCTCACAGGCTTTCTTATTGCTCTCGCGATCAGAGAACTACTGAGCGCGAGTGCAGTTAGTGTTTACAATAATGATTTGTGTGCACGGACGTGCTAGTTGTGTGAGCACACAAAGTCATTTTTGCTCGCGGTTTTTGTCCATGATATGCCGCCATAAACGTTGCAGGCCTGTACGGCTCGGTGTTGCAACACGATAGACTGTTCGCTCTTAACGTGAGCAAAACAAAGTCCCGGTACCGTTATAGGGAGAGGAGACGACGGATGAAGAAACTGGAATCCCGGGATGATCTTCGTCAGGGGAACCGCGCGCGCTACCTGACCCCCTGCTGTGGACTATCCTCGTGCGCTACTCTGATGATTTATATCCCGTTCAGAGGATGCTAAGGCGGTTAGCAAACCAAGCTAGCTTTACACGAAACGCCCAAACATCCCCGACACGAACAGAAACCCGAATAAAACAATTCCCAAATCCACTCTCTCCCGTACTCATTTAACCGTCAAACAACTAATAAGTAAATGTTTAAATATAATTTAGCTGGGCGATCTCTACAGAGAATAAAGTACTCTCCTCCTTTGTCCTCGTCTCTTCCCTCTCTCTCATTTTTCCGCTCGCTCGTGACCTCTCACCCTTCCCCAAATGACCTGGAAGTCTCTATATCAACCCTTCCTATTGGTTAAACCCAAATAGAGTCCATATAACCAAACGTACTGAACAAGGATCAAATGTTTTAAAATAGTGAGTTAACTTTTATTAATAATAAAAGTATTATTATTAATGTATCCTACATTTAAAAAAATACTCATTTATACGTATAGCTATATATTTTAATTCAGCTGTATTGAACTATTTTAACTAAATTATTTTAAGGCTTTCCTCATGTATTATTTCAT
Source organism: Lota lota (assembly GCA_026745465.1). Classification (NCBI taxonomy): domain Eukaryota; kingdom Metazoa; phylum Chordata; class Actinopteri; order Gadiformes; family Lotidae; genus Lota; species Lota lota. Next base: position 316,217 of record JACYXH010000636.1, on the reverse strand, counting down.
AATAAATAGAGCTTGTATGAGTTTGTCTCTTCACCCTGGTTACACAATATAACAATATGTTTTCTGTAGCCTATTCATATTTGTTAATTAGTTGAACTCATATTTACTAAATCATTAGATATATTAACGTTAATTATGTATTAGGTGTAAAATGTTAAAAAGTTGTTTGAATTTGAAATGATTGTATGTACATTGTGTTGTGTGTAACTTAATAAATGTTATGAGTGAACCTACAGAGATGTTTTGGAGGCTTTGACCACTGGCAGCAGCCTCAGAAGACCCTCCTCTGAAGCAGAGTATTTCTTCAGGTCAAACACGTCCAGCTCCTCTTCTGATGACAGTAAGATGAAGACCAGAGCCGACCACTGAGCAGGGGAGAGAGATTCTCTGGAGAGACTTCCTGATGTCAGGTACTGTTGGATCTCCTCCACTAGAGAACGGTCGTTCAGCTCATTCAGGCAGTGGAACAGATTGATGCTTCTCTCTGGAGAGAGATTTCCACCTATCTTCTCCTTGATGTAACAGACTGTTCTCAGATTGGTCTGTGAGATTCTTCCTTTCTCACTCCTTTTCTTATCCAGCAGACCTCGTAGGAGAATCTGATTGGTCTCCTGAGAGAGGCCCAGGAGGAAGCGGAGGAACAAGTCCAGGTGTCCGTTCTCACTCTGTAAGGCCTTGTCCACAGCAGTCTGGTAGAGGAGGAGTTTATCTTTCCTGGAGGTTGGTTTTTCTTCTGAGAGCAGATTGACACCAGTTTTAATGAAGGACAGAAAGACATAAAGGGCAGCCAGAAACTCCTGGATGCTCAGATGGACAAAGCAGAACACCCTGTCCTGGTACAGCCCACACTCCTCTTTAAAGATCTGGGTGAACACTCCTGAGTACACTGAGGCTGCTCTGATATCGATGCCACACTCTGCCAGGTCTGCCTCATAGAAGATCAGGTGGCCTTTCTCCAGCTGGTTAAAAGCCAGTTTTCCCAGAGAAACAATGATCTTCCTGCTCTCTGAACTCCACTGTGGATCTGTATCAGCTCTCCCATGATACTTCCTGTCCCCCTGTATGGACTGAACCCTCAGGAAGTGGCTGTACATCTGAGTCACAGTCTTGGGCATCTCTTCTCCTCTCTGGGATGTTTTGAAGAAGTCCTCCAGAACTGTAGCAGTGATCCAACAGAAGACTGGGATGTGACACATGATGTGGAGGCTTCGTGATGTCTTGACATGGGAGATGATTGTGTTGGCCAGCGTCTCCTCTCTGAATCTCTTCCTGAAGTACTCCTCCTTCTGTGGGTCGGTGAACCCTCTCACCTCTGTCACCATGTCAACACACTCAGCAGGTATCTGATTGGCTGCCGCAGGGCGTGTGGTTATCCAGATGCGAGCGGAGGGAAGCAGGCAGCCCCTGATGAGGTTTGTCAGCAGCACGTCCACCGAGGTGGACTTTGTGACATCAGTCCAGATCTGGTTGTTCTGGAAGTCCAGAGGAAGTCGACACTCATCCAGACCATCCAAGATGAAGACAACTTTGAACCGGTCGTATCGGCAGATTCCTGCTTCTTTGGTCTCAATAAAGAAGTGATGAAGAAGTTCCACCAAGCTAAACTCTTTCCCTTTCAGTAAATTCAGCTCTCTGAAAGTGAAGAGAAATGTGAAGTGTATGTCGTGGTTGGCTTTGCCTTCAGCCCAGTCCAGAGTGAACTTGTGTGTTAAGACGGTTTTACCAATGCCGGCCACTCCAGTTGTCATTATTGTTCTGATTGGTTGATCTTGTCCAGGTAAGGGTTTAAAGATGTCTTCACATTTGATTGGTGTTTCCTCCTTGGTTGGTTTCCTGGAAGCTGTTTCAATCAGTCTGACCTCATGTTCCTTGTTGACCTCTCCACTGCCTCTCTCTGTGATGAAGAGCTCTGTGTAGAAGTCATTCAGACCTGTTGGCTTTCCTGCTTTAGCTATTCCCTCAAACACACACCTGAACTTCTTTTTCAAATCAGACTTTATTTTATGTTGGCACTCGACAGCAGCAGGTCCTAAATGTCAAAACAACAAAAGACATCAGTTAGTGGATGGTGACATAATTGGACATGTTTCAATATTTCATGTTAAATGATCAACTTCATGATATTTAGTGGCTTCATTACTTGTGGTCAGAGAAGCTGGTCGTGACAAGGACTGCATGTTACAGATTCAAAATGCTCAGGATTATTTCGTTATTTCAACAGCAACATGATTGGTCTAATGATAGTAATAATGATAGTGAATCAGTGGAAAGAGACTTGGTATGCTGATATAACAAGATAGTGTTGCATATATTCCAATTAGTTATTCTGCTGTTCATCTGCAGTATATTCTTTAACATTCTTTATCCTGATATACCAGCAATAACCCTGTATATCTGGATAAAACCATTTCACATGATACCCCCACAATAACCCTGCATGTCCAGATCAAACTATTTCCCCTTATATCCCCACAATAACCCATTCTTATCTGGATCAAACCATTTAACCTGATACCCCCACAATAACCACATTGTGGGAGTGTGTGTGGATGATGGCTGGTTGAAGCAGCCTCACCTGGCCCGGGTCAGACTGATTGGACTCTGGGGCTGGGTGAGGCTGCACACCTGTGGTGCATTGAGCAATCAGTGGGCACAGGTTAAACCAGCCTTCACCACACACACTCAGGGAGATCTCCTGCATGGCAACATGGCGCACCAAGACATGTATCATTATCTACAAACTTACAATATAGGGGTGCAAACTGGTGATGGCCCAAAAAGACAGCATTTGTTTGCCGGAAAATAATGACAATGTCCCAGGCCCCTTCCTATGATTTATTCTACATTTTCTAAACAAACTCTGTTAAAGTGCCACATCAGCCTGTCAGTGATGTTCAGACCTACTATATGAAGCAGTGCTAACAATAAGAAAAACTCAGTCGCATGTAATATAATTACAAATGAATTTCTATAAAATGTAAAATGTATTTCTTACGTGAAATGACAAATTAATAAAAAATAAGTGATATACAATAACCCCTCCCCCCTCCCAAGTCCACCCCACCAAAGCACATTACTTGTGCTTTTTTGCCTTGGCCTGTACCAGTGCTTTTTTCCCCTTTTGAGCAGCAATGTGCCTCACTTTGGCTTGCCTGTCCTCCTGCAGTGCAAGAGGACAACACTGCAGTGTTCCTGCTTTGCTATGTAAAAAAAAGATTAGAAATGATATTGAAATATAACTAAATATTGTTTCTACAGCAGCAAGAGCAATGTTTACAACAGCAAATTAAGTAAACAATATCAATGCCATTATATCTCAATGACAACAAGAAATTCAATATAACAAGTAATACTCCTGATATCAAAATACTGAGTGAAGTTTAGAAAGAAGAACAAAGACTTGTTTTACCTTGTTCATAACAATCAGCGGTTCCACTAACCAGCCCTACAGGCGACACGGGTCAGATACTAACTATTTATCTGCCCTGCAGGTCAATGGAGAAGTGCAATAGCCAACTAAAACCGTTGTATTGGTTTTTTAAACGTGATAATTTGTCTTATATGATCATCAACATAGTAACATAGTAATCTATGCCGTTTGAGTGAGCGAGGGCGGCGGCGGCGCGCTGCGTGTGGACGTGTTAGAATTCCTTCTAAAAAACTGTTTCCAGTGAGTGTGTTCTCCCCGCTGCCTGGAAGTGAAGCTAGCAGTGTGCGCTAGCAAACGAGCGGCACTAGATGGCCTATCAGCAGCAGCGGAGTTTAGCCGACAGAGCAGACGTCAAGTGAAGTCATGACCCGCCCTACTCTGCCTCTCATTGGCTAGTTCTCGTTCATAACTTGGATGAGACATAGACCCCCCTCTCCCCCCAATATGTTTTTGGCAGATCTACACAATTCACGTGCCCTATTTGAGGAAACAAAACGCGAATTCTGACGAAAGGTGATGAGTTTGCACCCCTGCAATAAACCGGCTTCAACATCCCCCCTGTGCCCTTGTCTGGAGGACACCAATAAAAGTCACCTAGGTGGAGTGTAGCATGGACCTTGCTATACCTACATATATGGATCAAACCATTTAACCCCCAAGAGGAAAGACATCTCCACATTGAAAAATTAAAAATGTAGAAATCTCACATTATGTAATATAGTCTGAACAAAACAAATCTGCCCTTCAAAATAATTGTCTTCTCTGTCTTCAAAATAAGAGTCTCTTACCGGCCCACAGTGTGTCAGCCAGTTCCTCCTGGTTCATCTCCATCAGGCAGAGCTTTGTGATGTCTACCACTCCCTCTATGGCGCGCCTCCTCTGCTCCTCTTTCTTCCCATCCACCTCCTTCTCCTCCTCCCTTTGACTCTCTGAGCATTGTGGGTAATCTGGGAAGAGAACCCTCCAGAGCCTCTTCAGCTCCTTGTCTAGAAAAGCGTGTGCATTCTCCTCAGCCCTCTGGAACAGAACAAACATCAAGGAGAACTTTACTCTGAACTAACTGAGGACATCAGAAGCATCTGTCCTAAATTCACGCTGGTCTAAAGAGGGAAGCCTAGAGACTATTAGCACCACAAGAGATGCTTTTTAGTGTTCATGTCGAGCTAAAGTCAAATGTCTTGTTGGACATTTACACACCTTGATCAGCTCTGTTTGATGATGCTGTACAGACTGAGCACTGGTAACCTTTGACCTCTCCGGGTGTTGTCTGTGGAGAACACACACACACACACTTTTGGATATATTGTATTTTTCTGACTTGTAAACATAAGTACCTGAAGAGTCTAATCAGAACTAACTGGTCTGTTTTCATCATCTGTTTGAAACTGTCCTGCTGTTTTGGGCTTCAACACAACACACAGCTTTTACTCCTTCACCTGCACCACCCAGGACTTGTCACTCAACATCAATGGCGCCATTGTCACTGCCTCCACCCAGGTCTGAAATCTCAGCATCAGCCTTATTCCTCCTCTCTTTCAAACAATGTCAACCACATCACTAAAACAGCCTTATCCCTCCTCTCATTCACACCATGTCAACCACATCACTAAAACAGCCTTGTCCCTCCTCTCATTCAGACTTATCTTTAAGATGTATGGACGTTTTATATATTCTGTATATTTATAATCTCTGATAAATCCTCACCTCTTCTCAATAGACTGATTTCCATCTTCAAAGTTAACAGGTTGTTCCATAGAGTGGTCACTCTTCATGGAGACACAGCTGGGTCCAGGGGAGTCTGCTCTCTCCTGCTGGACTCTTCTAGAAAAACATGAACCAGGATTTATGGATGTTAGATATACATACTGTATTTCAAAAGTTAATAACACAAACACACACACACACACACACACACACACACACACACACACATCCTCCTGCCCCCAGAACCCAACCAGTTAGATCTAGAACACCCAAGCCAAACATCCACCTCTTTAACAGAAATCCCCAGTACTGACCTGTCCTCCATAATAACATGCATGAAGTACTCCACTTGCACCTGGACCCCACCTCCTCCACCCTTGTCAAAGCCTGTTTTAGTTTAGCTCAAGAGGTAGAGCTGGTTGACTTTTAACCAGAAGGTTGCTAGTTCGATCCCCAGCTCCTTTTAGCTGAGTGTCGAGGTGTCCATGAGCAAGACACCTAACCCTAACTGCTCCTGACGAGCTGGCTGTCTCCTTGCATGGTTGACTCCATCGTTGGTGTGTCAATGTGTCTATGAACCGTTGTAAGTCGCTTTGGATTAAAGCGTCTGCTAAATGCCCTAAATGTAAATGTTTCATCACAGTCTCCCTACTCATTATCAAAATAGTAACCTCCTCTCTGACCTCTGGCCTCATCTCGTCTTCCCTTAAACTCTCCTTAAATCTCAGAATCAGCCTTATCCCTCCTCTCATTCACACCATGTCAACCACATCACTAAAACAGCCTTATCCCTCCTCTCATTCACACCATGTCAACCACATCACTAAAACAGCCTTATCCCTCCTTTCATTCACACCATGTCAACCATATCACTAAAACAGCCTTATCCCTCCTCTCATTCACACCATGTCAACCACATCACTAAAACAGCCTTATCCCTCCTCTCATTCACACCATGTCAACCACATCACTAAAACAGTCTTATCCCTCCTCTCATTCACACCATGTCAACCACATCACTAAAACACCCTTATCCCTCCTCTCATTCACACCATGTCAACCACATCACTAAAACAGCCTTATCCCTCCTCTCACTCAGACTTATCCTTCAGATTTATGGACATTTGATATATTCTGTATGTTTATAATCTCTGATAAATCCTCACCTCTTCTCAATAGACTGATTTTCATCTTTAAAGTCCAAAAGTGGCGACATAGAGCGGTCACTCTTCATGGAGACACAGCTGGGTCCAGGGGAGTCTGCTCTCTCCTGCTGGTCCCTTCTAGAAAAACAAGAACCAGGATTTATTGATGTTACATAAACTCATTATATTAAAAATATAAACACACTTACACACACACACGCACCCTCCTGCCCCCAGAACCCAACCAGCCAGAACCAGAACACCCAAGCCACATATCCACCTCTTTAACAGAAATCCCCAGTGCTGACCTGTCCCCCATAATAACAAGCATGAAGTACTCCCCCTGCACCCTGGACCCCACCTCCTCCACTCTTGTTAAAGCCTGTTTTCGTTTAGCTCAGGAGGTAGAGTGAGTTGACTTGAAACCAGAAGGTTGCTAGTTCGATCCCCAGCTCCTTTTAGCTGAGTGTCGAGGTGTCCATGAGCAAGACACCTAACCCTAACTGCTCCTGACGAGCTGGCTGTCTCCTTGCATGGTTGACTCCATCGTTGGTGTGTCAATGTGTCTATGAACCGTTGTAAGTCGCTTTGGATTAAAGCGTCTGCTAAATGCCCTAAATGTAAATGTTTCATCACAGTCTCCCCACTCATCCTCAAAATAGTAACCTCCTCTCTGACCTCTGGCCTCATCTCGTCTTCCCTTAAACTCACCTTAAATCTCAGCATCAGCCTTATCCCTCCTCTCATTCACACCATGTCAACCACATCACTAAAACAGCCTTATCCCTCCTCTCATTCACACCATGTCAACCACATCACTAAAACAGCCTTATCCCTCCTCTCATTCACACCATGTCAACCATATCACTAAAACAGCCTTATCCCTCCTCTCATTCACACCATGTCAACCACATCACTAAAACAGCCTTATTCCTCCTCTCATTCACACCATGTCAACCACATCACTAAAACAGCCTTATCCCTCCTCTCATTCACACCATGTCAACCACATCACTAAAACAGCCTTATCCCTACTCCCATTCACACTATGTCAACCACATCACTAAAACAGCCTTATCCCTCCTCTCATTCACACCATGTCAACCACATCACTAAAACAGCCTTATCCCTCCTGTCATTCACACCATGTCAACCACATCACTAAAACAGCCTTATCCCTCCTCTCATTCACACCATGTCAACCACATCACTAAAACAGCCTTATCCCTCCTCTCATTCACACCATGTCAACCACATCACTAAAACAGCCTTATCCCTCCTGTCATTCACACCATGTCAACCACATCACTAAAACAGCCTTATCCCTCCTCTCATTCAGACTTATCCTTCAGATTTATGAACGTTTGATATATTCTGTATATTTATCATCTCTGATAAACCCTTACCTCTTCTCAATAGACTGATTTCCATCTTTAAACTGGACAGGATGATTCATAGACCAGTCACTCTTCATGGAGACACAGCTGGGTCCAGGGGAGTCTGCTCTCTCCTGCCTCCTTCTAGAATAACAAACACCATCTGGAAGTTAGGATTTGTGGATGTTGTTTAATGTGAACATTTATTTGATAAATCCTCACCTTTTCTCAATAGACTGATTTCCATCTTTAAACTTAACAGGTGGTTCCATAGAGCGGTCACTCTTCATGGAGACACAGCTGGGTCCAGGGGAGTCTGCTCTCTCCTGCTGCTCTGGGCTTCAACACAACACACACACAGCTTTTACTCAGACTAATGATGGAGTCATGATACATCACTGCTGAGATCTAAGATGACAACAGTCACAGACAGTGAGAGATCCTCTTCTTACCTCTTAGCTTTGCTCTGGCGGCCATGTTCCCCAGACAGAGTGGTTTTAGAGGTAGGACCCCCCTCCTCTCTCTCCTCATTCATAGTAGACTGGAGACCTGGACACAAACACAACTACATATTGTTTCTACGGCCATGTTTGTTTATTCTCTGCTTTTATATAAGCTGCTTATTGCCAGTCACAGGGGGCTGTTGTCTCTGTTTAATTTGGACGAGAGGCAGGGTGGTCTTTCCTAGACTCAGATTCATAGACCCTCTCATTCTCAATGGGGGGAAAGATGTTTAGATGCTACCCAGACATTTCTAATAACTATTTAATAACTATTCATCATTCCACACAGAAGGTCTCTAAGGGCTTCAAATGTGTCTGGTCAAGATCAAGTTCACCATGCGGACATCAAACCTACTGTTCCCTGTGCTGGTTAAACCGCTCTGAAGGCATGACCATATATGGACTTCCTTATGTCGTATGACATCACAACCAGTTTTGTAATACAGGCCCACAGAGAACAAGACCCAGTACAAGATGATATTCAAACACCTTCAGTAACCAAGATGGCCGTCTTCCTGTCAAATAATAATAAAACATAACACCAGAATTCCACACTACAAATATAACAACTATATATTTCATCCTAAGTCCTTTTAAAGTCACCCAAGGACACTTGTGATTTAGGACAAATCCTAAATCAGAAGAAAAAGTAATAGAAGTATTTCAACCTCAACCAGACGCTTGACTCCAAGCTAAAAGGTTCTGGGTTTGATCCCCAATGTCAACAGTCTAACCTGAAGCACCCTGTAGATCAAGAATCTTCAACATTATTCAACAGTCATTTTTAGCAATGCAACCATATATTTAATAACGTTTTTAACCGTGTGTTTTTACAGAAAACTAACCATCAACTTATTGGTAAGATTAAAAGTTATGCAAATGTATGATGTATCACAGATAAGAGTTCAGTACTAAGTACCTTAGTTTTCTTCCTGTTGTAATAAAGTGAGCCACACCAAACCGTCTGAGTCAGTAACAAGGAAATGATGTTGTGAACCAACCAGTTGGACCAGTTCCCCTCCCAGTTTAAACTCCTCTCAGACTAACCTCTTATAGGCTGCCTTTCCATGACCTCACTGTAGGTGTCAGGTGTCCTGCTCGATGCAGGACTTCAAAGCATTTATATCTCTTGTCCTGCTTCCAACATATTGAGAGGATGTCCCGCATTTTGATTGGCTCTAGCTTCCAAAAGTCAAACCACTGCAGGACAGACGCCATTCTAAAATCTGGATTTTAGCCAATGGCTGTGAAGAAGGCAGGGAAGGCTGTCATCACGGGGGTGTGTTTGCTGTCAATCAAACTGAGCACACATGTGTGTCGAGTGCAGGTGAACCTGTCACCGTCTTTGCTGCCTGCTACGCTCCACCCAACGCAGAACATGGAGTCACCACAAAGTCACAAGCTGTGCAGATTTAGGCCGAATATGTTGGAAACTACCACAAAGAAAATAAAATGCACTTACAACAAAGACTGTGAAACTCCTTAGAACTGGGTAAAGCCGGTAGAAGGCGATTCTCAGAGTTCGTTTTTTTCAACGTCCCACGGGGGGATATGATGTGAAACGACATCTGAGAATGTTTATTTCTTAAGACTACCTCTCCACATTGGTAACGCGTCCCACATTTCCCCACACAAACATACTCTTTGTCCTACATTTGGTTTGTTGGGATCTACTCAGTTATGAAGACTTTGTTCAAATATGAATGATAGATAGCTCTGATGTCTAGAAGCTCAGACAGAGAAAAACTAAGAGACACTTGATAGTTCAAACAGCACGTAGAGACACTAAGTCACTGATGCAGCTCCTTCTTTACAACAGAACCAACAGGAGCATAACACCTCCTCTAGCTGTCTGAGCTCTGTCTGCTCACACACTACTGAACACCTCCATGTAGAATCCTCCTCTAGCTGTCTGAGCTCTGTCTGCTCACACACTACTGAACACCTCCATGTATAATCCTCCTCTAGCTGTCTGAGCTCTGTCTGCTCACACACTACTGAACACCTCCATGTAGAATCCTCCTCTAGCTGTCTGAGCTCTGTCTGCTCACACACTACTGAACACCTCCATGTAGAATCCTCCTCTAGCTGTCTGAGCTCTGTCTGCTCACACACTACTGAACACCTCCATGTAGAATCCTCCTCTAGCTGTCTGAGCTCTGTCTACTCACACACTACTGAACACCTCCATGTAGAATCCTCCTCTAGCTGTCTGAGCTCTGTCTGCTCACACACTACTGAACACCTCCATGTAGAATCCTCCTCTAGCTGTCTGAGCTCTGTCTGCTCACACACTACTGAACACCTCCATGTAGAATCCTCCTCTAGCTGTCTGAGCTCTGTCTGCTCACACACTACTGAACACCTCCATGTAGAATCCTCCTCTAGCTGTCTGAGCTCTGTCTGCTCACACACTACTGAACACCTCCATGTAGAATCCTCCTCTAGCTGTCTGAGCTCTGTCTGCTCACACACTACTGAACACCTCCATTTAGAATCCTCCTCCATCCTTTAAAGACAGATTAGCATCTTGTTTATATGAACACTTACTACACGTCGATGTGAACGTATAAATCAACTGAATCCAACAATGGATGATTTGTCTCCTCAGAATAGCAATGAGAGTACTAGCACAAGGGACAAAGTGTTTTTTGAATCACAGTTTGATTAGTTTCTGTTGTGACGTGATGCCTACAGTGTTCACTCTTTACACACAACACACACACCTTGAATTCTGCTGGTATTGATATGAATCTAGTGGGGTTGGATTCTTATTGTGTGGTTTCCTTTGTGGTTTCTTACACCTTTTCTAGGCAGGTCATCAGAAATGTGTATCTATGTCTAGATAACATATATACTCTATCACTATCTATGCCTAGATCACATACATATCATTATTAGAATTATTCTTTATTTCCCTTTCAACTTCTGAAACACTGAACTATCTCTTCCAGTAGATCATAGTCACTAGATCATCAAGAGTCTATAGATCAGTGTGCTAAACCATTATATACTGACATAAAACTACCAATAAGTAACAAATGTTACCAATAAAAGTCCACATCATGAACCAAACTGACCTCACTACAGTACAGACTGAACCTCCACAGTAAAATTCCACAACACAACCAAACTGACCTCACTACAGTGCAGACTGAACCTCCACAATAAAAGTCCACAACACAACCAAATTGACCTCACTACAGTGCAGACTGAACCTCCACAATAAAAGTCCACAACACAACCAAACTGACCTCACTACAGCACAGACTCAAAAAGTCCTTTAGATGGTTAAAACTCGTCCTTTCAGTACAAAATAGTGATGTTTGAATCCAAATTGTTTTCCAGTGGAACACAATGTGAGTTCTGTCCCATTCCTGGACCAGAGGTTCCATTTAAAACGCCCTCAACACAGTGAAACTAGTTAATGATGTTCTGACCCATATTCCTTTATTCAAACAGGTTCTCTCACTTAGATCAACGTCGCTTTTACAGCAACAACCTGGAAACACTGAACTTGACCTGCAAACAGAATCATTTAGAATATATTAATATAGTGAGAATATATTACCAATAATCTAAAGAAAACATTACATTTAATGAGTTGTACTTCTCCGGGATGAAAACGTGTGCTTTGTAGTATTAAAATATAAATAAAAATGAAATCATGTGACTCCTAACATATCAAAATACAACCGGAAGAAAAGCTAAGGAAATGCTTTTACTTTGAAGGAGAAGAAAACTACTAAATACTTTTCAGAATTAGGAAACAGAAAAGACAACAAACCCAATAAACATAGTAAAGAGATCTTTTGAAGCGTATTCACTCTGTCAGAAACACCTCAGATCAAACCAGGACCCACACCTGGACCTGAGAAAGAGCTGTCATTAAAATAATCAATCATTAACTAACTAAAGAGGAATACTGGTTTACCTGTACTCCACACACACACACACACACACACACACACACACACACACACACACACACACACACACAAACACATACACAAAGCCATTTACCAATAAAACATCACGCAACCAGATAAGATAAGATCAACTAGTTAAATTATATCATATTATCAACTCCACCCAAAAATACATTCAGTCATAGTTCGATTATATTATAATATCAACCCCACCTAAACATAGTCAGTCATAGTTATATTATATTATAATTTCAATCCCACCCAAACATAGTCATTCATATTTAGATTATATTGTAATATCAACCCCACCCAAACATACACGTGTTCTTGTTCTGTGATCTCTTCATGTCTTTAGCATGTATTAGCTCTAACGCTGCATGCTGTGTGTGAGTACGTCTTATCAGCTCAGCAACAGTTTAATAAGTATGTAGCTGGTAATGAAACAAGATCAACAGAGCCCATAAAAGCTCCTCCAGCAAGGGTATACATACCAACACCCTCCATTATTGCTCTTAAATAAACAATCAGCAATGAATAATTCACAAAGTAAACATATTTATAATTCATATTTCCATTTGTGAAGTAAATACAACACTGAAAGAGACTCCTGTCCCCCCCCCCCCCCCCCCCCCTCTTATCTGGTGGATGGTACAGTCTGACTACGACAGATTGCTCACGTGCGAGCAGTCGATCGCGCTGTGTCCTTTCAGAGATGAAAGCAGACCGTGATTAGCGCGGGAGGAAATGTTGCTCCCTCACCACGGGAACAACTGAAATGTCTCTTCCACAGAGTAGAGTCACTAGCATCAGAGGGTACAGATCAGTGTACTAAACCGTTATAGACGCTCATAAAACCAGCAATAAGTCACTAATGTTACCAATAAACCTCCACAACACACTACACCCACACAGTCCAAGAGATGATTACAACTCTTCCTTTCAGTACAATTAAAGACACTGAATGTTTGAATCCAAATTGTTTTCATTTTAACTCAATGTGAGATCTGTCCCATTCCTGGACCACAGGTTCCATATAAAAACACCCACAACTAGGTGAAACTAGTTATTGATGTTCTGACCCATATTCCTTTATTCAAACAGGTTCTCTCTCTGAGATCGTCTCTTTTACAGCAACAACCTGGAAACACTGAACTTGGACTGGGAACAGATTAATTTAGAATGTATTAATACAGTGAGAATATATGACCAATAATTTAAAGAAAACATGACATTAAGCGAGCTGTACCTTAGCTTCTCCGTGATGAAAACGTGTGCTGCCCCTTGTAGTGTGAAAATATAAAAGCACAAATGCAAGAAAAGTAAGATCCGTTGAAGGAAGAGATTCAGGTGTTAACCTAAACACAAAGTAAGTGTTTAGAATCGAGACAGAACATTAACACGGTTCTAAAGGTTCTGAGAGTAAAGATTGAGCTGCTCCTCAGTGTGGAAGACAGAGCAAATGAGGAAGGAGACATTGAACAACTAACTACACCTAAAACCTTTATGATGAGACCTTTGGGTCTCTGTCAGGGCTGGGCTTCCACATGAACACATAACCTTAACTGATGAAGTGATAAGATAAGACAGCAAAGGTTTGATGAAGTCCATATAAAGTTATAAACCACCAGGTCCCAGCAATGATGTCCGAGGTTAAAACAGTGGAACTAAAGTTACTTCAAGAGTATAAAGTTCTGCTGTACTTTGCATCGTCTGTGGTGAAATCACGTGACTCCCAACGTATCAAAATACAACCGTGAGAAAAGCTAAGGAAACACTTTTACTTTGAAGGAGAATAAAACTACTAAAGACTTTTCAGAGTTAGCAAACAGAAAAGACAACAAACCCAACAAACACAGTAAAGATTTTTTAAGCGTATCCACACAGTCAGAATAACCTTGGATCAAACCAGGACAAAGACCTGGACCTGAGTAAGAGCTGTCATTAAAATAATCAATCATTAACTAACTAAAGAGGAATACTGATTTACCTGAACTCCACACACACACACACACACACAAACACACACACACAAAGCCATTTACCAATAAAACATCACGCAACCAGATAAGATAAGATCAACTTTATGAATAGCACATGGGAGAAATTCACTTGTTAGAGCATGCAGCTCACAAGTCAAAAGTAGAGCAAAAGAGAGATTAAGTGATAAATACAAATTAAAATTAAAATACAAATTAAATTAAAGAATACAATAAAGATAAAAACGATGTACACTGAATACACTTTTCACATTGCACAGGATACTTGCTCAGTATATGTATAAATACACAGGATACTTGCTCAGTATAAATATAATTACACAGGATTCTTGCTCAGTGTAACACAAACACACACACAAACACACACTGCAGGAGCAAAAGGAGGAGGAAATGTGTCAAGGGAGAGAAGCTTGGGTTGTAAAGGAGGGGGCGTTACCGCCTCTCAAACCGCTCCTCCTGTAAACCTACGTCTCTGTAGTGGGACTGTAGGAGGAGGAAGAAAAGGAAGGAGGGGCCGTGTTAGATGACACCCTTTGGCAGTATTCTGACACTGCATCGGTAGATGATCAGCCGTTGTATTCCCTGCAAGAAGTAAATCTGTTCCTGGATGTCCCCGAGTTCTTAACAACATAAGAATGCATGAGCTCTAATCAAGGTCAGAAAGACGGTTGATTATGGACAACTTAGTCAACGGAAAGGGTTCCTTTTGAAAACAACATGGCCGTAATGAGGAGAGAAGAGAGGGAAAAGGGCTTTACGTTCACCAGTAGAACATGGGTGAAGCTCTACGGCTGGTTTTCTCCAAATGTGCTTCTGTCTTCATTCTGCTCCTTTTCCTCTGGCTTTTCACGGAGAGCTTAAGAATAGCAACTTGAACCTTAAACCGATGAAGACTGGCTCTTCCTCACCTCACTGGTGGCTTGGGGGACCATGAGCTCCGTCCTCTGGAGACATTTCCTCCAACACGTCACAACACACACACAACAGTGGAGTCTCCATTCACCTCTTCATCAGTGTGTGGAGGGAGGATATTACTACACACACAACAGTGGAGTCTCCATTCACCTCTTCATCAGTCTGTGGAGGGAGGATATTATTATTCACAATCATATAATTATGATTAGTAAAGCATCTGTTTCATCTAATGGTCATGGAGATAAATGTATGCACTCATGAAATAATCTGTAGCATGAGTTTAGAGTAGTGTGTGGTGTAGTGTGGCGAGAGAGTTCAACTCCCAGCTGAAAGGTACTGGGTTTGATCCCCAATGTCCACAGCCTAACCTGTAGCATCCTATAGAGCAATATGACCCCTGACCCCTACCTGCTTCTTAATCACATGTATCTGTATTCACTGTCTAACCCCTATCTGCTCCTTAATCACATGTATCTGTATTCAATGTCTAACCCCTACCTGCTAAATGAACACAAAGCATAATGAAAGGTTAATACAAGGTAGGGTTGTTAAACCACATTCATCCTTTCACCAAAGTGACTAAGTTAGAGAATTGGAGACACACTTGTTGTCACTACACTGTCTTGCGTCACAAAACAATTGTAAATGGGAGTTTAGAAGTGTTGATATTATGAGGCAATCTAACTGACTGACTGTTGATATTATAATATAGTCTAACTATGACTGTATGACTGTATTGCTCCTACTGGGAATGAAGATGATGGTTGACATCATGTATCTTACATATATTAATCCTGTTAACCATCACAATTAAAACTACTTGCACAACATCCAATAGGTAGTATTATTGTTATATTATTTATTATTGATGATTTATAGTATTATTGTTATTATTATTATTAGACATAATCATATTAATCAGTATACGAACTTTGACAAATAATAGTAATTTTGTATTTTATATTCAGAACGTGGTATATAAGAAAACTATGTGTGTACTTATTCTGATTTAACTCAGGTTAAATCAGACATAACATAATAATCATAACATGATTATGACACATGTAGGAAATGGGGGAGGTAACAGCCTATTTACGTTTCTCACACACAGTGCTCTTATTGCATCCAGAATGGTAAACTACATGCATTGACCTATAAACAGTCAATATTGATCAATCCTGTCCATAGCAATATGCACTACAAGCCAATATTCCCTTGCACTGCCGTACCTGACTATAGGTTGCTTTTGTGTGTGATAGCCTACTTTCAGTTATGAAACGGGGAACAAATCTAAAAATTACTTTTCCAAAACATGGATGAATTACAGAATTCAAACTCACTCACTTCATCCACAAGCTGCCGTTTGCTACACTATTTTACACTTGTGTTAAAAGGGGAATTATTTGTCTTATTATCATTCTGATTTAAGTCAGGTTATAATATAAGACAAACATAATAATCATAACATGATTATAATGATACATGTATTTCATATTGGATTTAAACTGGAATACTTTTATTACTAATGGGGGTGATTGTTTTACTATTTTACACTTGGGTTAAAAAGGGAAACTCCATTCTAATTGAATCCTCTAAATACATAGGATATTTAGGTGAAATGACAGCATAAAGTAGGTTGAGGGTTGAATTATTTCACTGTGCGATTCCTACTGGAAAATGCTGCATATTCACGTCGTAACTGATGTAAAGTTGACGCCATTTTGTCAGTCCGAATTATTTCATCAGTTTTTCGTGCCATTTATTCGTTCCGTGCTTGATGTAAAATTACCTGATGAAACCTACAGTAGATGGATGTATATGGGCCGATCGTTTCGTCCCTTCTGGCGTTCACCATTTAAGACGTCACTTCCTTCTGCAAGCTCAGGACCGGAAATGGTCCCACAAGAGGGGCGTGG
Organism: Lota lota; assembly: GCA_026745465.1. Lineage (NCBI taxonomy): Eukaryota > Metazoa > Chordata > Actinopteri > Gadiformes > Lotidae > Lota > Lota lota. The sequence continues at coordinate 299,302 of JACYXH010000636.1, read as the reverse complement.
CCGAGCTCTATATACAGACCCTTCTCTCATGTTCGGGAGACGGAAGTTCATTTAAACCGAAGCGAAGAAACGCCACGTGTCGGCCCTTCTCACGCTCCGGAGACAAAGAAGCCTTTTTAAAGGGAATAATCAGACCGGAAACATTAGAAGGTGAGTCCAACATGTTGAGCCATAATCCTCGTTGAAGCCGTCCTGTCTGCAGGGCGCCATGTTGTACTGTAGCGTGCTGTACTCCTGCGCTCCGTATCAACACACGTGGCTATGGACTTACTCTGTTTCCAAACTACTCTTTTAGTCTTTAATACCACTTTGCAATGCGGAATCGGTGATTTAAAAGAGATCACTGAGCTAACGTATGTGTCCTCATGAAAAAACGCACTGAGACTTTGTGGATGCGCAGCGAAACAAGCCTTTAAATCCACTTGTTGTGTCGCCTCGTCGGGTTATACCAACACATCCTTGGTGGGTGACGTGCTGTTTGGAGCGCAGCTCTGGATGTGTTGGTTGAATCCGACGTGGCGGGACAACAATGGAATTGGAACGTTGGTTTCACTGCTATTAAAGTATCGATCTTAATGAGGAGGACACAAGCGCAGCCATTAAAGTATGAGTCTTCATGAGGAGGACGCATGCGCAGCTATTAAAGTATCAGTCTTCATAAGGAGGACGCATGCGTGAGGGCACCGGACTCTTTCGTCCGCGTTGGTAGCGGTGTGAGAGTCCATAGCGACGTGTGTGTTCATACGGAGCAGGAGGCACATGTTGGGATTGATGTTGTACCGACCTGTTGGATGAAGGGCTCTGCTTGTAATAACAACGCATGTATGAATATAGATGCATTATACCTAGTTATAAACTGTTGTTTTACCATTAGAAAATGAATGTCTTTGTTTTTAACATAATCTTTTTTAAATAATCTCTTCTAGGAATGGCGTCCAACACTTCCTGGTCTGAAGAGGACTTTTCATGTTCCATCTGTCTGGATGTGTTCAACAGCCCAGTTTCCACTCCATGTGGACACAACTTCTGTAGAACCTGTATCACAACGTTCTGGGATGACAAGGTCCAGTGCAAATGTCCTGTTTGCAACAAGCTGTTCCACACAATACCTGATTTACGGGTCAATACCTTCATATCAGGGATGGTTGATCGGTTTAGAAGTTCTGTACGTGTCAAAGCGCAGCCATTGGTTGAACCAGGAGAAGTTCCCTGTGACGTCTGTACTGGGACCCAGCTGAAGGCTGTGAAGTCCTGCCTAGTGTGTTTTATCTCTTTCTGCCAAACCCACCTGGAGCCACATCAGAGAGTCGCAGGCCTTAAGAAACATCGGCTGGTCGAGCCTATGGACCGTCTGGAAGACAGAATGTGTAAGAAACACGACCGACTTCTGGAGCTCTTCTGCCAGACTGAACAGGTGTGTGTGTGTCAGTTCTGCACTGAGACAGACCACAAGTCCCATCCTGTTGTACCCCTGAAGGAGGAATATGAAGTGAAGACGGCCCAGCTGGGCAAGATAGAGGCTGAAGTTCAGCAGATGATCCAGGAGAGAAAACTAAAGATTAAGGAGATCAAATACACAGTAGAATTGAGCAACAAAGATGCAGACAGAGAGATAGCTGATGGTATGCAGGTCTTCACTGCTTTGATGCACTACATTGAAAAGTGGCAGGATGAGTTCAACCAAACAGTTAAAGAGAGACTGAAATCCACAAAGAAAGAAGCTGAAGACCTCATCAAAGAGCTAGAGCAGGAAATAGAAGATCTGACCAATAGAAGCTCAGAGGTATTGCAGCTCTCACACACTGAAGACCACCTCCACTTCCTCCAGACCTTCAGATCCCTGAAGAATCCTCCACCCACCAGGGACTGGACAACGGTGGAGGTCCGTCCTCCGTCATACGTAGGGACCTTGAGGAGATCCCTGGATCAGCTGGAGGAAACACTGAACATGGAGATGAAGAAGCTGTGTGATGCTGCTGAACTGAAGAGGGTCCAGCAGTATGAAGTAGATGTGACTCTGGATCCTGATACAGCTCCACCCCAGCTCATGCTGTCTGAGGATGGGAAACAAGTCTATGATGGAGGTTTCAGGAAGAAACTCCCAGACAACCCTAAGAGATTTACACATTGTATATATGTTCTCACGAGGCAGAGCTTCTCCTCAGGAAGATTTTACTTTGAGGTCCTGGTTAAAGACAAGACTGCATGGCGTTTAGGAGTGGCCAGAGAGTCCATTAACAGAAAAGATCAGGTCATATTGACCCCTGAGAATGGTTACTGGACTCTTTACTTAGACAACGATGGGTTGGTATTTAAACATAACCCCGATGTCCGTCTCCCTCTGAGAGCTGAGCTCCAGATGGTGGGGGTGTTTGTTGATTATGATGAGGGTCTGGTCTCCTTCTATGATGTGGAAGCCAGGGTTCATATCTACTCTGCTACTGGCTGCACCTTTAGTGAGCCTCTCTATCCAGTCCTCTGCCCATGTCTCTATGATTATGAAGGTATCAACTCTGCCCCCCTGATCATCTCACCTGTCAATCAAACAGACTAGGACCTTTGTTTGATAGTAAAATAATCAAACGACCAAAACCACTAATGTTGTTTCCTGCATGGGAATCTCTACTATGTTGATCTGAGAGAACTGCATTCATGTTGTACTGCTTTCATTTGACAAGAAGGAATTCATTCGGAAAAGAACCCTGATTATTGTAAAATATAACCCATGATTCAATGACATATACTATATTGATCAATATCTGATTACTGCTGACTGTTTTAAATACATTTAACGATATGAAATTGAGAAACATTTGCAGGTGCATGTTAAAAATCTCTAGTTTCTTAAACAAAACGAGTATATTAGTTTATACTCCTGAAATATGAATGACATCAAATGTTTGTACACTTTTTTTATTTTAATAAAAATTTACAAAAGGTAGACTGGGGTAATTTTCTGTGGAATAATTACATTCTCTACAATAATTACTCAGTAGAATAGGTACATTCTCAGTACAATATGTATTCAGTAGAATAGCTACATTATCTACAATATGTATTCAGTAGAATAGCTATATTATCTACAATATGTATTCAGTAGAATTGGTACATTCTCTACAATATGTATTCAGTAGAATAGGTACATTCTCAGTACAATATGTTTTCAGTAGAATAGCTACATTTTCCTTCGCTCTCTCCCCCTCCATCCCTCATTCTCTTCCCCTCCTCTCACTCCCTCCCTCTCTCCTTCCCTCTCAGTGTCTCTCCTCTCTCTTCACCTCTTTTCCCCTCCCTTTCCCTCTCTCTCTCCCACCTTCCCTCTTCCCCCCTCCCTCGCTCTCCCTCCCTCTCTCCTACAGTGAAGCTGACTGTCATCGATGTCTGTGTGTCAACAACATTGGGCCTTTGTGTCACTCCGTCCACTGCCGCCACCTAGCGGCCGCCGGCTGCCACTTCTCCACGTGCTTCTGTTTACACACACTGCCAGCAATCACCAATCTACGCTCCCTATTTCTCCACCGCGCTTCCTAGCAGCCGGCGCCAGTTCGTTGTTACTCTCCACCCGGTAGTATCTTCGTTCCCGCAATCCTGACTCGTGATTCTCTCCCTCTCCCTCCCTCTCTCCTACAGTGAAGCTGACTGTCATCATTGTCTCTGTGTCAAATTGTTTGGTTTGTTTAGACTCCTAGTCCTAGGGAAGACGTCGCCTACTCTGTCTGCTGTGGCTGTCCTCGACACACGCAACCACCAGGCCAACGCCATATACACGTAGCCTTTATTTTACACCTTCAAATTATTCAACTATGCCATTCTAATAATACTGTGTGTGTGTGTGTGGGGGGGGGGGGGGGGGCAGCTGTTAAGACACACACACACACACACACACACACACACACACACACACACACACAGAGACACACACACACCAGTTGAGGACCAGTAAATTGGGCTGCTGCGTAAACAGTTTACATTTATTGATTCATGCTTGACCCTTCAATCCAAATAGATTTGCGCTGTGTGAATTTGCCTGCTGTTAGTGTGTGCTCAGATAGCTTTGGATCCTTATCATGTCACACATACGCTAGTCTACCTGTGTACCTGTCTCAGCTTTCTACGCTAGTATACCTGTGTACCTGTCTCAGCTTTCTACGCTAGTCTACCTGTGTACCTGTCTCAGCTTTCTACGCTAGTCTACCTGTGTACCTGTCTCAGCTTTCTACGCTAGTCTACCTGTGTAGTTGTCTCAGCTCTCTACGCTAGTCTGCCTGTGTACCTGTCTCAGCTTTCTACGCTAGTCTACCTGTGTACCTGTCTCAGTCTCTACGCTAGTCTACCTGTGTACCTGTCTCAGCTTTCTACCTGTTGCTCAGCGTGTGCTAACACTGTAGCAGTTTGGGTTAATGAAGCAGTAGGTGTTCATTCTTGTCTTAACAGTTCTTGCTTGTACTACACCACACTGTTAGACGCCCATATCAGACCTATTTAGTGACTCCGCCCACTCCCAGCTCTACACTAACCAACTGCTACACGCTGACCACAAGCAACCAGCTAACCTTTATCTAAACTTAACCGTCTCTAACCTTATAGGGCTCATACATCAGAACACATCATGGGATTTTTAGTTGGCGGTACTCTTGTCACTTTGTGTTCCGATGACCAAAACACCCTTACCACCAATAACATTCCTGTGCTCCTAAACGAAGGCGGTCATGGCGATGTGACATCACGATGTACAGGTCCTATAGCGAGACATCACGGGTGAAGGTCTATAGTTTCACCACAGAGTACAGCGTGACAGAGGTCAGGGGTCATGGTATGGACGGTGTCAGGGTTACGTGAGGAAGACGACGGGGACAGATTAGGGTGCTTGTTGTGTGATGAAGCTTCCTCCATGGGTGGTTGTGACATCACACCCAGTAGCAGAGCAGACATAATGACGTGAGAATCTGCTTCCTCTTTTCGCACTGACACTTTCTCACTCCCTATCACTCTCTGTCTTCCCTCGCTCACTCAGCATCACATTCCTCACTCCTCCTCTCTCACCGTCTATCACTCTCTCAGATTCTGTATCACTCTGTCTTCCCTCTCTCACTCTGTATCACACTCTCTGTCTTCACTCTCTAACATATTACATTAATTTAACTTCCCATCTTACTCCGTACATTCACTTAACTTCCCATCGTACTCTTTACATTCACTTAACTTTCCATTTTACTCTGTACATTCACTTAACTTCACATCATACGTGATCTTTTACTGTACTGTATCCCCCTCTTATTTAGGGAAGATAAGCAGGCGTATTTTCAGTTTAATTATTATGTTTTGTACAGTGGTCAGCAAGTTATTTGGTTAGACTACTTAAAAGTTGCCCATACGAAGGCTCTGATTGGTCAACACATCATCTTCAACCAGAACCTTGGAGAGAGAGAGAGAGAGAGAGAGAGAGAGAGAGAGAGAGAGAGAGAGAGAGAGAGAGAGAGAGAGAGAGAGAGAGAGAGAGAGAGAGGAATATTTGACTGTATTCATAGTTTAATTATATTCTCCTCTCCTTTCCTCCTCTCCTCTCTCCTCTCTCCTCTCACCTCTCTCCTCTCCTCTTGTCTAGTAAGGTAAAGGAGAGATGAGATGTCTCTCATCCGGAACTCTATCCTAGAGTGCCAGGTGTGTGGTAAGTAATGGCCTTGATTATCTTATCTTATCTTAACATATCTTGGCCTGTCAAACAATTGACGTTAAAGTTTCAGGTCATTACTGAAACTGTCTGTTTGTCTGTCCACCTGCCCAACTGTCTCCATGTCCCTCTGTCTGTCTGTCTACCTGTTTCCCTGTCTGTCTGTCTGTCCCTCTGTCCCTCTGTCTGTCTCCCTGTCTGTCTGTCTACCTGTCTCCCTGTCTGTCTGTCTGTCCCTATATATGTCCCTCTGTCTGTCTCCCCGTCTGTCCACCTGTCCCGCTGTCTGTCTCCCTGTCTGTCTGTCTACCTATCTCCCTGCCTGTCAACCTGTCCCTCTGTCTGTCTCCCTGTCTGTCTCCCTGCCTGTCCACCTGTCCCTCTGTCTGTCTACCTGTCTGTCTCCCTGTCTGTCCACCTGTCCCTCTGTCTGTCTACCTGTCTGTCTCCCTGCCTGTCCACCTGTCCCTCTGTCTGTCTCCCTGTCTGTCTCCCTGCCTGTCCACCTGTCCCTCTGTCTGTCTACCTGTCTGTCTCCCTGTCTGTCCACCTGTCCCTCTGTCTGTCTACCTGTCTGTCTCCCTGCCTGTCCACCTGTCCCTCAGTCTGTCTCCCTGTCTGTCTCCCTGGACCTGTGTGTGTGCAGGGTTCCAGGAGCCGTGGTTGCGGTGTTCCCCTAGCCGCTGCTAAAAGGGCGTGTCCTGCATGGAGGCCCTTGAGTTCCCAGGGTGCCGCTGTGGCTCCTGCCCGCCAGGAACCACCGGCAACGGGACCCACTGCAAAGACGTGGACGAGGTGGGGGCACAGTAGACGCACAGTAGAGACACACAGTAGAGACACACACAGTAGACACACAGTAGAGACACAGTAGAGACGCACAGTAGAGACACACAGTAGAGACACACAGCAGACACACGGTAGAGACACACAGTAGAGACACACAGTAGAGACACACACAGCAGACACACAGTAGAGACACACAGTAGACACACAGTAAAGACACACACACAGTAATGGATTGATGAGGGTGTGAATAAAGTATGTGTGTTGTGTATTTGGTATGTGTGTATATAATGTATTTGATATATGATGTATAATGGTTTAATATATGTATGATATATGTTCCAGTGTGGGGTACCCCTGCTTCTCGTGTGTGTGTGTGTGTATGGTAATGTGTAGGTACACGTGTACATATATAAAGTATATAGAGTATATAAAGTATATTCTATGGTGTCCAGTGTGGGGTACCCCTGCTTCTCGTGTGTGTGTATGGTAATGTGTAGGTACACGTGTACATATATAAAGTATATAGAGTATATAAAGTATTTTCTATGGTGTCCAGTGCGGGGCGTGGCCCTGCTTCTCCCCTGGCTCCTGTGTCAACACCGCAGGGGGCTTCACCTGCCGGCCCTGTCCCGCAGGCTTCTGGGGTCCCCTGCTATCCGGGTCGGGCCTGGAGTACGCCAAGAGCCACAAGCAGGTACACACACTCACCCACGCACGCACACACGTACACACACGCAGACACACACGCACCCACGTACGCACGCACACAGGCAAAAAATGTATAACTGAATAAAGTTTATTTTGAACTGCCTCCCGAGAATCCTCTCTCTCTCTCTCTCTCTCTCTCTCTCTCTCTCTCTCTCTCTCTCTCTCTCTCTCTCTCTCTCTCTCTCTCTCTCTCTCTCTCTCTCTCTCTCTCTCTCTCTCTCTCTCTCTTTCTCTACGGTGAGGAGAGGGGGGAGACGGGAGAGGGGAGAGAGAGAGGAGGGGGAGACAGGGGAGGGGGGAGAGAGAGGAGGGGGGAGAGAGGGCGGAGGGGGGAGAGATGATCTTTACCCCCCTATGGTGTGTGTGTGTGTGTGTGTGTGTGTGTGTGTGTGTCTATACGTGTGTGTATCTGTGTGTGTGTGTGTGTGTGTGTGTCTATACGTGTGTGTGTTCAGGCATCCCAAACGTCCTGGATAACTGTCCCCGGGTCCCCAACCCCATGCAGCCGGACCGGGACGGAGTGGGGGACGCCTGCGACAGCTGTCCTGAACTCCCCTCCTTAACACCCTACCCAGGTACACACACACAGTCACACATGCACACACACACACACAGTCACATAGTCACACGCGCACAAACACACATAGACACACACATGCACACTCATACAGTAGTTCACAAACATGAATACATAGCATGTACATTTATTTAAATGTATATTTATAACCAGGGTACTTCCACATTTTCTTGTGTCAAAACATATTTTTGAATAAAGATTTGTTTCCTGATTACAGACGAATGAAGACAACGACCTGGTTGGATACGTGTGTGACACCAACCAGGACACGGAGGGGACACACACACACAAACACACACACATAAACACACACACACACACACACATTTACGCACATACACACACATAGAGTTACAGGAGTGTGTGTGTGCGGGATCATTGTTTTGATTTCTAACATCCATGATATTTGCTTGTAAACCCATAAGCTGTCATGGACCAATCTTTCCCACTTTATTTAAATTATGGACTAACTAAATTAAAGTTAAAGTACTTAACAATATTTTATTAAACTAATCAAAATATGCTTACTGTTGTAATTTGTACACAATGTGTATGCATGACAAGGATGACCATAATCCCAGATTAGCTAGAAAGCACAGCAGAGATGGCAGAGAGGAGGAAGAGAAGGGAGAGGAAGGAGAGAGGAGAAACTAAGATGAGAGGAGGGAGAGGAGAGGAGAGCTGACAAGAGAAAGTTACAGTATTCACACACATGGGGTGAATCTTTACATGTAGTCACTGTGACCTTTGTGTAAGGTGTAACACATGTTGGGTTGTTGTATGGTGGACATTAAGTCATTGACTGGCTCATCAGCTACAAACGTGTGCAATCAATCAGTGATTTTAATCCTTCCATGAATCCCAAAATTTGTAAAATAGGGGTTTTAGGCAACAAATGTACATTTTTTATATCTCCCTAATAATGTACCTACTCTACTTAATACAAATTGTACTGAGAAAGTACCTATACCACTGAAAATTGACATATTCCACTACATATTGTACTGAGAATGTACCTATTGCACTGATAATGTATTACACTGAATACATATTGTACTGAGAATGTATCTATTCTACTGAATACATATTGTACTAATGATGTACTTATTCCAATGAGAATGACCCATTACATTTTTTGCAATTTACTGTTGAAATCAGAAAAGTTCACAAACATTTCATTATGTTGTCATTCATGATTCAGAAATATAAACGAATGTTTAAAAAACTACAGATTATGTTATACAAACTAATCATCCAAACATGTTCTAAACAACTGCAACCGTCTACAATTTTATAGCATTACACTTCAACAATAGAGTGTAATCTAAGAATTTCTAAGGGGTTACATTTGATATTAGTAAGGGTTATTTTCTTAACAAATTGATCCTTGTTAAAAGACAACAGATTATACATTATATACATTAATGCAGTTCTCTCAGATCTCACATAGCAGATATTCTCAATCATGAAACATGTGTACAAAATAAAAAGCGAATAAACGTTGTATTACGTTGTCATTCATAATTCAGAGGTATAGACTAATAAAAACGTTTTGTTAAAAAAAACTGTACATTTTCAGGGTTATTTTCTTAATGAATTTATCCTTGTTAAATGACAGCAGTACAAAATGAATGCAGTTCTCTTAGATAAAAATAGTAGAGATTCCCATGCAGGAAACAACATTAGTGGTTTTGGTCGTTTGATTATTTTATTATCAAACAAAAGGTCCTAGTCTGTTTGATTGACAGGTGAGATGATCAGGGGGGAAGAGTTTTTACCTGCATCACAAAAGTCTGGGCAGAGGAATGGATAGAGAGGCTCACTAAAGGTGCAGCCAGTAGCAGAGCAGATAAGAACCCTGGCTTCCACATCATAGAAGGAGACCAGACCCTCATCATAATCAACAAACACCCCCACCTTCTGGAGCTCAGCTCTCAGAGGGAGATGGACAGCAGGGTTATCACTAAATATTAACCGATCGTTGTCTAAGAAAATAGTCCAGGAGCCATTCTTAGGGGTCAAACTGATCACATCTTTTCTGTTAATGGACTCTCTGGCCACTCCTAAAACCCATGCAGTCTTGTCTTTAATATGGACCTCAAAGTAAAATCTCCCTGAGGAGAAGCTCTGCCTCGCGAGAACAAATAGATACCGTGTAAATCTCTTAGGGTTGTCTGGGAGTTTCTTCCCTACATCTCCATCATGGACTTGTTTCCCATCCTCAGACAGGATGAGATGGGGATGAGCTGTATCAGGATCCAGAGTCACATCTATTTCATACTGCTGGACCCTCTTCAGTTCAGCATCATCACGCAGCTTCTTCATCTCCATGTTCAGTGTCTCCTCCAGCTGATCCAGGGATCTCCTCAAGGTCCCTACGTATGACGGAGGACGGACCTCCACCATTGTCCAGTCCCTGGTGGGTGGATGATTCTTCAGGGATCTGAAGGTCTGGAGGAAGTGGAGGTGGTCTTCAGTGTGTGAGAGCTGCTTCACCTCTGTGGTTCTATTGGTCAGATCTTCTATTTCCTGCTCCAGCTCTTTGATGAGGTCTTCAGCTTCTTTCTCTGTGGATTGCGGTCTTCCGTTAACCGTTTGGTTGAAATCATCCTGCCACTTTTCAATGTAGTGCATCAGAGCAGTGAGGACCTGCACACCATCAGCTATCTCTCTGTCTGCATCTTTGTTGCTCAATTCTACTGTGTCTTTGATCTCCTTAATCTTTAGTTTTCTCTCCTGGATCATCTGCTGAACTTCAGTCTATATCTTCCCCAGCTGGACTGTCTTCACTTCATATTCCTCCTTTAGAGGTACAACAGGATGGGACTTGTGGTCTGTCTCTGTGCAGAACTGACACACACACACCTGTTCAGTCTGGCAGAAGAGCTCCAGAAGTCGGTCGTGTTTCTTACACACCCTGTCTTCAAGACGGTCCATAGGCTCGACCAGCCAATATCTCTTCAGGCCTGCGACTCTCTGATGTGGCTCCAGGTGGGTTTGGCAGTAAGAGGTAAAACAAACTAGGCAGGACTTCACCGCCTTCAGCTGGGTCCCAGTACAGACGTCACAGGGAACTTCTCCTGGTTTAACACAAGGCTGCTCTTTGACTCGTACAGAACTTCTAAACTGGTCAATCATCTCTGAAAAGAGGGTAATGACATGTAGATCAGGTCTAGTGTTGAAAGGCTCGTTGCAAACAGGACATTTGAACTGGACTCTACCATCCCAGAACTTTGTAATACAGGTTCTACAGAAGTTGTGTCCACATGGAGTGGAAACGGGGCTGTTGAACACATCCAGACAGATGGAACATGAAAAGTTCTCTTCAGACCAGGAAGTAGCAGAGGCCTTCCCTAGACACAGACGAAAAGGTTTATGTACTGAGCTATTCCTATATTTGAGTAATTCCATAACGGGAAGAGAGGTTTTAACTTCTGTCAAAGTTGTGTTGTTTTACTCACCTTGTTGTTGCTGTCTGTCAGACTATTTGCTCCAAAATGCGTTTTATTCTTCTCCTGAAAGAGAAAACTGCTTCCACGTCGGGTGGCTTTGGTTTCTATGAACCTTAAGTTTCGTTCTCTGAACAACACGTCCTCTCCTCTCCTCCCCTAACTCCTGGTTCCGCCCCTAACTCCGGGCTCCTCCCCTAATACCTGGCTCCGCCCCCACAGACACAGTTCACTGACGTTTTACATTTCACTCTGAGATTGGGCGTGTTCATGTACTGTGTAGGCTAATTCAAATGCATTGATGTGTGGTAAAATATGTTCAATCTTTAATAGACAAAACACAGACCAAAAGATATTGCAAAACCAGAGACAATTGTGGTGATTTAATGGTGATTTGAGGTCGGATTCAAACCGGCGACCTTGCGTCTGTGAGGCAGGAGTTGTACCACTACAGTAGATGGACATGTGTTTGAATTACTGGGTTTCAATTACACTATGTTTGGAGAGGGAGCGGTCTTACAAACGTGGCAGATGTATGACTTATAAACCGGTTTACTGAAAGTAAACACATCTAAATAATCATCGACCAAGTTTCTAAAGTAAACAGTGTC